>NKCK01000011.1:0-400790 GCA_003946995.1 Fusarium oligoseptatum
GGCCTGTTCCATCCCCTCCCCTCCAAAAAAAAAAAAAAAGTGTCTTGTCTCGCCTTGTTGTCTTGGACTACTCAAGAGTCCAGGGGGGCTGGCCTAGAAGCGCCTCTGCCAAGCAAATAACTCGATCGCGCCGCCCATTCAACTCAACTCACAAGAGCCTCAAATCCAAACAATTTACACAACTTGTGCTGCTGCTGCTGCTTTGCTTCCCAATTCATAGGCGCAGCACCTTCAAGCCCGCCTCTCGAACCGTTCATGTAAATGCCTTCCGCTCTGCAGGCCGACATGGACCCCGCCGTCGTCGGCCTCCCTGCGTCCACCGCCATCACCGGGCTTCTCGCTGTCGGCGCCACTGCCATCGACACTCTCATCGATCTCAATATCTCACCTCAGCACGATACGGCTGTTCTCAACCTCTTCCTCCGAGAGGTCAAGGAGTGTCGCTCTTCGATTCACGCCCTCTGCAAGACTCTCAGCCTTATCGAGAATGCCCAGATTCCATTCCCAGCTCGAGCAGCATGGATTGGTCTCGATGAGCTGGTCGCCACTCTGACCGACACAGTTCTCGCCTTTTCTCGCATGTATTCCCTGTGCTGTGCACTCGACGAGGAAGCTGCACGCTCGAGCCCTGAAGATGCGACAAGACATCTAGAGAAGCGAATAAGGGCCCTGTGCGCCCGTGTCCGGTGGCATAACCTGTCAATCGCAATGATGATGACCATAATAAACTGGTGAGCAGGCCACATAGCCCACAGAATCATATCCCTGCCCCCTCTCGTTTGTTCGCACAGACCGCAGAATGGCTGACTGGATGGAAATACCAGCCCCGGGGAAAAGGACGCAAAAAATAGCCGCGACGAACTTGCCCACCGCATCAGTCGACTTCTCACCTTCAACGTCGGTCTCTCATCCCGTTTGCGACACGGTAGCCGGCCCGGATCATCGGCCGCCAAGCCTCCGTCCCCCGGTGCCCAGCCCGCCGAGACCTCCGGGATCGCCCGTGCAGAAGTGGGTCCCGTCCCCGGATCTTGGCCCTCCAACTCGGGCACCCTTGCCGATCGAAAAGCCATCTCCCGTCTCATCCTGCCCGTCACACTCGAGGAACTGCGTGACGATTTCGAATATTATGTGCCTGATATCCCCGAGCAGGTCGGAGGTTGTGATTTTCCCAGAGGCGGTGTGCTTGTCGGCACCCCATATGAATTTACGCCAGCGCGATGAATGACATGGCTGGATTACTATTAGCGTATGAATTACCAAAGATGAAGAGGACGTGTCCTCGGGAAGGATAATCATCAGGAACGATGACGAGGATGCAAACTTGGTGTTAGGGTCAGTAATTTCGGGCTTCTTCAAGGCCGGTCGGATTAGCTTGTTGTCTTTTTGCGTGATGGTCGGGGTTAGACGGGCATTTCCAAAGGTTTCATGATTGTAAATGGGTTCTTTTTTTTCACAGATGGACAAGATTCATCCAGGCATTTAAATTCAGTTAAGATATCCAATCAATTAAAAAAAGACCACTGGGTCTGGTGTACTTAAATGATGTACTTGTCTCCGTGCCTCTTGACCTTGTCAGCATAGGCCTGGACAGAAACCTTGGTTGTACGCTCAGGGAATCCTTTGAACGAGAGGGCGTACGTGGCCACCGAGTGAGCAATGAGCTGTAACACTGGTCAGTTACACGTTCATCTTGATACATTCCATGACTCACCTTTGTGTTGACCTCCCAGGCAGTGTAGTTGACGTTACCAAGGTCGTCACACAGCTGGTGATAGCAAGGGTCATACCACTGGCCCGCGATACCGCCAAACTGCTCTGCCTCCTCCTTAGTCTTGACGCCCTCGGCACCAGTAGCGATACCACCAGCGGGAATACCACCACGGATGAATCCATCATAGTCGCTGCGGCCGTCAAAGGGGATAAAGGTGTAGTTGAGACCCTGCTCCTCGTACCAGTCGACGTACAGGTTACGCAGCTCCTCGGAACCAGCAGGGTTCTCAGAGTTAGTGGCATTGTAAATCTGGTAGGCAAAGTTGGGGCTGCCCATCATGTCGTAGTCCATGAAGAGGCGGATCTTGCGGTTCTCCTCATCGGGCAGCACGGCAACGTAGTGGTCCGAACCAAGGAGACCCTCCTCTTCGGCGGCCCACCAGGCGAAGCGCACGCAGTTGTTGACGCGGAACTTGGAGAGCTGGGTGGCGACCTCAAGGACGGAAATGCTGCCGGAGCCATCGTCGTTGATACCAGGGCCCTCGGTAACACTGTCACTGTGACCACCGAGCATGACACAGTTCTCGGGGTCACCGTGACGGGTCTGGGCAATAATGTTGGTGGTAGAGATGGTCTTGACCTCGGCGTCAATGTACGCAATAGCATCAATCTTCTCACCATCCTTGAGCTTCTTAGCAATAGCCTGTCCTTCCTCGCCGCCAAGTCCAAAGGTAGCGACGTGGTTAGGAGAAGGAGTTCCCAGAGTTCCATGAACCTCCTCCTTCTCATAGTTGTACACAACAGCGGCAACAGCACCAGCCTTGCCAGCATTCTCCGACTTGGTACCAAAGGGACATGTTCCTCGAAGGATGAGAGCAATGTTGCCCTTGAGGGACTCTGGGTAATCGGACTCGCTGCAGCCCTCGTTCTTAACGAGGATGAGGTCTCCGTGGACGGGCTCCTTGTTCTTGGTGGGAGGAGTCAGACCCATGGGCGACGCGTCCTTGGGTACCGAGTTGCCGAGGACAAGGCGGGACTCGAAAAACGTTGCCCGACACGGCGGGGAACTGTTGGTTAGAGACGGAGTAGTAGCCGCCCAGCTTGGCCAGCTCAGCGTGGATGTAGGACAATGTGCCGACGTGGCCTAGGTAGCTATCGTCAACATCATGCAGATAACAAGACCGAGATCGGCAAGCTCACCTTCACTGCCAATGACACGAGTAGGATGTCCATACTCCTCCTCTCCATTCTTTGCAATCTCGTAAAGGTCCTTAGCCCTCGTCTCGAGGTTCTCAGCCTTGATGCTCCTCTGCAATTCCTTGGTATCGATCAAGGGCAGACCGGTGAGGTCATCGCTGCTGGGTCCCGAGCTAGGCGACGACCAAGAGCTCCACGGGAGCTGAACATTGAGAGGAATCTGCAGACCCGAGACGCCCGAGAGCGCCGTGGCAGCGACCAAGAGACTCTTGGCGGTCATTGGAATGGTAAGAGTGAAGAAAAATGTCTTGCGGTGTTTACGGATGAGAGGGAGGAGATGAAGGAGGAGAGTTCAAGTGATACAGCCCTTGTGATGAGGTGCTGGGACTTGGAAGCTATTAGTGGCTGTGGTTGCCCGCTGCGACGCAAGCCAGGCACAAGCTCTTATCGCGTCTCGCCGCTAGCCGCATTGAGTCATGAGCTTTTGCCTCCCCGCATTAGGTTACAGCATGTCTCGGATCTTGCCTGTTTACCCTGGACTCCTGGGTTGAGTCACGAAGATGAAGGTATTTCCAGTGCAGTAGAAACCTGCTGCAGAGTGCAACTGTAACTAAAGTATTGCCGTTGCCATGGATGCCGGCTCTTGATGCAGCTAAGAACTCTATTCCAATCAGGGTTGGTAGTGACCCCCCTTTCCACCATGCACCCAAACCAACCGCCACCAATGGCTTTTCGCCAGTCGACGTGAAGCTCGCCGAAACTCACTTTGCAGACTTTCTCCAACCGCATATCGCCAATGTTATACAGTATGCATGTACTTTACTTGTGATCGATTATCTAGAGCTGTTTTTATCAAGATACTGGCCGAGTCGCCACCAAAGACTTGTAATGTAACGCCTCACCAGACAGACTGAGTCACCCATATCGCGACACACAGGAGTTGAAGCTTACATGGGCATAAGACATATTGCAAACCTCTCTCTATATATATGCTCCCAGCTTTATCCAATGAATACCCACGAGCGCAGCAAATATACTCGATCCAGTAATTCTCCTGGTGACATCGTGCTGACGCCCAGCCAAACCTCGAGTCCTCTCCGTACAGCCTGTGTGGCTAGATCACCCAAATCTCACTCAGCCGTACCACCCTCAAAGCTGGGAACACGAAAGAGAGACATTATCGTGAGCCAATGTACCTAGGTTAGGGAAGATAAAGCGAGGGGATTCCCCCCGAAATCCTCTTGCGCAAAAAATTGTTGATGGCAGCCATTCCTGGCTTGACTTTTGAACAATGCATGTCGTCTATCTACTCTACCTCGGCGTCATCCAGCGCATGGCCGAGGTGAAACAGAACATGCGCGGTACCGTGAATAAGATCTTTTTCTGTGAAAACTGCAGTGAGAGAGCGAGCAAAAACCATCCTCACCGATGGACAGATGAATGAACTGACTTGATGCAGGTTACCAGTAAGACAAAGGGCAACATTGAGAGAGAAGCAGAAGAGGGACGCCGGAGTGCCGAAAAAGAAGTGAGAGACCGGGACTCGTCAGATACTAATAGGCCTCTTGATGGAGTGAGACAGCCAGTGAATGGCTCGGCGAACCCCTGAATGACGGTACCTGGCTGAGGCTGGTTTGCTGACGACGCTTGAGTGCAAGCCAAGCCAACTCAGCCACGGCATTGCACATTTACAGACACCACAATCAATAATAAGCCAAACAAGACTGGGAAGATTATTTAATATAATAATACGCTAGTCAATCCTCTAACCATTCGCCTCATAATGTACAACCCCCTGTTGCTATAATCGTTACTCCCGGAACGCCCCAATACCTAATATTATTCTGCCCATCATGGATCGAGCAGCCTGCTGTTGACCCTTCTAAGCCTTCCACTTCTTCTAATCCCGGACAGGTCTTCCTCCACTGCGGGTGCCAGCTTTCTGGCTACGCTGGCTGTGCTGTGTCGGCTCCGCTTCCGTCCTCGCTCTGACTCTTCTGGCTCTTCTGTTTCCGTCTTGGAAGCTCCAAAGCTCTTGCGTCCTCTCACTCGTCGCTCATCATCAGCATCCAGGAAACGGTGGATCGTTCGATGATCTAGGACTCTCTCTTCCTTGTCATGCGGTCCCGCTTTATCCGTCTTGGGCCAGATGTATCCGTACAGCTTCGAGTGTCGTTCGCAGCGGGGGCAAGACGATCGTGTAAAGTATGCGTTCTGTTGTACAAAGTATCCATCGCAGATAGTGCATTGGATCCATGCCATCTCGGGCTCCGACAAGAGCAGTGGGGTCAGGAGATAATCACCGGGAACTCGCACTCGAGATGGCGGCGTGGGTTGTTTGACGAAGGTGCGTCGTTGATATTTGCGGCGCTTTGGTTGTTCCTCATCGTCGGCGGCCTGGCCCTCCTCGATAGTCTCGATGCTGGTTGCGATCGGTACTGGTTCGGGCTCGGGTACAACCTCAGGTGCCTTTTCAGGCTCAGGCTGTGGTTCCATCTCAGACTCCAACGGAGCATTGAGAATAGCTCGAATAGACATGCTCTCCAAACCACTTCGACCGTTAGGTGCTGCTGTGGAGACTTCTGTCTTTGTCTGAGGTGACCGGGATCCCTCAGTGCTCTGGGGAGAAACTGGTGCCACCTGGGGAACTGCTTGAGTTCTGCCCTGATCAATAGCAAGAGGAATCGCCTCCTTCATTACTGGAGTCTTCATGGGTTCCGGAGTCTCCTTTTCAGGCGAGGTGACATCCGTCTCCACCACGCCGCTTCCTGACGATTCACTAGCCGTCACAGAGCTACTGCGCGAAGGCGAATCTTCCCTGGAAATCGGCTCAGCTGAACGCTTGAGTCGCTTGGCGGGTGTCTTGGGTGGTGTTGCAAGCGCATCGAGTGGTCGCTTGCGGTTGTTGGTCTCCGCGGGAGGAGATCGAGCGGCTGAGGAATCTCGAGCGTGGCCGAGGAGGGAGTGTCTCGTGGCTTTGTGAATTCGTGGTCGCATGTCGGGAGTAACGGAGGGAGTTCGTGACGAACCAGAGATACTATCATCTCTTCTTCTTCGTCGCAGCGAATATCCATCCGACTTTTCCATCTCGATGCTCTTCTTCACCGCCACTGACCCTTCCTCAGGCTCCCACGCATTCCGCAGCAGATCCTCACAGGTCTTGCAAAGACACTCGCAGTTGTTGTCGCCAAAGTAGTTATCACCGTAAGTAACAGTGATCTCCTCTCCTGGTCCAATCGCTCGTGTTGCGATAATCTCGATTCCTGCATGGCTTGTCCTCATAAGTTTGGCGTTTGCATCGCAATCGTGGTTCGCAAATCGTGCGGGCCCCATGAAGAGGCTGGTGCACTTGCTGCGTGAGCTGACGACGATACTGAAATCCTTCTTCTGGCTCGAGATCGCCTTCTCCTCTTCCGGGGTGATGATGACCTGAACACCTGAGAGATACTTGATGGATTCGTTGCGCTTAATGTACCGTCTGGCGTGCACGGCAGCCTCGTGGCTGACAATCGTGTATCGGTTCGTCGAGCTGACCTCCCATGGACAATCAGGGAGGTAGATTTGCACGTATCGTCTCAAGTGTCGTCTGAAATCCTCCTTCTCCTTGTCTGTTCTCAAGCCATTGTAGAATCTCTTGAGTCCGTCTGTCTTCAGCAGTCGCTTCTCGGCAGCCTTGAGGTCCTTGTTGATAACCACTTCCTCCTGAAGGACTTTTGTGATTTCCTCTTCTCGTACACCTCGGGAAGGGTGGTAAGATGTGCGATTTTTTGGAACTGTTGTCCAGTAAAAGACCTTGTCTGGGTTAGAGCTGTGTCACGAACGCCAGCGTCTACTCCTTCATAAACCACTCACATGGTCAACCAGGGCATCGGTGAGAATGTCATCATATGCTGACAATTGAGCCAACGTTATGCGCTGCTTCTTGGCAGGCACATTCTTTGAGGGAGGCATGATGCCTAACTCGAGCCTTCAACAAAGGCAATCTTCAGGCGCAGAAACAGTCGTTGATGCTGAAAAAGGAGCGCACGTGTCCCCAACAAGAGACACAACAGAGGCGAGAAAGAGAGGAAGCGAGCGTCGATCCTTGGAGCACTCCAACTCCAAATCCTTGCGCAAAAACCGAAACGGAAACCTCCTGGTCTTGGAAAAAAGCGGTGGGTTCTAAAAAGAGCGGCGCAGTGAAGCGATGTCGTCCAATTCAGCTCATCCAGTCCCGCAACGTCATAGTCTTGAGATGGCCCGCAGCGAGTCAAGGCAGTGGAGACACAAGTCTCTCCTTATAAGGAACGGTATTCGATTCGAAGAGCGACAGAGGAGAGACAGGGCGAGGCTGAGACTTGAGAGGAGGGGGTGCGGTCTCTCAGGGGATCCGGATTGAAGGAGGGAAGAGTTGGCGGAGGTGGAATGACATCGTTGCTTGCTTTCGAGGGTTAGGGGGGGCTTGCTTTGTTCATCCCTGGTCTGGTCCTGCCCCAGAGAATTGGCCAGGCGACGGGCGGGGGCTGTGCAATTGTTGTGTGGCTTGGCGGCTTCAGGTGTGGCTGGCTGAGCTTAAGCCTTGCATGGCACGTGATCTTGGTTCGAAAAGTTCAACGCCAATGGGGGGCAGTTGACGATATCCGAGGACAGTGGAGAGAGACGAGTTGGAATAGACCTCCCTGCGAGAGGATAGATTGCCAAAATGATTCAATTAAAGGTATGTTTGGTCTATAAATGGTTTTAATTCTATATGCTAACCGTGGTAGACAATGCTCAACTGCATCGACAACTCGGGCGCTGCCCTTGTTGAATGCGCTCTTGTCGTCGGCCAGAAGCGCCATGCCCGAATCGGTACGACCTCTCCCCTCCGCACGATATATGACCCTCAATCGAATTACTTTAACAATATACTACTTCCGGAAACTGACTGTCTCCAATAGGTGACCGTATCGTCGTCGTCGTCCAGGAACAGCGAGGTTCCTCCTCCGGTGGCATGGCTGGTCTCTCCGCCGCCAACAAGGTTAAGCGCGGCGACATCCGACACGCTGTCGTTGTCCGAACCCGATACCCTACCCAGCGAAGAGACGGCTCAGTCGTCAAGTTCGACGACAACGCCTGTGTGCTGCTCAACAAGGCTGGTGACCCTGTCGGATCCCGTATCAACGGTGCTGTGGGCGCCGAGCTGAAGCGCAAGAAGTGGAGCAAGATTCTGTCGATGGCTCCTATGCAGGCTTAAAGTTTGGGAAGACAAAGCTACAAGAGGGAAGGGGAATGGTTGTGTATAAAAAGATATGAGGTTAGGACGAAGAGGTCACCATGTACGAGTGGGATACTGTACAATTACGAATACTCGGGCATTTGCGAGGCGTTGATGAGAAAATAAAGACACCTTTCAGCTCAATCATTTTACGAGTCACTGATTCAACTTCTGTTTTGGATGCGATTATATGTCACTTGGATGTTACTTGAAGTGGTGTGATTCAAGACTGCAAAGAAGCAGCTTGATAAATCCTTATTGCCTCCATCATCTACCAGTACAGATCTATCAGATATTGATAGGATACAAATTCCATTTCTTCTAAAGCCATCCAGCGCCAGTGGCATCTTAGCCACACCCTTCCGTGAACGCCATTTGCTAATGGAAACAATCCGAGAATCCTTCCTCCAAATCTTTAAGACGGTGATGAGATCGAGCTCTTCGGGGGTATTCATACAGGTCATGCTTATGTGAAGATATGACCACACTCGCAGCAGACGTAGAACAATTTCTACAAGAGTCAGCGATCTCATGTGTTGAGTGGTAGTAGGATATAGCTTACCATGCCGGTCTCGGCGCTTCGCTGCTGAGACTGGAAGAAGACGGCTTCTTCATGCTTGCAACTGGGGCAGGTCTTGTTGGATCGCGGGAGCTGCAGCACACAAAAGAAGAACAAAGTCAGCCAGCAGTCTGTAAGCGAGGGCAAGCGGGTTCAAAAGAAGACGCGAGACACTAGAGCTCCGACTGCTGAGTGTAACTTTTTACGCGACCGTCACGGGTCGGCTGCCAAACTGCTAGCCGCGAGGGTGCCTATCATGAGAAGCCCAGAGCATGTGCCAGCCAAATGAGGATGAACATAAATCGTATGCGTCGTTATGCAGCGTAAAGTATAGTCGTCAATGTAGGTGGCGTTGTCGATCGAGGTCATATGTCGGTCATAGGTCGATGTCCATGAGACTGTCGCAGAACTCCTCGCTCGTGTCTGAACATGAATCTTCGGGGTCGGTCTTGAGGTCGCACTCCTCGGACATCATCTCCTCGTCGTACTCGGAAAATGGATCCGCATCCTCATCCTCCCAGGGCAAGGTAAACTGGCACATGCCCGTGACGGAGCGCTTGACGTTCTCGCGGAGAGTGACAACCATCTCGCAGTCGGGCTTCCAACAGGTGGTGCAGAGGATGATTTCGCCACAGCCGTGGCAGGTAACGGGCGGGAGGTGACTAACCGTTGGGTCGGAGCCAACATCCTGCGTGACACCGGCCGTCTCACCGGCCGAGGTGTTGAGGACGTTGCGGAAGACGCAGGTGGATTGGGCGTCCTCGGTGTACTGGCAGGTCCGGCAGGTGAACTGCAGCTTGTGAGAATCCACATCCTCCTTGGGGTAGAGCATGTTGGAGCACTCGGAGCAGAATCGAAAGGTGATTTGCTCAAGCTTCTTGTCGCCCGAGGCGTCATCGTAAGAAGTGGTGGACTGGGGGGTGGCCATTGTGATCGGTCGCAAGTTGAATTTAATAATGCGTAAGGGGAATGGCGAGTCGCTCCTCGGTTGAAATACTAGTATATTCCAAGGTGCGAGTAAGAGTCGCGAAGGCGATCCTTTGTTTGTCGCTCTGAGGTTTGTGGTGTTGGTGAAGAAGAAAAAGAAGTTGAAAGCGGCGAGGCAAGGAAAATGGTGGTAAGATAGTCCAGGAGTGGGAGCGGAGGGAGTGTCCGTGCCGAAAAGACCTAGGCCCACTGTTTTTTTTACCGCTGCCCGAAACTGGTTCCAGGTGACTTGACTTTGGGGGGTTTGACTTGGCTGGGTCGCAGGGGCAGGTTGGCTGATGCAATGGCAGACAAGTCTGCAGATGGGGAAAAGTATCTTTTTTGTTTTTGCCGAGCTTTGAGGTTTGTTGGTCAAAGATCAGGGGAAATAGAGAGGAAGAAGTAAAGTCTAGAAAGTGTGGTAGGTCTTGGTAGTTTTGTAGGAAGAGACTCGAAATAAGACGGGCACGCCAGGCCTCGTGTGGATGGTCACACGTGGGGTTTGCCATGACAGTGAGTGAATCCCGTCTCCTCCTCAAAACCCGGCGCCCTCTTCTCTCTGTTTCACGGTCTTTGACGCGCCTTGCGTGGCAAGGCAAATACTACGTAGGGAACAACACGGCCACACTATGGATCCCTGATAGGGGGGTTTGTTTGGTTTGTTCGGTGACTCACGCCTGAAAGATACAGAACAACTTGGCGATAAACAATGAGGTGACGCTATTCCTGCCTGAAGTCCCAGGCAGTATGACCCCGGCCAGCTGGCAGCGGCACTTCCGCCTTGTGTAGCAACCAACCTACCCAAGCCCATCTGGTGAGGCGGCGGATTACTGTGCACTCAGGAACATAACAGTGAGAACCGTGATTTGGGTAATGATTGGTCGTAACCCGTCACCTCGAGAAGGGGGGCGAGTAAGCTGATTCACGATTGAAAATAAGCCGATTTGACGGTAGAGTAGGGCGACAGCGACAACAACCCCTCTTCAAGTCGGACACGCAGATTCACACCTGCGTTAATCAACGCCTCGATCCAGGAACAATGCAACCTGGTGTAGGCGTCCAAAAGGGAGGTACGCCAAGATGATGTGCATGGAATAAGAGACACGCATACGAAGCCTCTGGAAATCCCCAGAACAGCCCAACGTAAAGCGGGAGACAGGCAGAGAGTGAGTGCCGTCAGAGGTAAAGGCGGGTGACCAGGAGTGGCACATGGAGGCTTGGGGTTGCCGGGTACGAGGGCCACGGGACCAGCCCATTATAAACAACACGACCACAAACGACGATTCGAGGTCAAGACCACGTGTAAAATAGACGCAATCGATCCTGTTGTTGCTGTAAGGGGAAGAGTTGGGGATGTCACTCTTGTTCGTTGGGCGTTTTTCCTAGTCCCCGCCAATTGATGGTGTTATTGCCTCTGATCCTATGTTCACCGATAGGTATCGATCAACGAGTTCACCAATCCTCTCATTGTTTTCCTCTCATGACAAAGCCATCTATATGCATTTCCATTGATTGCCGTGCAATTCTTCACAACAATGTGCTTTTCCGTTGTGCCTTTGTGAGTCATAGTATGTATGCCTAGAGCGCGTTCTCAAACGCGACCGATGGACGTTTAACCGTTGCCTCGGATGTAGATTTGTCCAATGTTCGTTTATGCATCATTAGACATCCCGTCTAAATGCCTCTCGTACATGCTTATCAGGTGCTCTACGTGCGTCTCGTTTGCGTATTCGATCTCGTCTGGCGTGTCTTCCCATACGGACTCCAAATCCACAAGAACAACCCTGTCCCCACCCAACAAGAAGAAAGTTGTCCAACTTCAAGTCGCCATATGCGAGTCCAAACTTAGCCAACTCAGCAAAGGCTTCCTCAATCCGACGCTGAAACTCGGACGGCTCAAGACAGGGGAATTTTTGGTTACATGCTTCGATACCGTCCACTTCAGAGAGGATTAAGGCGCGGGTGTTGTGGACTGTTGTTTCACCGAAACACGTAGGGATCAAGCTTCCTTGTAAAGATAGAAGCCTCTCATACATGCTCTTCTCATTCTTGAACTCGTCACTCCAGCCTGGCTTGAGCTTCTTAATCACAATCCTGGACGGAAGAAAATAGCCCGGGACGACAGACTTGACCAGCGATTGGATCACCAGAGGAAGCCGGCGGAACAAGGCGATCACACTGTGGTCGAAGGAGCCGCGAATGATTGAAAGTCGCAAGACGTTGGGATGATAGCTATCATTTTGGTTTCCGATGGCAGAAACGGTGCTCCATCCAAGTCGAAACTGAGAGGCCTGATCAGCCATTTTTTCAGTCACAGACAATGTGGGGTGTAAGTACCTTGACTAGTAATGAACTTGAGTATTGGAATGATCCGAATCTGTGGAAAGGCGGCTAGACGACCTGGATGGTATAGAATCGCAGTCGCGCATCGTAGAGGAAATAAAGATACGCCAATCACTTTACTTGTACTGACCAGGGACCGTGAATGCTTGTTTGGAGCTGGTAATGCACAATCACGTGCTCTGTCTTTACACATTCGGCTCACTGTCAACACGGCTGCCTGGTTGATGTGCGCCTGGCACGCGGATCAAGGAATAAGTTATGCGATCGATGATATAGCCGGTAATGACAAAGACTATGAAGATTCAACTCCTCTCTAATATCCAAATAACTTGACAGCATTGACTTTTTTTGCATCTCTTGTTTCCGCTTGTTTTTTTATTATTATGGCCTGCCCTTAGCGAGGAATATGCTGATGTCCTTGTCCGGCTGTCCTTTGTCGGTCCTCGCCAATCCTCCTGAAGTTGCGATACCCGCTCACGACCACATCAAGAGAGGTTTGGACCAAACACCAACTTTTTCTGATCTCGAAGATGACAAAACACGACGACAAAAATAAGTAAACGTCTTAATTTGAGCCGATAGCTTATTTAATCTGTCGCCCGCTTCCCGAAATCTTTGTAACTCATGGCCGCTATGCCGAACATAACGTTCTTGGGGAGGCCAGGTTCGTACCCGCCCGACGGGGTATTATCCGCCGACCTCTATGCCTTCCATCCTCATCTTGCATAGGTACTGAGGGGTAATTTAATGCATCTACTTTATTGACATGCTCGCTTGGTCTTGCCAAGAAAGGAGGCGAGAAAACTTGCTCATGGATGAGTGTTGGAGATGCATTGGAGAGACTCTTCTGGAGTATTGATGAGGATGCTGAGCGTCTTGGCTCAATCAATGCTACTTACGATCTGAACGAGAATGATACATTTGACCTGATATTTCCTAGAATACACGTCTCTAACAGACTCTTTCCCCGGACTTGTTATACCATGGATCATATAGTGAAGTACATCATTGTCCTAAATGTTTTTAAAGGAAGAAGCTTATCTTCCCCGCACAACCCCAGATCTTGGCAACTTTGTTTGTTGGAGCAGATTACGAAGCTTAACAATATCAACATTACTTTAAACTCTTTCGTATCAATTCGGGAAAGGGGTGTGGTTGTGTTGGCATTGTCGAAGGATCCGATGATGGTGTCTCGGATGCCGGGTATTCCCCAAAGCCACACGTAACACCAAGTCTCCCTCGTCCAACCGAAATTCTCGTATATATAATGGTTAAGGAAGACACGAAAAATTGGAATTTCAGTATCCTGCAACGAGATTTTTGAGAACTAAACCCGAAAGAATGGCAGGTTTTACTGAAGGCAGAGATAACCCCATCCCAATCACTAGCGCCGATTCGGTGACCAAGGTCGAAGCTGGTGATGAATTGAGTCAGATAGAGAACCAAATGTTGGTACCCGACCGCCCCTTTCATGATTTCAGCGTATTGACGTTAAGTTTAGAAATGTCCCTCCCGAGTTCATCTTTGATCGTCAGGCTGAACGCCGCTTGCGCAACAAGATCGACTTGACGATTATGCCCATCATCTGCCTCATGTATCTCTTTTGCTTTATCGACCGTGCTAATATTGGTAAGAATACCATGCCTGTATTACTTCATAAGCGTCTTACTAAGTATAATAACAGGCAATGCTCGGATTGCTGGCATGGATGTCGATCTCGGCATGAAAGGGTTTGACTACAACGTCACCCTCTCCATGTTCTACGTCTCTTACATCGTCTTTGAGCTTCCTTCTAACATTGTCTGCAAGCTCCTTGGACCAGGATGGTTTCTGCCCTCCCTCACAGTATTGTTCGGGGCTTGCTCCATCGGCTCAGGCTTTGTCAAGACAGTCCCCCAGATGATGGGAGTGAGGTTTCTGCTTGGCATGTTCGAGGCTGGTATGCTCCCAGGAATTGCCTATTACCTCTCTCGATGGTACCGCCGCTCTGAACTCACATTCCGATTGGGACTGTACCTCGTTGCGGGACCCTTGGCCGGTGCTTTTGGGGCTCTCCTTGCTTCAGCCATTCTTCGACTCGATCACTTTGGCAGTGTTGACAGTTGGCGGATGATCTTTGTCATTGAGGGCATCATCACAGTTGGACTCGGATTGATCGGCTTTGTTGCCATGACAGACAGACCGGGCACAGCACGATGGCTTACAGAAGCAGAGAAGCAACTCTCCGAGGATCGTGTTCGATCGGAGCGTGTCGGACAGGTCAAGGTGCTCGATAAGATGGATAAGAAGAAGCTTATCCTGGGTATCTGGAACCCTGTTGTCATAAGCACGTCCTGGATCTTTCTCTTTTGCAACGTCACGGTGCAAGGGCTAGGCTTCTTCCTGCCGACCATCGTAAGGACGATTTATACGGATTATACCGTCATCAAGCAACAGCTCTACACGGTACCGCCCTATGCAGTAGGATCAGTTGTTACGCTGTTGCTGCCACTGATAAGCTGGCGTTTTGACAGACGGCAGTTGATCATGATCCTCTCAACACCTCTAGGCATCGCAGGATACATCATCTTCTTGTCAACAGCCAACCAGTCAGCACGCTACGGCGCAACCTTTTTAGTCGCATCATCCGTATTTTCCCTGGGAGCTCTCACCAACAGTCAAGTATCGGCAAACGTCGTCTCGGACACGGCCCGATCCTCTGCCATCGGCTTAAACGTGATGCTCGGCAACATTGGAGGTCTCATCTCGACATGGTCCTTCTTGCCCTTTGATGGACCCAACTATCCCATCGGCAATGGGTTGAACTTGGCTACTCAGGTGGGAACTCTGGTTTTGGCGACGCTGACGCTGTTGTGGATGAATCGGGATAATAGGAGGAGGGAGAGGGTTGAAAGTGAGGAGTTGGAGAGGGTTCAGGCTATGTCAGCAGAGGAGCAGGAGGACTTGGATTGGAAGCATCCGTCATTTAGATGGAGACCATGAACCTGAAGCATCCAATTCTACTGTCTATACCTTGATATCGATGAATAGTATCTAATCCGACATTGTCCGTTTACTTGACACGGCACATCGAGTGAGGGATATCCAGACCAACCACTAACGACCCCATGACCTTAAATTCTCTTAAGCTTGTCCATCTATTGGACCATCCGCACTTTGAGCGCAAACCCAATCTGGATACGCCCAAGGTCGTCCCCCTTGGGGTTGGGGGGCCTGCATCTTGTTGGCTGCCGCGCAGAGGGAAGCCTTCACCCTATGAGAGCCGTTGGCCGATCACCACCAGCTGCGACACCCCGCGTCAGACCCCGCTCGCTACGGCAACGCCGCTAATTTGTGCCTACGCGGGGCGGGGCCGGGGGGGGGAGGAGGAACCTTTCTAATGGGAGGGTCTCCCGTGGAAACTGGTTCTGCGGCACGTCATTGTTTCCAGCTCCCTACCTATCCCAGCTTCAGCTTTTTTGCTGCCGAACTTTTTTTACTCCTGCATACTCTTGCTTCCTTTTTGCTATCGCTGTGCATCTTGGCCTCACTTTCGCGACGATCTATACCATCATCGACGTCTAAGCTACATATACTGTAGCTCTCGTGACACTTGACTTGTTCCCTCCACCAGCTTCACATCAACAAACCCCGTAAACATGGTAAGCACCAAGTCAACACTACAGCCCTTGGCCACCAAAGCACCAGCATTAGATCACCGGATCATATTGTTTTCATTATGCTTGTCATAGGTACCGCCAGCTAACACACCCAGTCTGATACCGGTCTCCCCCCCAGCTGGGAGGTGCGAATCTCCAACTCCAAGAACCTCCCCTACTACTTCAACTCGACCGACAAGGTGTCCCGATGGGAGCCTCCCGCGGGAACCGACACCGAGAAGCTCAAGCATTACATGGCCACCCACCACAGCGCCGGCTCTCGACCTGCCGCTGCTCCTGGCGTTCCCGAGGGCAAGATCCGCGCAGCCCATCTCCTGGTCAAGCACCGCGACAGCCGACGACCGAGCAGCTGGCGAGAGGTATGCGCGAGTACACATAGTAAAAAAACAAAAATGCTGATAGATAATATCCAGGCTGAAATCACCCGCTCCAAGGAAGACGCCTACCAAATCATCCAGGCCCACGAGGATAAGATCAAGTCGGGAAGCATCACCCTCGGCGAGCTCGCCCTCACTGAGTCGGACTGCTCCTCGGCGCGCAAGCGAGGCGACCTCGGCTACTTTGGCAAGGGAGACATGCAGAAGGAGTTTGAGGATGCTGCCTTTGGCCTCCAGCCTGGTCAGATGAGCGGTGTTGTGGAGACTGCTAGTGGTCTGCACTTGATTGAGCGGTAAGTCCGTTGTCTGTGATCTGAGAGTGAACTGTTGACTGATGGTTTGATAGCCTGGAGTAATTGAAAAAGTATATATATCATGTCGAAAAATTGACAAAGCACAGCGTGCCGTTAAAGTCGAGTGCACTAATTGTAGTGTCCTGAAGAATGCCGCCTACCTCGTCCACATTACCGTTTCGTTCAAGTGCTCATAAGAAATTCGATTGCTGACCCAGAAGCCGTACATCATCTCTAGCTACATTATCTTGCCCAAGGTCTGTTCTCAATGCTACAAAATTCAACCAAATGTGCTTCTCTATATCAGACAATATTTCCCCCCTTGGCCATCTATCCTTCTCGACCGGAATGAACTCTAAACACCAGGCATAAAGCGCACAATACCGCCCCTAGTCTATCACCGCCGTCTTGTCTTAGCTTGCTAGACTCAACACCACGTCTTTGAAGGGCTCGACCGTTGTGAAAACCACCGTCATAACTCCAGACACCGTCATGGCCAAGGCTGCATATGGCGCTGCTCGACTTTTTAGTTTCGTACAGGTAGGATACGCCCATGGCTGCGCCGTTGATGCCGACGGTTATGCCTGCGGCGATTGTGATTGGGTCGTCGCCGCTGGCTAGTTGTTGTTGTGTTGTGTTGAGGAGGGATTTGAGACTTCGGAATGAGTTTTTGCTCTCTGACGCAGGTAGACCTTGTTGAGAAGAGGTGTCGTCGTCTTCTCGCTTCACCCCTAGCTTATCCAGCACGAACGGGTAGCAAAGTTGGCCGAGGATTCCGTTGCTCACTACGAGGGCAGCGTTCACACCGGGGTTACCACCTAATGCTGTCATGGCCGGTTTCGCTAGAGCAAGAGTTGTGCTCCGTGCCGCAAACGCCAGCGCCTCAGGACCATCTAACCCCAGTGTTCTCCCAGCGAGAACTGACAAGAAGACGTTTCCCGCTGCCGCTGCCGTGGCCACCAAGATCGTGAGAAGGCCAGCCATGCTGAAGAGTTGACGCTGGCACTCGTACAGCTTGAAGCCCCAGATCAAGATACCGCACTCGAGGATAGAGAGCGCAGCATCTCCAGCACCAAACCACGGAGATTGATTTCCAGGAAGGGGTGTGTTTGTCGCTACCGACGTCCAGAGAGCATAGAGTGGCGTTCCGCTGCTGAAGATGCTCAGCACTCGGGGCAAGCTGTCGGAACCGTAAGCGCCGGCTTTGCCACGCGTGTATGCCGTCATGAGCAATGTCGAAAGCAAAACGGGATTCATGAGGGTGACGAGAGTGTTCTTCAATTTGGGTATGTTGTTGCAGTATCTTGATGTGTTGAACTGTCTCTGAAGCCAGAGGGTCAGGGCCCAGACGAACCAGAGGACGCAACCGTCGAGGACTCGGTCTTCATTGGCAGCGGCTGCAATTGGGGCCCCGACGAGAAAGATACCGAAGAACGAAGCAAGTAGATGGAAGTTGGAAGTCCATAAATGCCAGAGTGTGGAGTTGTCAACACATTCGTCGATAGGCATAAGAACCGATGACCTTCGACTGGCTGTCAGAGATTGCCCCGTTTCATGTCCCGGTGTCGAGCAACCGACGTTCTTTTTCATGGTTGCTGCAGGCAGGCCGAGATATCTGATCCAGAGTCGAGTCGGAGGAGAGCCAACTGATTTCGACCCGCGGGGGAGTCGTTGTGAGAGGGCTAGGGATGCAAAACTCGTCAGGGATGCGAGAGGTCGCCAAGGACATGACGAGGAGCGAGATGGCAAAGACGGTGGTCCAAGAAACGAGGTTGGTCACAACTAATACGGATATTAGCGAAACGAGCG
The DNA here is from genome assembly GCA_003946995.1 of Fusarium oligoseptatum. Lineage (NCBI taxonomy): Eukaryota > Fungi > Ascomycota > Sordariomycetes > Hypocreales > Nectriaceae > Fusarium > Fusarium oligoseptatum. The sequence goes on from NKCK01000011.1 coordinate 18,150, forward strand.
AGATCCTCAAGAACGAAGAACGCACCAAAGTTGCCAATGATGCAGGCAATATCGTGGCCACCGAGGATGTCGCTCTGGTTGAGCATGACCAGAGGGATCGGGAAACCCAAGCCCAAGTGGACGTTTATGAAGTCTATCTGCGATAAAGGTCAGATCAGCGTCTGCGATGAAGCTACGGGCGCTTCGTACCTTTGCTTTGATGTGTTTTTGGTACATCTCGTCGACGCTCGGAGAGCAGAGATAGGCCAAAGCCATAAGGACAAAAGTCAAAGCCATACCAAAGATGGAAGAAAAAGAACTCGAGATGCGCAGGAGCTAAAGCCCGACTGAGACCCCAAATGATGAGCTCGCTCATGAGGTAGATAATGACGACCCAGCCAAAATCGAGGACGCTCGTCGCAATGGCCGTCAATCGCCTCCTCCACAGGGCAGACATGTCTCGGGTGGGATGAAACAGCAGCAGCATCTTTGTCGAGTCGAAAAGGAGCGGACCGAGGGCTCCATTTGAGCGACCGAGACAGAGACGTAGAGGACGGAGGATTTTAGAGACGTTGTCTCTGAAGGGGGCCATTCGTGCAACGGGAGCAAGGCTTGGTGAGAGCCAACACAAAGTCCTCGGGGCAGAGCAAGGTGAAAAGAAAAGAGGGTTACACCATTGCAAAGCCTCGTAACTTGCGGAGGGGTGCGATGTTGTTTTTTAAGAAAAATGGTTGTGGTGCTGGTGTTGGGCACTGCAGGAGTTGAGATGGGTGAAGCGAGCAGTGACAAGGGACCGGTGGCGGACAACACACCCCAAAGAAAGACTTGCAGGTGTAGATGTCAGTTTTTGGACATTGACAGCATAGCTGCATGAGATTTCCAAGGTTCGGATGGCTCTTTTTGGTTGATTCATGTAGGAACCCGAGTTATCAGTGCCAGAGCAGGTGTTTCGATCGGTCTACTTCCGACATGTCAAGAAGCTAGAGGTATTATTGGCATACAAGCTGTATCAAAACCAGGGCACAGGAAAGTATGAGATATTATTGGTATATGAAAGCGTTGAAGTCATGAGTTTGCTCTTCAAAGATTGGCCTAGGCAGATATCCGTTTGGTCCTGTTTGCCCAATCCCACGCCAGCCACGGGTAATGTTTCCTCCCGTCTTGCCGTGTCGAGACCCTCCGTTTGAAAGAGTACATCTCCAGAGATCTTGTCCCTCTTCACAGTCTAGTACGAGGTCATCGTCATAGACCGTCCAACAGAGAAACGTCATCAAAGACGGGCCGTGTTGACAAACAAAGGACGGAAATAGTAGCATTGAGAGAGGGGGGAAAAGACTCGAGGACACACGGCATTGGAAAATAATCCCCGCGGGGAAGAGGAAAGAGAGTTAAATTGGACTTGGGTATCAAAAGGAGGGGGGCCCCCTGGGTCACGGCATGCTGGGGAACGTTTGACGACTCTTCAAACGGAGGGGGGGCTTTGTTCAGACGGCGAAACGCGGGTATTTGTAACTTGAGATGATGATGGATACGAGGAGAATTAGACGATGGTTTCGTCTGTGTAAAGGAATATCACCATGGGTTGGACGGGTTGGCTTTAATGGTAGCCCTATGTAGCCCGTGTGTAGGTGGTTGTGCGGCTGTGAGGCTATCGCCAGCTTGTGGCCTATGCATGGACTCATGCACAATGCAACCAGGACATCCATACCCAGCCTGACAGATCTGTAGAATAAATGAAACGGCTTGACGTGCAGAGATTAATATCTTCAGCTATAACATCTACCAATGATGAAGCCCTGATGAAGCGTCTTTTGAAGCAAATATCCGTTTGAATGCAAGATGTGCTGTAGGTGTAACCCGGCCAGTAGCGGGACCCACCCCGCCTGGAACAGTTGGCGGGCTGAGCTGCTGTAGGCCGCTGAAAATGACTTTTGCGACAGGGGGCCTGTGCTGACCGCCCCCCGGCCTTTGTCTCGGATCTTGGGCCGACGACGATCCAACGTCTTTGATGTTTTGTTTGGGCTTGAGGCTTGTCAAGATTCCATCCATCAAAACACCATCAGCTCACGGGGCTTGGATCTGCAGCAACGGCTGACGAACGGACACCGCCTCTATATCGAGATCCATCTCGGATCCTTGTCAGCAGCCTCGATCTTGATCTCAGCCTTGTGACTATTCCCGTCGCGGCTCATCGGCGCCTCATCACCACAACCTCAATCCCACCTGGCAACACGTTCAAGACAAACGGCTCTTGGCCTCGGCTACACTTAACCCAGCCTCTTACCGCCTCTCATCACCGGACAAAAGACCCCCTCCCCCTTCCTCCTCAGAAACAAGCCAGCAAGCCAGCGACCGGTTCTTGTGCAACATCACCAAGGTTACTTGAAAAACGCCACTTCGCTATTCCACAGGACCAGAATGGATCTCGCCCCCAGGGATCGCGCAGAGACCCTGCTGTTCAAGGCAGCCCGCGCGTACGGCGTCCCCGCCGCGAAGGACGACGTGCGCGGAGCCCTGGACGATACCGCGTTCGTCGAGTGGGTGAATCTACACCTCGCTCCCGATCACCTCCTCACGGGTGATGAGCTGGCATTGTGAGCTGTCAACACCCCCTGTTGTACATTGCAATCTGTTTTAGCTAACTTTTTTTGATAGGTATACTGCCCTTGATAGGAGCGGGCAGGTTGATCGGTTAGCTGATTTGTATGATCTTGGTGAGGTTCAGGCTGTCAATGAGGATGATATTCGGGCTGCTATTGATGAGTTGAATCGGTCTACTGCTACCATCTCCAAGCATACTGAGGCTTTACGACAGCAACAGGATGCTCTCTCGCGGTTGGTAAAGAAACGAGATGAAGCTGAAAGTCAACGTCGTGATTGGGAAGATTCCCGTCTAAACAAGACCAAACTCGCACTGAAAAAGCTAGCCTTTGAGGTGAGTGACTACACACCCCCATATGCAGTTACCCCTGGGGGGAGAAAAACGTTAGACTAAGACATGGGTAATCTAGGTCGACGGAGAAGCGCAGAGTCTCGAGTATCGCGTCGCAGATCTGGAGCACCTCGCCAAGGACTCTCGCTCTAACCTTAAGCACACGGTTGATGACGCGCTGCAGTCGGATGACAGGCTGCTGTCGAGCTTGCAGAAGTTGGGCTGGGAGCTGGATCAGCAGGATCCGGAGGAGAAGCAGACTGTTGAAAAGCTGCGCGAGATCTGCATGCGGTATGCCGTGCCGGTGTGCATATCTGGTCATGGGTTGCTAACGGTCTTGCAGATTAATCAAGACGACTGTTGAGACGCTTCGCACGAGGTTGGATAGGATTTACCTTGAAGCTATCCTTGCTGCCGAGAGATCGGGTGACGCCAAGTCTGCGAGTAGCGGCGATGTCAAGGCTTTGGAGGAGGAGCTCGAGTCTCTTTACTCAGAGATCTTGCCTGTTGCTCAGATGTCGGCTGAGCAGCAGCATCTAGAGCCAGCGTTGAAGTCAACCGACTCTCACAGCGGACAGAGCATACACCGTTCTGCTGTAGCGGTTTCTTATGTGAGTCTGTATCACACACCAGCTGTACAGTGTCACTAACAGGTTCAGGTGGATGAATGTCTGGACCATCTACTAGACAGGATCTGTCTTCTGGCGGATCGCGTAGAGACGCTCAAATCACACCACGCAGCAACATCTTCCATCATCGCAACCGCCAAATCAGAAGTTTCCGCTTCCCTCTCCCCAGAGAAGAAAGCTACCAAGCCCGCTTTCCCAGCCTCACCTGTTCGCAATCGTCACCCCTCTCCCATTCGAAGGATACGTGCCAACACAGGCTCTCGTCGGGGAAACCGTCGTCGCTCTTCTGGAATTCTGGATGAACCTGCCATCGAAGCTCTTCTTCGTAGCCTAGCACTCACACTCCCCCCAGCAGAAGACGCAACAGCCCAAGAACGAACCTCAAGCCTAGCACAAGTCGTATCAGAGCGCACCACAAAAACAACAGACGTAACCCGCAACGCACAAGAAAACTACGAAGCAATCACAACCGCTCGCCTCGACGACACACGCCTAGCCATCCAACTCCTCCGAGACAGCGTATTGGCCGAGAGCCCTTACAACGAAGTCAAGCTCGTAGACCCCGAGATTGAAGGATCGATACAGGTGCTTAGCCAAGAGGTGGACAAGGTTAGGGAGAAGCTTGAGGAGGCGGTTGCGAAGAAGGGATCGTTGGCGAAGAGCGTCTCCAAGGAAGAGTTTGTGCAACGATGGGCGGCGTGATTTTTTTTCTAACTCTCATGCATCAAGCGTAATCACCTAGAAACCTAAGATTTTCTCGTATATCCACCATTTTCATGTTTCAACCTCTGTATCCATCGTACTATCCGCGCTGCTAAATTCCTTCAACAACAGCCAATTAACCCCATGTCCATATGCATATGCAGACTCATCCTCCAATCTGGGGTATTGGATAGAATAAATACAGGGAGGGCCCCTGATAAGTTTCATTGGTTTCCGCGACCGTGAGGCCCCGAGGGCAAGGCGGCTAAGCAAGGGGCCCGCATATTGGGCGTCTAAACGCATGTGTTTGTTGTCCCAAGGGTCGAGGCCAAAAATAGGGTGTTTTTTTGATGCAGGTTGGGATGATTGTTTCGTTTGAGGGATTGAATAAAGGGTGATTTCTCGCTCTTCGTATTCTTTGACTGTTTTCTTTTGTTTTTGTGGCTACTCGAGTTTGAGTGCGAGCTACGCGAAATAATCATGGCTTCAACGGATCAGCCTGTCGACCATGGGTCTAGCGGCACTGAGAAGACATACCCAGGGGACTGCAGTCGAAAGATAACATGTCGGCCTTCGGTTGTACCCAACTATAGCCTCACCCTTCGCGCCTTGGCTGAGGCTTCTGAACCTCCCTCTCCTACTCCTTCCGGTTCACTACCCTCACCTCGCTCTCCCTCTACCTCTAGTTCAAGTCGCTCCCGTTCCCGTTCACCTCGCTCTCGCTCCCTCTCACCCTCTCATCCCGCCTCGTCTCGCTCTCCATCTCACCATGCTTCACCTCGCTCTATCTCTCTCCCTGCCTCACCTCTCTCTTCTTCTCATCCCGGCTCACCTCTTTCTCCCTCTGCCCTCAGTTCAACACTCTCTCCACCAGGTTCACCTCTATCTGATGGCACAACACCTCGAAACTCAGTACAAGAATCTCGAGAAGTTGCATACACCAAACCACCGGAATACGACACCGAGTGTAATCCGCAGGCACAGGATATCAAGGCCACTCACTGTTGGTGGTGGGAAGACATTGCAGCTGCCATGTTCAGTATCGTGTGTATGAGCATGGTGGCTGCAGTGTTGGTCTCTGCACACAACACATCACTAGAGTCTTGGCCAACCTCGATACAACCAAACTCCATCATCGCCATTCTTACTACACTAAGCAAGGCGGCTATGCTCGTACCTATAACCAGCTGTTTGAGTCAGTTGAAGTGGCGGCATATGAGCACACAATCACGACCACTGTCACATCTTCAAGTCTTTGACGACGCCAGTCGGGGACCTTGGGGTTCGGCTGCGATGATGTGGAAACTCCCGTTACAGTCAAGACTTGGCTGGGCTCTTGCGCTCGTCACAGTTGTTGCGTTGGGGATTGAGCCTAGTGCGCAGCAGATTTTGGCCTTTCCGGTGCAAGAGAGGGTTTTGACGAATACCACGGCAGAGATTGGAAAGGCGGACATGTACTACTCCAAGAGCCTATTCCAGCCCGGTGAGGGAGATGGTAAGTCATGATGACTGTTTCATGCTTTACTCGAATGAAACCTGTGCTAACATTGACGATAGGACAAATCTTGGATCGCAGTATAGACCTCCCTCGCTTCCAAGCCTCAGTCATCAGCGCTCTAGCAGGAGACGTCTTCCAACCATACTTCAACTGCCCATCACCAGCAACACGCTGCGAATGGCCTGAATTTAACAGCCTCGCAATCTGCAGTGCGGTCCGCAACGTTACTGAACAGACGAAGCAAAAGTGCGAGGACGGAGACAAAGGTGTCAGCAATTGCACTTACACCGTCCCTCTGACTATCGAGTCACCTGAGGGAAGCATGAACACGACGATCTCAATGAAGTACCATGATGGTGCTGAGCATGATGATGGGAGTGAAGATGGCCATGTCTTGCGAACGAGCTTTGTTCCTGGGGATAAGGATGTGGTTGGCCAGTTTGTGGTTGTGCGACACAGGAATGCCAGTTGGGGTGACGACTCATCAGAGCCAAAGAACCCAGAAGTGTTGGTGTCTGACTTGAGGTGGTGCGAGAAGATGTACAATGACGTCTCTGCCAATTTCTCAGGACCCAGCTCGGACAATGTCGACGACAAGCTCCTCCAGTTCGCAAGCAACGAGTTTGAAGCAGGTCGCTGGTTTCTCAAGTTCACGACTCCTGATGGACAAGAGAACTATACGATTACACGAGACCTGGAGGAGTATCTACCTATGTACCTGGGACAGGTTCTCACTGTCGAGTTGGAGCAGCAGATGGCACACGGCGTTGCGTCACGGCCAGATCTGTCAAAGGCTCTCAAGAGTCCGGTGTTCTTGTCTACCGAGACAGACGTGGAGAAGTTGATGAACGACCTCGCTGATACCCTCACGAATCAACTTCGTACCGACGACAATGGCGACAACAGAAACGCCACTACGGTGAACGGCACGGCCTTCATCAGAGAGCCCGTCATCATGGTTCGTTGGGAATGGTTCATCCTCCCACTCATGGAAGTATTCTTCACAATCACCCTACTCTTCTGGGTCATCGTCATCAACAGAGATGGACCCCTCCTCAAGACTTCAGTCATGGCATATCTAGTATATCCTTTGAGAGGATGGAGACACGAAGAAATGAGCGTCGCTGGTCGGCAGACGAAGGAGAAGTTGGGTAGACTGGCAGAAATAATGCGTGGAAGGATGGGAGAGAACGGTGGCTCATACGCCATTTTCAAGCAGGACTAATGTCTCCCGCACACTAATTTTCTTTTTTTCTTCTGTTTAATCAAGGGCAGGCCATGTTCGAATTAATAGTCTCAAAACCAGGACACAACACAGGTTATCAGCCCCCAAAGGTTTCATGATCACGCTGGTCGTGAGTAGAATATCACCAACACATAGATTTTTAAAAAAGAATGGAAGCCAAATGATTTCATGATATTAAACATGTAACCAAGCATGGTCGATAAAAATAGGTTGCGAGAATATACTATCCAGTGAAAACTGCTCCAATCCTTCTTCGTAGAATCCATCCGCACTTGGGAGTTGGGCGTCAGGGTGGAGTTCCCTCTGAGCTCGCTTGTCCCCGACCGGATGAACAAACGTTGTTTGAACGCTTACGGTTGTGTTGGAGGCGTTTGATTGACCGCCTGGTGTGTCATCGGTCAGGACTTGTGGTGCTACCGTGTCCATTATGTCCGAGTCGATTAGTTGCCAGATTTTTGCGGGTTGGAAACTGATCATGTTGTTGTCTTGGGCTTGGCTGGACATTGTTTGTAATTGATGTAGAAGCTCGAGCTGTGAGTTCGTTAGCTGATGGTACTTGAAGAAGTGCGTCAATCTGCCTTACCTTCTGGGCGCCTCGTGGACTAGGATAAGGCATCGAAGAAAGAAAAATCAACACACTTCCTATAATTCTCCCTCGCATTATCCGAAACCTTACTATCCCTAGCATACTGAAACAACCAAGCAATAGTAGCCGTAGCGGCAACCATATCACAAATCAAGGGATCATAAACCACAAACCCAATATCCATACAAGTCTGCGCCAATCTCGCAACCCACGAAGAGTGAAACATGGCCTGATCAACAGTTCCCTGTAAAAAGAGTCTTGGTTGAGAAGGTCTGTTTGCTTTTCGCAGGGTTACGAGGTGGATGAAGGGGTGGTTTAGAACTCCTTGTGTTGCGTGGGCTGACATTTGGAAGACGAGCCAAGGGACCCAGTACTCGTGGTGTCTCTTTAACTCATCTAGAGTTCGTTCTGAGAATCCCACGTTGCGGACGAAATGTACGTGGCCGAGTTGAGCTTCTAGGTCGTAGAGTTTGTTGGTCAACTTGTAAAAGCTGGAATCTGTATTTGACGGGCTGTCGGCTTGACCGAGTCGGATGGAGTGGATGTATGAAATCACATCACCCCAAAAGGACACTCCTCGTAGAGCATGTGCGATAATGCCAGAATCTAGCGTACTGTCGTCGCGGATGTTGGCTAGGTCTGGTGCATAGTCCTCGTCTGCTTGGCAAGATGGGGGAGAAGGCTCCCGTGTGCTCCTTGGGTATTCAGGGGTTGCGAGGCTTTGCGACAGAAGAGTGAACCGAGGTGCAAAGGCCTTTTCTAGGATGAAGACGCTCCAGTAGCATCTCAAACTGGCGTCGTCTTGGGGGTTGGTCTGCGGAGAATTGAGGAAACTCATGCTTCGGACGAGTTCTAGTCTACTCGCGGCACCTATGGCCATCAAGGCTAGAGCAGGTCTTCCTTCTAAGGTACCAAGTCAGCAATGCTAATATGAAGTCAAGTTTAAAAGCTTACCGAGAATATCGGCCAAGGCCAGCAAGCAGAGAGCCTGTGAGATTTCGAGCTTTGCTGTTCCTCTCATAGCCAACTCTAGGACAGTGTCACGGGCAGATCTCGCACGCAAATGAATGAGATCAGCCTCCTTGGCACTATTAGAATCATAAGGTAAATTGGACAGCGACAGGGCCAGAAAGATCCATTGAAGAAATAGAGGAAAGCTCTCCACTCGATCTCTCAGACCTTCAGGCCTGAAGAGTGGAAGAGGCTGGAAGTACAGCCGAGTGCCGTATACCTCAACAGCTTTGTTAAGGGATTCAGAAGACGGCAGGGTCTCATGGGGGTCGTGTGGCCTATGCAAGTCAGAGTGAGATTACTAAAGCGAGAGGTTGAAGCATACCATGGCGTTGAGGGTTGATCAGGGATTGTTTGTCTAGTAATAGGTCTCTCAACTATTGATTCCGTCGCATGTCTTTGCTCAAGCAGCGATTCCGGAGTGAGAGAACTACCACTGCCACCAGCATGGTTTTGAGAGCTACTTGACAAAATTCCGTCAGTTTCATGGTCATTACAACGGGTCAAGATGCTTACCGGAGAATATCATAAATCTCCCCGACTTGCGCCTCCAGATTGCGCACGCGATCTCTTGGTATTGACGTTCTACTCAAACTCATAAGCTCGGACCAAATCATCAACAAGGGGTCTACTCACGACTTAGACGCAGTCCTCCTTTTACGTCTTGTCGTTTCCCTATGCCGTGGAAGATACTCACACGGCTGTTCAAGCCGTTCACAGAATGAACAAATAGGTTTCTCTCCAGTACATTTCGTCTTCTTCCGTCTAAATCTCAAGGTGAGCAAATACGCAGCAAAAACCCCTGCTCCAACTCACCTGCAGCTCTCGCACGCACGGCGAACGGTCAGCTCTGCAGTACCACTCATTATCGACTGACTGTGGGGTTTGTCATGCCACACAATCCGGGGAAAAGAGAATAGGGAAGAAGGAGGGAGGGGGGAGGGAGATCTCCGTGCCCACTTTAAGTTATATATACTCGATACTTGAACTGGGATAATGATTGTGACACGTGATGAAGAGGGGTTGAAAACCTGGGGTAATCAGCGAATCTTTCGTATCAACTTCAAAAGCCTTCGTTGGGTTTCCAGGACTTCACCTGGTCGCGGGGAAGAGGCGATATTGAAACCCTTGTCGAAGGGAGTTGGTTTTCGAGATATGAGCGAGACTACGGAGTAGGCTCGGCAAGTTACGTGTTAATTCTCCGTACCCACATTGTTTATCTTTGCGTGAGAAACCATTGGTCAATGGCTTCAACACGGAGAATTACAATACTTTTCCGAATACCCGTCCTCGATTAATACAATGTCCCTTTCTTTCGTCTTCAAGGTGATAACATGTCTTCTCAGTCGATTTCTTTCCCAAATCACTCCAATACACACTCTCATAAACATCTTTCAACCGCAGAACCATGACAGCCCGAAACCCTGTATCGAAAAACGAGCGCATCGTCATCGTAGGCGCAGGCGTATTCGGCCTCTCAACAGCCCTCGAACTTAAGAAGAGAGGATACCAGAATGTCACCGTGATCGATCGTTATCTCCCGCCAGTCGTCGACGGATCTAGCGTCGACATTTCCCGAGTCATTCGGGTAGAGTATGCTGACCCTCTGTACGGAAAGATGGCCCGCGAGGCACATGAGGGTTGGGTCAAGGATTATCCTGATCACTATCATCAGTCGGGTTTCGTCATGGTTGCTGATGGGGAGGGGAACTCTTATATTGAGAAGAGTAAGGGTATTAACAAGACGCTTGGTGATACCCTTGAGGAATACGAAAATGCGCATGATATTCGAAAGAAGTTTCCAGAGATTCAGGCCAAGTTGGATGGTATGAAGGCTTATTACAACAAGACTGGTGGTTGGGCGGATGCTGAGGCAAGTATACGCCAACTTGCCCACCAATGCAGTCTTGCGGGTGTCACCTTCATCACTGGTCCTCGAGGCCGAGCTGTCTCTCTGAAATACGAAGGATACAAGGTCGTCGCCATCAATGTCGCCGAGGGCGATCCCATCCCAGCTGCGCAGGTCATCTTGGCGACAGGCGCATGGTCCAATCGACTCCTCCCAATAGGCTGGGCATCTTCCGCCTCTGGTCAACCTGTTGGATTCATCCGACTATCCCCTGAAGAATCAACGAGACTTGCAAAGATGCCCGTCATCATCAACCTCAGCACGGGCGTCTTCATCTTCCCTCCCACGCCAAACTCCCACATCCTCAAGATTGCGCGACACGGATACGGCTATGCGACAGACGTTCATGTTGAGGATCCTCTGGGCCAGGTCCGAGATGTGTCATCTCCCAAGCGGGATGGCAACAATGCCAATGGCTCGTTTCTCCCTGCGGACGCAGAGCAGGCCCTCCGTGAGGGTCTGCAGCAGCTTGTACCAGAGTTTGCCAACCGCGAGTGGCTTAGAAACCGACTCTGCTGGTACTCCGATACTCCTGAAGGCGACTTTATCGTGGATCACCACGAGGTCCGAGAAAACCTCTTCCTGGCTACCGGTGGCGCAGGACAGTAAGTATACACCCCCAATAGTCAAGATCAAAGCTAACTTCAACCAGCGCCTTCAAGTTCCTCCCCATCCTTGGAAAATATATCGTGGATTGTTACGAGAACAAAGCTCCCAAAGAGCTTCGACACAAGTGGAGGCTTCGTGCCCCGACTGGCAACCAGGAGGTTATCAAGCAGGGAGATGGAAGCCGAGGTGGACCTCCTCTGAGGAGGCTTTCACGGGCTGAGCAGGCGAAGCTGTAGAGACAGTAATGTTCAAGATAGATGTAATAAGTGTGGCTGGCTTGTACATAGATTGCTTTGAACTATAGAAATAGGGCCTGGACCACTTGAACTAGACTAGACAATAAGAGTTCAATCCGTGTTGATAGTAAACTCCCAATGATTGTGACAGAAAGGCATACTAGCCCTGTTCAATCAAAGTTCCTCTACTACCCCAGTGAAGCAGCTCGTGTTTGAGTCCCTGGCGAGAGTAACAACACTCAGGCGAGATCAAGATAACTGAGAGTCCCTCCTCTCACCGGTATCGTCTCGGCATCTACCTAAAGCCATACTTGCACCTCCTTGCTTACCTCTTTAAGATAAACGGATTTTTTAGTCATAAACCCGCCCCGCAATCCCATGATAGAGCTAGTGGTGACTCGATTGCTCCCCCACAAACCTCGTCGACGTAAATCTCCGTGCCCACCAAGGCACCCTATCTGTACCCCAGAGGCGGCTTATCTTCTGTTCACCGACGATATCTAGGGTAAACGCCACGGTTGGAGATGTCTAACACGGCAGACTTGCTGCGCCATGTGATCGGAGAGTTATCTCAAGTGGAATCCATCGGTCTTCGTCCCCCGTTGAGGTTCTTGTAACCAACCATGACTCACGATGAGAGCTCTCTCGGAAACAGCTCACACCAAATATGGCCTATCCAAGGGATCTCTTATCAAACCCCGCCTTTGGGATGTCTCCAAATTCTCGGGAATCGGTGTTTCGGCCGTGACTTGGGGTTCAGCGTTAGGTTAGGCAAGTGAATGCCAGGTTTATTAGGATGTTGTAGAATAAGCGTCCGACTCCAATATACTTCCCATATAGTTTGGCTATCTAATAGTCTAAACCGACGTTTATAACGGCTATGTTGCTTTTATTATGACTATACAAACGCCATCGACAAGCTCGTCCAAGCATATTCCTATCTAGCACGTATAACCACACTTAATTAGGCTTCCTTTGCGAATGGCGAGTGTGCCCCCGTCACTGGTGAAGATGGACGAGTATTAGTGATGACAATTGGCTGGCTTATCGCATGCTATCTAGGTTCAATATTCTCATGCTATTCGAGATCAAGCATCATACGCTCCTATCAACATAGTGTATTCACTTTCACTGATCAATAGCATCGTCACCCTAGATTACTTCGTTATTCGTTAGCTCGTCGTGATCTAGCAGTTTGTTGTACAAGCCCCTGGTGGACAATACCCGTGGTTACAAGCGAACGAGCACAATCCGCGATATCCCTCGCTCTCGCCGGGAAGAGGACACCCTTCGACTCCAGTTTCGGGAGGTAAAGAAGTCACATTTCCGTATCCTGTGCATGTACATGGCCCCGGTGGACAGTACCCATACGCACAGGAGAACTTGCAAAGACCTAGATAATTCTGCGTTTCACCAGCTGCTACCGTCCCCTCGGTACATGGAGCGGTGGATGTGGATGTGGATGCAGTGTTGGAGGTTGTCGTAGTAGAACTTTCATTCTGTCTGTCAGCTCATTGCTCCGTCTATAAGGAATGGCCGAGACGTACGTGCTGCTCGAGTCTGTGGAAAATGTTGATAGAGAAGTACCATCTGCGTCTGAATTGGATTCAGACATGTTTCGTGAGCCTAGTGCACCCCCAATGCCACCTCCTATAGCCGCGGCAATGACAAGAACGACTGCTACGATAACATAGAACGTCCGCCGTCTCACTCCTGTGAGTGTCAAAACTCGCCCTCTAGGAGTGACATTCTCTAGGCTAGATTAGCCTTACTCGATATAACGGATCGCGCGAACTCCAGGGTATTGCCTGCCTTACCCTCAGCAACCTCGGGGATTATATGGTCTTTTCCGACCTGTTCTGCTACAGGCCGCGGCTCGTCTGTTATCTTCGGGGCCTGGACAACCTCGGGCAAAGCATCGTCGTAGACTTCGGGTGGATCGGCCGATCGGAGGGTGTCCCCGCTGGAGCCTGGTGGTCTTATACTTAGAAGCTGATCGCCAAAAGCTATAGGATGCAGGAGACCAACCTTCATGGGCCATGATTACACTAAGGGCAAATAATGGAGAGATCCAGTGCCGCAGAAGAGCATACAGTTTGGAAGAGCCTTTGAAGTTCGGACAAGAAAACTCGGGGTAGCAAATAGGTCGAAAGAGATGACGAGCAAAACAGCCACATGAACCTGAAGCAGTTTCGTTGTACTCCGCGGTGTGGGTGGTTGGATATGTCTGAGAGATCAGACTCCTATTGGTCATACTTGTTCATGGTAGGTCCCGTATATGCACTGTTGGTGATACAAGAGCTGGTGGTGATGTGGTACACCTCGACGCCCGGCGAGTATCCGCTTAAAAACAGCACGGAAGGGGAGCCGTATCGGCATCGACGAGGTCCAAAGTATTCAGAGGTCCGGAAATGGGTGATTGCGGTTGGGCTTGGTAGTTCACCAAGTTGACATGCCTTCACAGCATGATGGTTCAAGCATATCCCAGAAAGGACCTACAGAGGGGCAGAGTAAAGACTACTGCATCTCATAACATATCACGCCTACGTTTAAAAGGGCCCCTACGGTGGTTTTGTGTGCTGTATTATCAGGGATATGGAGGCTGGTCTGACATGGAGTATCCCATCGGGTCTACGACTGAGGACTCGGAGTGAGCCACAGTCGTAGATGAACGTCCGTAGACAACTGGCTTCGGGCTTGACCAAGCCCATGGCTCGAGAGAAGGGAAGGCTTAACCGAGAGGAGCACAGGTGAAGGGCTCCTTGACGGTTCCATGGTCGTACTGGTCAATCTATAGGAGGAGTCAGCAGTCTGTATTTCTCTGTGTAGGTGGGTATACTCACAATATCAACAACAGCGGAGTAAGTTCCGGCAACGAAAAAGATCAAGCCCATGATGAAGATAATGGCGTTCACAACGGTCAGCAGGATATTCTCCTTGCTGAAGCAACTTCCTTTCCTCAACAACATGAACCACATGATTGCAGGCCAGTAGAGAGTGAAACCCGAATTCAGCAGACTCGACGTGATGGCGATCAGGTCGCTGAAGAAGGGGATGGCCTCGGCAATGACGAATCCGATCCAGGTAAAGATTGAGATCAGGACCAGCCATGTGATCCAACCCTTGGGGGTGTTGATGTACTTGACGATCGAGTTCTCGTAGATTCGCCCATGGATGTATCGCACTGCAACAGTCGTGTTGATAGAACCGCTGATGAAGATGACAGGCAGGGCCACGCCAAAGGCGACCTTGCTGATGAGGTGTCCTGCGGAAAGGAGAGCCGGTGACTTGACATCGATACCCACGAAGGAGTAGATCAGGGCGCCGGTCAAGGTGTAGATGACGATCTCGAGGGTTCCCAGCGTCCAGATAGCCTTCATATAGTCGGTGGGCGTGTGCATCTCGTCCATGAAGCTAAACTGCGAGATGGAGAAGCTGTAGGCGAAGAAGATGTTGCAAATAGCAATAAAAGCCTGCGCAAAGGTAACGTCTGGCTTGGGCCAGGCAGACCAGTTGGCAGGCTCTGCCGCACCACTCGACTTGACGCCTGTGGCAATGATGGTGATGCCAATGGCAGCAATGATGGAGGCAAAGTCGATGTAACCAAGGATAGCCACCTCTGCAAAGCTAGGAGGCACAGCCAGGAGCAGCAAGATGATGGCAGAGATGACACCCCAGACGAGGCTGCACATGTCGCTCTCTGTAAGAGTTGAAAAGGCAATGGTCCCCGTCAAGCAATGCGAGGCTGTGAGAAGCAGAAGCTGAAGCGTCACCATGACACCAAAGACTTCCTGTCCCCAAGGCCCAAACATGAGACCTCCTGCGGCTGGATAGTGCTCGACGTGCGGGTACTTGACCTTGACCTGTCCCACGATGTAGGATGTGTAGATGGCTATGAGGCCAATGCCGATGGAGCAGATGACGCCGGCCACCATGCCCAGCGTGGCAAAGGCACCGGGGATGGAGAGGGAGCCTAGGGCAACAGCCTGAACGATGAGGACGATGGTGAGCCTCTTCCAGCCTAGACGGCTGAACTTGGCCTTTCCGTCGAGGATCTTGCGCTTCTCAAATTCTGTCACCTCTCCAATCATCTTTTCGCTGGTCGAGTCGTCAGGGGCTGCGAACATGGGGTCTGAAGGGTGGCCGGCAGCAGGCTTGTTGTCCTTGCCAGAGGGTTGAATGGCGGCGGCGGCGTCGGCCGCAGGAGGGTTTGTCGTGGGGATCATTTTGGGGATGTTTGTTGATTTAGTCTACCATGGTCACACAGACGGTTATGCTGGGTTGAACTCTTGAAAGTTCGGGAGGTTGAAGAGGATGGGAGGAGGGGAATGCGTGTGAAGGAGAAGGGATGGAACATGAAGTTGAGTCTGGAGGGGACTGGGGAAGTTTTGTAGCAAAAACATGACTCCCCAGATGGACCGGCGTCGGACGGGGTTCAGTCCCTTGGGGAAGAGAGCTCAAGAGGCAAAAACTCTGTCATTCGATCCATGGGTTGCACCAGTCATGCGTAAGGGCCAGGGCCATTTGTCGATCCATGAACAAGAGGGTCTAATGGTGGATACCACCACACCTTGAAGAGGGATTCTAGAAGACAAAGAAGCATGTTCCTGAGGAGGTTATTGTTGGTTCGAGTTATGGGTCAGGAGACTTAAGCGAATGAACTGCGGGTCCATGACATGAAGTTTTGCAGCTATTCCCAACTTCCAAACCAGCAATTATTTTCAACTTGCAACTTTGAGACAAAAGAATGAAAACTCAACGAACCTCAAAAAATTGTACAAGTCCAAGCGTTTTACCGGTCAGACGCTGATACAAACTTTTGAATCGCCCCAGACGTTAGAAAGCTTAGACTTTGTCACCAGTTACGAGAGAGAAAAAAATAAAAAGTGGTGATGGTGTTTTTATGTGGATTCCGTTACTCAAAAGTCGGTCCATTTTACATAATGTCCCCTGGGAAGAAAAGCGGAGGCACCGAGTCAGAAGCACCGCGAGACGAGTAAGAGAAATATGACATAGGGTTATCGCCCCTGTTACAAGCTGTTTATGGACCTTTTGAAGGAAGATGGCCGAGGTGAGATGGTAGGGAGGCAATCTGCGAGTCAATGCCATTGGTAATTGACCTGGGGATATTGGCTGGGGAGGGGAATTAAGCTCCCGTTGGGAAGATGATGGAGTGCTAAATGGAGTGCATGTTGGATGCATTGTGACTTGCAGGGTGAAGTTGATCACCCAAGGTAATGAAGAGCTGTTGTAGATGCTTCAACTGTACTATGTGAGTCTCAGGCAGTTAACCGTGCTGTCTGTATCTGCAATGTACGTAGAACTCAGGCAACACCACGTTCCACAGCCTCTCAACGCTCCCCCCTCTTCCTCACCTTCCATAAGAAAATTCATGACTACGAGAGAATCCAGTAAAGAACCCTCGGGTGGCGGCTCCGGCTCGGCAACACCGGTCGCCCCATATTCGCCTCCACTTTCTACGGGGAGCCGCACACAGACAACGGACACCATGAGACAAATGACCCAACGAAACAATCTCTTCTCGCTTCCCCAAGTTTTCATGTGTCTCTACTCCAGAATGATCTAGCCGGTCCTCCCCCGCGTCTCATGGTCATCGTCAAGATTGGGAAAGTGAAAAGAGCTCATCACGTAAGAGATAGCTCATGGCTTCAAAGCTCTCTTTGATGAAGCAAGGCAGAGGTCCCGGCACTAACGTCGGGTATAACGCAGCCGCCCGGCTTGGCCTTGTTGGCGTCTTGGGAGTGGTGCGCCTGTTTGTCTTTATCACCATAGAATCCTAGACGAGAAGATATTCTTCTCAAGCTGCCTCCTGGGTTCACCAATGCGTTTGAACCCTCTTCATGTAGCGCGGAGCCGCATTCTCGGGTCATCGCCATTGAGGCCTGATGCTTGTGCATGGAACCACGACGTTGAGGCTCGTGACACCCGAATTGGTTCGTGCCTTTGAGGCCTTCTACCAAGGTGTTTGGGAGCAGCACGGATGTGACTGTTGACAACTCACTCTATTACGACGGCCTCTATATTGAGCAGCATTGGCTAGGTAGTGCAAGGACCAGCTAAGGAACCAGTGAGCAGTGGCCGCCGCGCCGGGAAGTGTCACTTTGACAACTTGCCATATTCCAGCTACCTACTTCACGCAGACGGAGGATCAAAATGGCTGCCTGTTCAAGTTGTAGGGGGCTTGACTGCAAGTATCGTGTATCCAGCAGTGTCCGGGACATCAACAGTTCGACCTTGTAGTCACTATAAACGTCGAAAGGATTGCAAAAGTATGGTCGCAGTCGTCTCGTAACGCGCATACTTCAAGGCAAGACATATAGAACTACATCGACACGTGAATCTCGGAGAAAGAAGCTCTCTGTACACGGTTCAGTTGTCGCATGTCGAGAGGACAGTGCCATCCCCATGTGTGTATTGGCCGCGACCTGGTCCAAGCAATGAAACGACCGAGTCCATAGTCGGCTCACATTGCTGGGCCGTGTTGCCGTGTTGTTGACCAGGATATCAGACAGTGTAACACGACGTGAGGAGGTAATGGACATGGTCCTTTAGGTGACCAGAGATAGGAACCCACCACATCAAACTCTTGAGGAAGGTCGAGTAGAAAAATGACAAGCTTTATCAGCCCGTTCAAGATGTGAGAATGTTGTATTCCTAGATACCCAGTTGAAGGCCGTGCCCCCCTTTCAGGTCGATTGATTTCAGTAACCACTTCTTTCATCCAGCCCATGTCCATCTGGCGCCATGGTTTTACCAAAGAGGCCGTAGACTTCTTCTAGTAACCAGCGCTGAGGGGCTTTTGAGAGTAGCAACAAACATCGGTGCGCCATCGGGAACATTCAACGTCTTTACGGACGCGGGTGGCTTAGTATGGCGTAGTGAAAGGATGCCTCGAGATCAACTCGGACATAGCTAACGCTCTTGATGTAAGATACCATTCAGTATGGTTTAAAAAGTACGAAAATACACATCCTCTCCTCATCAATCCATTATCTCCCTCTAGGTAGCACTTCAAAAATGCGGTGGCGTTGTTCCTGAGTTCATCCTCAGGTCTTCCCTGACGACTCAGCTAAGACATCGGGATATTTCAGCTTACATGTCCGTGGGCCTCAAACCTTGGCGGAAATCAGAGTTCACGTAGACTTTTCAGGGTAGCAACTGTCGCCCTGCCAAGCTGATCGACAGGGCAATGCCACGGCACGGTGGACAAAGCATGCCAACCTAGACGCCATCTTCTCAACATTCTCAGAACCACATTGTTCGAGGTTAGAATAAGCTGATTAGACGGACTCCAACACTAGCTTTGATATCTCGGCAGCTAGAAAAGTTTCCTCAGCCGTGTTTGAGGCGTCGTGGATGGTATGCGGATATCGCCTCTTAATCTCTCTTCTCATCACTCCAACGACCACAACGCCACTTCTCCTGCTTAAAATGATGGCGCAACGCCTCCTAACATTCACTCAAAAGGAGACAAAGAAACACAGCCTCGATTCACATGGTAATGATATTCCCGAGTGAAGATTTTTACCCAACTACATACGTGAGACAAACGCCCGCTGAAAGACAATCATCTCGTCGCAATCATACGTGAAACAAAAAGCACCGTCGTTCCTCCGGCAACAAAACATATCTAGATTCCTCCAAACCCTGTCGTTAATCATGTCGTCAGACATCCCGTCATGTATCTACCTGAAAAACGCCACCCAGCGGTCCAAATCAAAACTTGGGCACCTTTCTCTTCGTCTTGGATGATGGAGTCCCGTTGAGGAGGAAATAAACCGGTAGGAATATCAGTGATCCAACGACGCAGAGCCATGTGCTGTAGAGTTGCCACAAAGTCCAGAGGAAGGGGCCTAGGCCGGGGAGGATGAACTGTATGCAGTCGTTGACGGGGTATAAATCCTCCTGACTTGCGATGAAGTACTTTGGCTTCTGTTGTCGGTGCGGCTTGACGTTTCCTGGTTTACCGTTTCGCTTGTTGGCTGGTTGCTTCTCAGGGACGTCATCCTCTGAGGAGTCGGGTGATAGTTGGGTGAGTTGGAGGACAGAGACCAGTCGGACGGGTGCTTTGTAGAGTGGGATGAACCAGACTGCAAATGTTTGGCGAAGGGAGACGTAGAGAAGACCACTTTTTTGGTCAAATACTATAAGGTGTTAGCAACTAAAGTCATGAGTGAAGACGCCTACTTACCAGCTGAATCAACCTTGATGTCAATGTGTGGACTTAGAGTACGATACCACCGATAGATACCAAGTATCAACCAAATAGAATCAAGCCCGCCAGCCAAAGGGATCGTGCCCTTTGAGATGGACGGCACATGACAATACGGATGGGAGAAAGAGGCATTGGGTAGAAAGTACTCTCTAAGCGCCGACTCTTGCACCTCAGGACTTCCCTGAGTGAGAGCCTTTATCACGCCTGCGATTTCTCTAACTGTGGCTCATTGTCAGCTTCTTCTCCCTCGAGTGAGGTCATCAAGGAAACTTCTTACCTGGATGCTCCATTATTTTTTGTATGTAACGCGTTTGATGTGCCAATTGGTGAGAATGAAGATTGGTGTGGAGATTGACTGAATTGTTAAACGCGTTGCAAAGATGGGGTTTATGAGGAAATTTGAAAAGATGTAAATGTAGAGTCCAAGTAAACAAACAGAATCCTGGAATGGTCAAGATTACTTGCTATGACGGCCCGTTTCAGCCATGTCTGTGTGGTTGTCCGTGAGCTTCCCGGGGGCAAGTAGAACAATGGCTTCTCGTCGTCATAGCGGGGGGGACCTCTCAACATGTGAATATTGACGTCATGCCAGCGTACCGAGTTGTAATTTCACATGATAGCTTGAACGCCTTTAATCAACGAGATATTTATTAGACCGAGAAGGTTCAATTGAATTTTTTCTGGTTGTTGAACTACAGGCATCATTGTTCATCATGGCTTCTGACTCGGGGCTGGTCAATCCGCTCTTCCATCCTTTCATCTTTCTTTATCAGATTCTTCAATGGCTTACGGATAAGCTTCTTTCGCCAAGACCTCCGGGTCAGAACGCGAGACAGGGTCGTCCTAAGATTGCCGTCATCGGTGCTGGTATCACGGGTGTTACGGCAGCTGCTCATTGTATCGGTCATGGCTTTGAGGTTGTCATCTTTGAAGCTGGTTCCAAGGATCACGTTGGAGGTATTTGGAGTGTAAGCTACAACTGCTAACAGTACTGCTACTTCAGCTAATAGTCCTTGCAGAGAGTCAATGAAACGTCCGGCCTTCAGATTCATTCGTTAATGTACCGCTTCCATCCCTCCGTCCAATGGAACCGAGGCTATCCCGATCGCCAGCAAATCCTCAGCCAGGTCCGACAACTCTGGGAGCGTTACGGCCTGAAGGAGAGAACCCGATTCAATACCAAGATCGAGAATGTTTACCAAGATGAACACGGCAAATGGATTGTCAACGATCCCTCTCTTGGACGCTTCGGGGGCGTCATCACAGCTGTTGGAACTTGTGGTGATCCCAAGATGCCCAAGCTTGCTGGCATGTACGACTTTTACGGACCCATCTATCACTCGAGCGAATTGACCGGGTATGCCTACCTACACAATATGCTTGATACAAACTAATTCCTCCCAGAAAAGATGTCAAAGACAAGAATATTGCCATCATTGGTGGCGGTGCCTCTGCTGTCGAAGCCCTCGAATTCGCCTTTGCTGAAGAAGCCGCCAAGGTCAGCATCCTCTCCCGCTCGGACAAGTGGATTACCCCACGAAACATGATCGTCGACACTCTTTTGAGCTTCAACATCTTTGGCCACGAGACTTTCTTGTCTGTCGTCCCCGAGTTTCTCCTCCGCAAGTTCTTCTACAGAGACCTCGAAGAGATTGCACCTGCCAAGGACAATGGACTGTTTATGGACACTCCGATGGTCAACTCGGACATCATGGATAAGCTCCGTGAAGGAAAGGCTGATTGGATTCGGGGCGATATCGAAGAGCTTGTTGACCGTGGAGTCATGGTCAACAGACGTGCCAGGGGCGTTCCCAAGGGTGGCCCTGGTCATCAAGAGCTCGTCGAAGCAGACATCATCGTCATGGCCACCGGCTTCAAGCGTCCTTCCCTCTCTTTTCTCCCCGACGATTGCTTCCAGGAGCCATACGGTCCACCAAACTGGTATCTCCAGACCTTCCCACCCACACACCCTTCCATCTCAGCCATCAACTGCACATACCTCAACGCCATCGGCACAGTGGGCAACTGGCACATTGGTATCTACACCCGCATCCTCCTCATGTTCCTCATGGATCCCTTTGCCCGACCCAGTCCGTTCTGGATGAAGCGCTGGATCGACATGACCAAGGCCCTCAAGATCAGCAGCCCAACCGGCGCTTTCGACTTTTTTACTTACCTGGAGCTTGTTTGGTGGTTTGTCTTTTTGTGTGGCTATTAACCCGTTCAGGTGGAAGTGGGCAATCTTTGTCTTCACTGGTATTGGGTTTGGACTTCCTCAGGCTGTTGTTGACAGGGAGGAGAGGTTCACCAACGGGAATGGATACCAAGCACGAGACGAAGGAACAAGCTTTTGATCAAACACTCACTACTATCTCATTATCATCATCAGAGACACTGCATCAAGTGTCGAGACCAAATTGAACACTTTCATATTCGCGCAAAGAAAAGTATGGCATAGGGGTCGTGATCTTGTGATTTGAATAGAATTACTATATACAGCCCAATCCTGAAGGGTATCTCAATGGGGTTCCACCCCGTATCTATCTAAGTTCTAACATGAAAGAAGCCTTGGTCTTACAAACGGCGCTGCCATTCCTCTTTCTCTCCTCCGAGAAAGAGAGGCAGCTGTCCCTGTTTTTTGTTGGCGCGGTCGTTGACGCGGCTGGCGCCTTTATCCTCCCTTTTGAGCCCTTCTAAGGCTTCTGGGTTTCCTGTCTCTCCTCCGTGGTCGTCTCGGGTCGGGACGATGCCGACATTACTATCCTCGGGGTTGTGAAAAATGCTCTAATTGAGCGGCGCGTCGCTTAGAGTCAGTATCCGCCGATACTCGAAATGTGTGATTTTGTTGATTTTCCAGTTTTTTTTGTGTTGTTTGTTTATGAAGGGCCGTAGGTGATGACGGTCTCCTTGGTGACTTGAATGCCACCAACGTTCTGGCTTCGCTTGGTAGTGAAACCAACCAGAGCAGGCTCAGGCTTAGCAGGAGGTTCAGTCAGTTGATCAGTCAAAGTCTCCATGCTGTCCGAGTCCTGCTTGGTGTCGACAGACTCGAGAGCGTTGTTCTTCTCGCCCATCATGGTCCAGAGCCGCGCCTCCTCGTCCTGGCTAGGGTTGCTACCGTTGCCAAACTCCTCACGGCTGGGGAGCTCATACGAGTTGCTGTAGGGATGGCGGCTTTTGCGTTTCTCCTGGCCGTGGGAGTATCCGTTCTTGGAGGACTTTTCCTGGAAGCGGAGGCGGGAGTGAATGAGGAAGGGGATGTAGCGCATGCAGAAGGGCTTGAGGGCGGGGACAGAGGCACAGATGAGACCGGCATTGACCTCGATGAAGCTCCAGATTAGTTGTTGGGGCAGATGCCAGGTGTAGTCGACAGTGTGCAAAAGAGGGTAAGTGACGACGGTTCGCTTGATGGAAGCGATGCAGACACTAGACATTGTAAGTAAGAGAAGTGATATGAGATGAGATGTTGACTTACAATCCACCAGTCGCAAAGAGAAGAGCGAGAGAGATCTTTTGGGGAGTGGGGATCTGAAGAGGAATGACGATTCGAATAGGAAGGCAAAGAACGCAAATGTCGATGACGATGTTGGCGATAGCGAGAGTGAGCATAGGGATCTCCTTGTCGATACAGTCACCCTCAACCGAAAGGTCCCAGCTGGCAGACACGGGACGGCAGCGGAAGATGTTGAGGAGGATGAAGCAGAAGGTGTAGACGCAGACAAGGCCGATGAGAATGTGGACGGCTCGGCGGATGACCCTGTCGGGGGAGATGCGGAGGTAGAAGGCCAGGACCGAGAGCTTGGCCAGAGCGATACAGAAACCGTATACGAGGGTACTTCCGAGGGTGGTAAGCCAGAACTTGGGACTGTACTCAGACATGACGATGTCCCAGAGGTGATTGCCAGCTCCAAGGTTGAGGACTAGAGGAGTGTTAGAGATGGATGTAATGGATGGATGACATGTACACATACGAGTCAAGGTGACACCCAAGAACACAAAGGAGAAGGCAAGACCAGTAAGGCACAGGTCTAGCAACAAAGTCAGTCTCCCTCTTGCATCTCTCAGACCGGATAGTACCAACAGTCATCAGCACCCAACACACTCTTGACGACAAACTTCCTAGTAAAGATGCGAAGCGACACGGCGATAAGAGCGATGATGGTAGTAGCGACGCCCGCGGGGACCACCTCACTGGCGCTGCTGGGGAGGTTGGTCAAGCTTCGAACCTGGCCCTCGGGGGGCTCCATAACGTAGGTGATGGCCGCCATTGTGAAGGAATTGTTGATATTGAAACGGCTTGAAGTTGAAGATCACGGCCACTCGAGGAAAGCAAGGAATGGACGTGAACCAAAACTTCAAAACAAAGGCTCAACGACGGACAGGCAAAGGATTATATCTATTGTCTCTAGGTCCCGCCATTGTTGTAGGCTTTCAGGGTCTTTCATCGAGGGATCCATTCTCAAAGGACATGACCGTTGTCGTCCGGGGTCCCATCCCAAGGCTGAAGGAGGAGAAATGGTTCGACTTTCAACACGGAAAAGTGATCACTCACTCTCAAACCAGCATTTAGAAAAAGAAACTCTAAAGTCGAGTATCCGTTCTTGCGCGTCTAGACCACCCCTGGCATGTACATAGCTGCCAGGAACCCGGACCCTCCCATGACCCGCTGAGTACGTGGGGAGAGGTGAAGAATTTCTACAACGGTGCTTACACGGGAAGTGTGAAGCTACCCCGGTCCCTGCCCTCCGCTCCTCGCCGTAGGCCGGGCTCTACCGGGGATTGGACGGGAGTTGCGTCGACGGGGACGGAGTTGCACCTCTCACATGGACAACTTCAAAGGCATTGTGAGAGTGTACAAAAAAGTAAAAAAAAAAAGATAACCCCCATGAAAGAAGGAAAAAAAAAAAATTCATGGCCTCATCGCCCCTCTTGCTGTGAGGACGTTGCAAAGTCGACGGCTGAGGCGTTTACCCGTCTTGCCTTGACCTTGTAGAAAAACGAAAAAAGCCCGCTTGGAATTGTGCAGAGTAGAGCATAAAAATCCAAGTATTGAGAGCGTCAGTGTAAGTGACGGCATTCGTCTACGAAAAAGAAACACATATCGTGAAGGTCCATCAAGAGGGTTACACCTCCCGATCAATGTTGGAGCAAAACGTCAAACCCATGTCTGAACCAGGGGAAGAGACGAAAAGCACAGACGATGTGCCTAAATTCCCAGTTTCCGATCAATCACACCCAGAACTAAATCTACCGTAACATCAGACTTTTTGAACTTCAAAAGCCGAGGAAGCAATGTGGAGGATCAGCAAAGGTTACGAAAAAAAAAACGCCCATCGAACCACCACCATACACAGCCGGAATAGGAAATTCCTCTGTTTGTAGAGGAGGGCTAATTTACACCTTATTGATCCAATTACTCGACAATCGGACTTTTTCCTCCATTTTCTTTTTCCACGCGTGGTTTTTGTGCTCTTCATTTTCCTTTCTTTTCTTTTCTCGTGTCTGCTTGTCTTTTTCTCACCGATAGATCTCGTGTGTGGAGATGGATGAGCATGGCTTTCAGGGGGTGTGTCAAAAAGAAAAACAAGTTAAGAATGGGGTGACTTGCCGTTTTGACAGTTTTTTTTTTTTCCTCTATAGAAACGGAAACCAGATATTCAAACCGAGAATGGAATCCGGGGTGAGCCGGGACAAAAAAGAAGCCAAGAGAGACAGAGCCGAGAATGAGAGAGAGTCTTGCGGAGCCGCACGGTAAACGTACTCCCAACTAACAAACATCACCAGCCATGATTACGGTCTTTTCATTTACATGTAAAGTGACAGCTCAATAACTAATAACCAACAGCTTCCTCTTCGGATATGAAATGTAATCGCTGATGAATCCGTTTAAGCGACATGTAATAGTTATGCCAATGGCGCGGCAAGCTCTAGCCGTTGGTGTTGCTTTTTCTTCCTTTCTTTTTTTGGGCAGACTTTTTCTTCACCACGCTTCAAGATATGGAGACGAAAAAAACATCCCTGTCTTTCTCTCAAGGCATTGACACACACACACTTGGTCTAGACTTGTAAACAAGTTGAAGAAAATCCCCCATGTTGTCTTCTGAGACATTGCTCTCACACATGCGCGACATCACCACGAGGTCGCCTCTTTTTCTGCAGTGTCTTGGTGTCAATGAATGGTTTTGGACGAGACTGTGGCTTATGCCTTGTTCCTGGATCATTCTCCACCTTCAAAACGGGCATTGTCTGGGAATAAACTCATTTTTGTCTCTTCCAGCTGAATGGTCTTTTTGCTACGTGCCTGAAATCTAGTTGGATGGTCATCTTGGAAGTGAATCTCGTTCCTGAGAAGCTGAGGAGAGGAGTCGTTGTTTGCCGTCTTTCAGTAAACCCAACCAACAACACACACTTGCCATCACTAACCAACAAACCGAGACAACGACCTCTAGCCCTATGAGCTAACTACCCGTCTACCGAGTAACGGATCCGACCGGTTAGTTCCCTCTTGTCTCGAGAACGAGAAAAAACGGAGCCAGAGGTGAAAAACGGAGGGCAGCGTCAAAAAAAACATCAGACCATCAAGAAGCGAGGCAGCCACAAAAGCGTGATGAAAAAGCAAGCATGTCTACTGGTCTCCTCGGAGGACGCCTAGCCGCAGTTTATGCAGGTACCATCTAGGGGAGGCAAGGCACAGTTTGCATTGCCCTCCTGTTTCTGGTGGCTAAATATTACTACGTACATATTATAAGTTATCACTTTTTTTCTCCTTCACCCTCGTTGCATGCTTCTTGCGTCTCTCCACCATCAAGAAGAAACGCGTTTGCAGTGAGAATGTATCTTGAAGATATTATGCAAATCTCACAGATCTTGATCTACAGAGGCACAGAGGGATTGTTCAGCCCAGAATCCACATTACACGAGTCCCATCTCGAATTACCCATCTTGGAAGTGGTGTTTTTCGTCTGAACAAGGAGCGGAACGAATGCCGATCAAACAACGGCCCGTCATCGCTTGTTAGCGAAAAAAAGACCATGTTTAAAAGCTGATCAAGATGACCGAAGAATGAACAATTCCGTCATTGATGACGGCAGCGTCCGTGTGCTGAGACAGGCAGGGGTTCTTCCTTCACCGGTACGTACGCTCGGCCAGAGTTCATGTAGAAGAACCTAGTTGAGCCGCCTTGGTCCGAGTGTGCAAAAAAAAAACGCGGAAACAAACATTGGCTTGAATGCGAGATAACACACGCTCTTGGCCAACAAGTCTCGACCAACAGACACAGCCCTCATCAACTCGAGACAGTCATCCTTCTTGCCTTGGCAATTGCCGCCGACCTGCTGACAGCATTTCATTAAAAGCAAAGCCGCAGTCATATGCCCTCCTCTCCCAAAAATCCACTCTAAGATAGCTTCAGGGACTACCCTTGTCCTCCACACTACGAATCTACCATCCATTCTTCAAAACCCGCATCTCATTGCACCGTCACATATCTCTTGCTTCAGCCAGAAACACCGGCCACGTCGCACCATGTCATGTAACGCTGAGAATGTGTCCCGTTGCCCTGGATTTCAGCCCCCGGTGGGAGGGTTGTAACGTGTCTTTGGCATTGGGTCATTCCTCACGATTGGAAATCACACCTCGATAGGATTTTTTAAATGTCGTAATGCAAAAAGCAAGGAGCATCAATGTCCTTGGGTGAGGATGTAAGATCTAGGCGAGTGCAGTATCGAGACAAAGCAATCTTGTGAGAGCTACGACAGTAAGAGGATGTCACTGTTGGTGGAAGAGAGGCTGGGCGCCTCATGAAGATGACACAAGTGCATTTTAATGGATTTCCGCAGTTGCCGACTTTGAATGCCGTGAATGAGGAGCATTTTTATTCTTGGAAGTAGGTAGGATAAAGAAGGGTTGGATGTTGGGGTGTTGAGCTGGCTGCTTGACGCTCCCAAGTCCTTTTGGCGTTCAAAGAGCTGTGAAGTCGAATATCCATTGTCTGTGTAGAATCCACGCCAATTCCGCCTAGAATCATAAACAACAAGACCCATAGCACAGCCAAACAGTCACATTTCCTAAATATCGTCACGATCAATTACCGCATGGCCATGAAGGTGCATCAAACATTTCCTTTCTAAATCATGCTTCACTCCAGGGTAGCTCACCAGAAACCTCCTGGATCCATGGACAACATTCACTCCACTCCCAACACAACACATCTCGATGAACAATCTCTTTATAAATACCGATTCCCAGGATCCCCCGTATTAATATTACACACTCCAACCCATATTATACATTCCCTCTCCTTAGAAAAGTCTACCTAGACACGCTCCCCGTCTCGCAAGAATCTCATCTCTCGCAGGTGTATAGTCGTTCGTGATACATCACCCTCACCGGGGGCCAAACCGGTAGGCCTTTTCATTATTTACCGGGCGACTTCTTTTTGCCTCTTGTCATTTGCCGGCCGTCTCATTGATCGCATAACATAGCCCGTCAACCACTCGTCTATCCCCGTGACACCTGAATGCAAAAAACAAAGACTTCGTGGCTATTTTTATCTTTAAACCTCCTCGGTGCCCACCGCTTCGTAGCCACCCCGTTCTCGTCGACCAGTCAACTGCATCAGAGTTGGACTCTCGTACATGGCAGTATAGTCGATCTTTTCGCCACCGAGAACAGCAGTTCCCGTTTCCCTCTGTCCAAAAACGGGAGCGGGATCACACCAAAAAGTCCTTACAGTTGGTGATGCAGCCTCTGCTGTAAGGGTTCTTCTTCTTGCGCTTGTTCTTGGTCGACACTGCTCCTCGGCCAGTGATGGTTTCAATGAAGGGGTCGACACCCAGAATGCGACTCCATTGCTTGAGCATACCGCCCTTGTGCTTGTGAGAGTGACCAGCAGGAGCTGATGGGGATAGAGATGGGTGGTTGGGGTCAAGAGGCGCGCCGGTCGAGGTGAGAGCAGTAATGGCAGTACCATCATGAACACCAAACATGTTCTCGTAAGTCGTCATGGCCCGCGAGACCTGGAAAAATTGGGTGAAGAGAAGCATAGTGACCCAGAGAAGTTGAAGGCTGATCCAAACAGCCAGGAGCGCGGTGTAAGAATCAGCGTTAATGAACTTGCACAGGCCAGGGCTAAGGACATTGCACGAGTCTGAAGCCTTTGTGCTGATAATTTCGAAATCTGCAAAATGTGAGTGATTATTCCAGGGACCCGATGGAGACAACTTACAATAATACAGCAGCCAGTCATAGGAAAGGATACCAAGAGAGAGCGAGATGAGGTAGAAGAAGAAATGTCGGTGGTTGTTAACACCAACGCAGTTGTATACCCAAGGGCAATGGCTGACTCAGTCAGTATACAGTCTCACCTATGTCGCAGAAGACAAGAAACTTACTGGTCATGTTTGGCAACGCATCGCTGGCATCGGCGGCAGTGCTTGCTCCGCAGAGGCGTTCGAATCATGCACGTAACACAAAAGTGAGAATCGTCAAACTTCCACTGAGCGAGCAGCTCATCAATGACGGCCTTTTGCTCCGCAATACCGTTCATCTTGGGCACAAAGCCAGGGTCGTATCGCATGCTGGCAACGTAAAAATACGCCGTCAGGCCATAGGAGATGGCAAAGATGATGTTAAGGAACAGATGGCTGTTACCCTCAGTTGCTGTCAGGGTTGTCGCAAAAAGAACTGTCGTCAACCAATTGACTCCGACCAAGAACAGAGTTGCAGCAAAGATACCGGTAAGCCAGGGCTGTTGATGATTAGATACGAATCACAAGGAGAGTCAAAGTAACATACCGTCTTGTGGAAATGTCGCATGTCGGGAGGTGCATACTCCAAGACCTGCTGCGCAACCCACTGAATGCCATACACGACAGCTAAGCCGAGGGGCAGGCCGATGTACACCGGCGCGTGTGCGACAGCCATGAGCATGCCCCAGACAAGCACAAAAAGGCCAGAGGAACAGGAACCTGGTGACAAACGCCCTCTTGTCCTTCAAGAAATAGCTCGCGCCAGGCCACGGCGGCACCGCCGGGTGGCCGTCCTCGTTGAATCCACATTCTCGGAGCGCTCGGTGCCAGGCTCCCTCCGTGTTGAGCTCGCTGGCCGTAACAGCAGGCGTCTTGCCAGTCTGAGTCTTTGCGAATCGATCGGCGCCATATTCAATGAGCTTGAGGATACATCCCGGATTTCCCTTGACCAAAGCCCAATGCAAAGCGGTAAAGCCTTGCTCGTCGGTCGCGTGAACGCTGGCGCCCCAACGGAGAAAGAGGTCGACACATTGCGGAAATCCTTTGTAAGCCGACCACATCAGTGCCGTGTGGCCAAATGTGTCCAGGACATCGACGGGAATGCCCTGGTGGAGCAGGAGGACGAGTAGGAGGACGTTTCCGTTAAAAGTCGAAATGTGGAGGGTGTTGTAGCCCTGGGCGTCGGTGATGAGAGGGTCTGCGCCGTGCTGGAGGAGTAGGTTGACGGTGTAGTAGTGGCATCGTTGAGCAGCCCATTGAAGAGCTGTCGCTACCGACTCGCCTCCTTTCCTGTTGATCTCGGCGCCGTGTTCGATCAGGAATTTGCACATTGCATACTGGTTGTTAATTGCGGCCCACTACATTCAAGGTCAGCCATCGCCGTCATCACCAACTGCAGCTGACGACTTACATGTAAGGGCGTGATTCCTTCATCATCGCTGTAGGTAGCATCATATTCGCCCGACTCGAACAACTTCTCCATGGCCGGCACGTCTCCTATCCTGGCCACCTGCATAATATCATCCTGCTGATTTTGGCTATCGTCACCGGGAAGACTGCCCATCTCCACTTCGCTATTAAGCTTGGGCGTAGCGGCATTCGACTTGGATGACATCTGAATAGGCGCAGTTGGCGCACCAGAGGTGCTGCTGCTGCTACTCATAGCGAAAGATTGATGATGAAAGCCAGGGGGACTGTGGATTCGAAGCGCGCGACCGAGGGGGGGGAGCAGCGGATGCTCGGGACTCGACAAAAAGATCAAACAGAGGCAATGGACAGTAGAGGATACTCGATTATTCGTACAGCATAAACATCATCAGACTTCCCACGCGCAACCAGGGAAAAATAAGGAAGAGGGAGAGGAAGAAAAATGCCAATGCTGACCCGAACGAACTGACCAATTTTGGGAGAGCGGCGCGTGGAGAAGGACTACGTATTACTGAAGCCGTGATGCCGAGCGCGGCTGAGCATTGGCCTTGCCAAAAGGGGCTTAGCCGCACGCCTCAAACTTGCCGGTGACGGGGTGCCGTGATTGCAAGGGTCTTGTGGCTGATTGCTCCATTTCCCCCTATCCGCTTTCGGGGCATGTGGCTCGTGCTGTGGCTGTAGGGTTCCTCTGAGTGGCTGCGCCGTATTGTGGCGTCCGGTGTAGGAGCTCGCCGATGGGTTGCGTGGGTTGGCCAGATTATCGTTCACACAGCTTCACATCCTGGTTGAGGGACAATTGTATGCGCAGACGTCGGTTTTGACGCTGTGGATGTCTTTCGGGTACCTTTGAGTTATCCGTCTATTCTTCAACTGCACAACAATCGAAATCACCGCAGGCGCCTGTCTGGTGCCGCATCGCTCATTCACAATGCCCACCTTCACCGAAGTGGTCGAGGCCATCATGACGCCTTCAGCCCCAACAATCATCATCGGCGCACTCATTATCATCCTCGCCCCGATCATCCTCCACATTATCCTATCCTCCTCAAAGACTTACACCGTCGCCCCGACCGTCCTCCTCATTGGCCCCTCCAACGCCGGCAAGACTTCTCTCTTGACCCTCTTCGAGCGCGGCTCCTCAGGCACCGAGACACACACTTCACAAGTCTCGCAGTCAGTCGAGCTCAACGCCTCCACCGACTCTGCCACTAAGCACTCCTTTCGTAACCACGAGGCCACCGATGGCACGTATACCAAGTTCCTCCTCGTCGACACCCCCGGCCACGGCAAGCTGCGCCTTGCTGCTATGGAGAAGTTGAACAGCACCGACAAGCTCAAGGCCGTTATTTTTATGGTGGACGCCGCTGCTATTAGCGAGCAGGATGTTCTAGCACCCACCGCCGCATACCTCTACGATGTGCTTCTGATCCTCCAGAAGCGCGCTACTTCCAACTCGAAGAAGGTGTCTATTCCCGTTCTGATCGCCGCCAACAAGATGGATCTGTTCACCGCTCTGCCATCGACACTCGTCATGACGAATTTGGAGGCTGAGCTGACAAGGATCCGTGCCTCGCGAAGCAAGGGACTGTTGGACTCTGGAGTTGGAACCGACGATATTGGCTCTGAGGAACAGTATTCCTGGCTGGGCGAGTACGGATCTTCCAAGTTCACTTTCAGCCAGCTCCAGGAGTTTGACATTGATGTCGAGGTCCTCCCCGGCAATGTCTCTGGCGATGGCCCTGGCGCTGACAAGTGGTGGTGGTGGATCGCCCAACGGGTATAAACTCTAGAGAAGACATCCATGACAATAATCACCAAAAAAGGACATGCGAGTTGGGATATCAGTTGTATTAATGACTTTTTCTTTTTAATTTACGCAGCTGGTCCCATCACATGATGCCATCCATTGTAGATGTTGAGTCTACCGTCCCAAGATCCATGCCAGTTCTAAAAACCGAAAATCGCCTGCCTTTAAACATTTCATTTCCTACGCTTCTCTATCCCGGAACGCCAGACGTGAATGTCGTTGAAAACATGAGGTACTCGTTCCGGCCTCTCGCGAGGCTCACACTCTCCTTCCTTTCTTTACAACTTCTTATTGACCATCCATGTGAGGAGGTCAACCTTTGTCACGACCGCGATGGGCTTGGACAGGGACTTGGAGTCGTCGGCCTTTTCAGTCACGACGGCCGCGCTGTTCCACTCAAAGAACTTGCTGAGTGTGCTCAGAGGGGTGTCCTTGGTGATCTCGACAAACTTTCTCCTCTTTCCGGGGTTGATGGGTGAAGCGAACTCGCGGGGGTCGGTGACGATCTCGTCGAGACGGGCAAAGTCGAACATGACGTCCTTGACCTGGCTCTGTGCGGTGGCGCGGCCTCGAGAGATGTAACTTAGCAGGTTGCCCAGGGTCACGAGGCCAACCAGCTTGTTTCCAGAGGCTGAGAGGACGGGGAGCTGGTCGAAGCCCTTGTCACGCATGGTCTCGATGGCCTCAGAGCACAGAGAAGTAGCACCGACTGATGTGACGGGCTTGAGGCGGAGAGAGGCAATAGTTTCACCCTCGTAGGGGTCCGAAGTCTTCTGGACACCACCAGCAGTGGACTCAACTCCGTTGACAGGCAGGAGGTTGTTGGCTGCCAACCAGTCGTCGTCGGCAAACTTGGAGAGATAGCTTCGGATACTGTCGGGGAGGACGACGACCACGACATCGCCCTTCTTGAAACCGAACTCCTTGACCGCGAGGAGCATAGCAGCCATGGCAGAGCCAGAGCTGCCACCAACGAGAAGACCCTCCTCAGAAATAAGTCGGCGGGCGAGGTAGAAAGACTGCTGGTCGTCGGTCTTGTACCACTTATCAACAATCTCGCGGTCGAGAACCTCGGGAATAAAGTCATATCCGATACCCTCCACCTTGTAAGACTCGTTGGCGTGCTCCTCATTGAGAAGCTCAGGTAGAGCAAGAATACTGCCCTGGGGATCCGCCGCAATAACCTTGATGTCCTTGTTATGCTTCTTGAGACCCCGCGCAAGACCGGTAATAGTACCACCAGTACCGGCTCCGGCAACGATGGCGTTGATCTTGCCGGCAGTCTGCTCCCAGATCTCCTCGGCGGTGCCAAATTCGTGGGCGAGCGGGTTATCCTTGTTGCTGTACTGATCTAGGATGTGGGCGTTGGGGATCTCCTTCTCGAGGCGCTTGGCGACGCCGATGTGAGACTCGGGGCTGTCCCAAGCAGCCTGCGTAGGGGTACGAATGATGGTGGCGCCGAGGGCACGGAGGACTGAGACCTTCTCGGCGGACATCTTCTCGGGGAGGGTAATAATTGTCTTGTAGCCCTTGATAGCACCGACGAGGGCGAGACCAATACCACTGCTCAATGGTTAATTACTGTGAGGTATGGCTGTAAGCATGGGAAATCTTACGTGTTTCCGCTAGTAGGCTCGATCAGAGTGTCGCCGGGCTTGATACGACCACTCTTCTCAGCCTCCTCAATCATCCTCAAGGCGATTCTGTCCTTGACGCTACCGCCAGCGCTGAACAGCTCAGGCTTGACGTAGACATCGCACTCGATACCCAGCGACTGGGGAATCTTGTTAAGTCGTACGAGAGGCGTGTTACCGATGAGCTCGGTGGCCGACTGAACGGTAGCAGCACGAGGAGGAACGTGGGGGACCTGAGACGCCATATTTGCAGACGGTTCTTGGGGAAATGGGTAAAGCCGTAGAGTTATAGCTTTGGAGTTAAAAAAAAAAAAAGAAGAAGAGAAGGAAAGAAAGCTTCAAAGCTCTCCTCTCATACGAGAAGACGAGCACGCCACGGCGGAGTCTTGCACAATCCACCACGATCAATCAGAGACATTCGAAAGTGGCGGAACGGCACAATTAGCAAAACTCTACCCCGCCAATGCCGAGACTATCCGTGAATGGCTTAGTCAATACCGAGACTCCGAGCCGAAAGGAGTAGGCGGTGAAGGATAACGGGAAAGATGATTGTCATGATGGTCAGCTCATGGGTGTTTGTGATGTAGATTGTGAATGATTTGGGTATTTGTTGATTGAAAAACTCATAAAAACTTGAGGCGCAGGCAAAGAGTGGCTCAAGTATTTGCTGTTTGAACCGGTTGAAGCTTGAATGTCGCCATTCTCAAATCCGGTGACCTTTCTCTAAACCGAGAGCCCACTCCATCTAAACCGAACAATCATTTCTAAACCGACGAGGAACATGTGATCTGAAAGGATTCTTCTAATCCGAAGTCTGCAGTTCATACTTTTATCTAATCCGATAAATACCATCATTCTGATAAGCTTACCCTACCTAGGTAAGCTGACGTGCATAGTTCTTCAAGCTTTAAAAACCGTCTGCGAGCAGCCATATTTAGTGGTGTAGGTTAGGAAAAAACGAGACACCGCTATAGTATTAAAGGCTTTCACAATGAATATATATCCTCTCCTCCATATTAAAAAAAGAGCTATTAACATGTGATAAGGACGAAATATTCAAGATAGAAAACTCATGTTGCATTTGGCCTCATTCTGTTATGGTCTCTAAGATGAGTTAAAGCTAGGCTCTTCCCCTGCTGTTTCCTCATGTCTTACCTCCAGGCTGCGTGCATGATGGTCATGCAAGCGGCCGACAACATACAACCAGCCAATCCTCCAATTGAGACAACTTGCCTAGAACTTAGCCGAAAATCACGATATATCACAAAGAAAACACAGTCAAATTGAATAGGTTCTATCTCAACGACCTTGTCCAGATCTTCTACCTCTATCATCCTCTGCATCACCAATTGTCAACTGATGACCACTCTATCTCTCAGCAGACAGTCATCACCCCAACCTCTTCTCCCATGATACAAAGGATCTCGTATGTTGAACAATAATATTCATCTCATGACGATAAGCCCTTCAAAAAGTGCCTTCTCCCTCTAACAAAGTTCCCTCGCCTTCCCCACTTACCTCCCCCGGAGCTCATCCCTCCTATCACCATCACCGCTCCCCCGGACCTTGCTCCTTGATATCGCAGCGCGGGCACAAACAATTACCATCTCGGGGAGCTCCTCTTCGCGCCGCCCCGCGTCTCTGCAAATTGTCTGGCGAATCAGGAGCTCGTGCCCTCGCGCCACGACATGGGTGTATCTGCGCCAGCCGTTGCCAAGACCCTTGGTCATTGCGACCTGCCATTTCTGCTGCTGATGCCGATAGGCCAAGGTCAACATGGAGTTTCCTGTCTGGGAATGATCCGCTCTATCTGGCACGGCGATCATGGTGTTGTGTAAGTTGAAATGTCTTGAGCTATGGTCTGAGGTTAATTACAAGGTTAATTTGAGATGGAGGTGTTCAAGCTATAAAAGGGACCTGCAGTCGCATGTTGCATTGAAGTTGCACCGGAGACTGCAAGGCGATCTCTGCTGAGGACGACTTGAGATTTAGCATCAATTGTCACCATGAAGCTTCTCGCGGGTCTGCTCTACGGAGCTCTGCTCCTCACTGATGTTTCTGCCAAGAAGTTGACTGCTAGTCAAGTCGAGGGCGACATCAAGGAGTCCAAGTAAGCTACCACAAGCCAATGCAACAAGACATTTTCCCTAACCTTGCTAGGCTTCGAAAGACGCTACAGGATCTCGACAAGATTGGAAGCAAGAACGGTGGCAACAGAGCTTTCGGTCTTCCCGGCTACAAGGCTTCTCTCGACTACATCCTCGACCAGGTCCAGGGCAAGTACGGAAAGTACCTCGACACTTTCGTGCAGCCCTTCAACCACACCTTTGAGCAGACCCGAGACATCTGGGTGCGAGGACCTGACGGTGAGGATGTCTATGTCATCACCTTGATGTACAACACGGCTACTCCCACCCCCGACGGAGTGACTGCGCCTCTTGTTCTTGTCCCCATTGACGATGAGCGTGGTTCTGGATGTTTCGAGGACCAGTGGGAGGGTATTGATGCCACCAACAAGCTCGCACTCGTGAAGCGTGGCACCTGTGCTATTTCCGACAAGCTCAAGCTGGCAAAGAAGGCCGGTGCCCGTGGTGTCATTCTCGTCAACCAGTCCCCAGGCGAGAACATCAGCAGTGCCACTCTCAGCGCCGAGAACCTCGGTCTGATTGTCCCCGTCGGTGTCATCCCTCTGGAGATCGGCACTGCCTGGCGTGAGCGCATCGAGGGTGGTGAGACACTGGAGGTTACTCTTCTGGTGGACTCTGTTGCTGAGACTCGGGAGACGTGGAATATCATCTCCGAGACTAAGCAGGGTGACCCCAACAATGTTGTCATGCTGGGTGCTCATCTTGACAGCGTGCAAGCTGGTCCAGGTATCAACGATGATGGTAGTGGAACTGCTGCTGTTCTTGAGATTGCCAAGTCCTTTACCAAATACAAGGGCTACAAGAACAAGGTCCGATTTGCTTGGTGGGGTGCTGAGGAGTGAGTTCATCTCCCATATGCCTTGCTGCGACAACACTAACACAGTAACAGGAGCGGTCTCGTCGGATCTCTCTACTACGGACAGCAGCTCTCTGAGGCTGATGCCGACAAGATCCGATTCTACTTCAACTACGACATGATTGGTTCTCCCAAACCCAAGTACTGGGTTCAGGCCACCACCGATGCCGACAGGATTGGTGGAGATATCTTGGCCAACTGGCTGCGCAAGAAGGGCAAGAAGCCCGAGTGGGAGTGAGTGTCTTCTCATATTGACTATAGAACATGGCTGACCCGGAATAGGGAGTTTGATACCTCTTCCGACTACGTCGCCTTTATCGAACTCGGCATCCCATCCTCCGGCCTCTTCACCGGCGCCGACGCAGAGACCGACCCCTGCTACCACCTCGCCTGCGACACCATCAAGAACATCCACTGGGGAGCTCTCACCCTCAACGCCAAGACTGCCGGCAGGGCAGCTGCTCACTTCGCCCTGAGCCTGGACGGCGTCCCCCCTCGATCCAAGACGAGCACCAACCCCACCAGCAAGAGAGCCGTTGCTGCCAAGTTTGCAAAGTGGGAGGAGAAGAAGAGACTCGCAGGAAAGTCTCATAGCTGCGCGCATAAGGAAAAGATTGTTGTTTAAGACTTTGATGAGTGATGTGTTTATGTAGGGGGTCAGGAGTTGAGGTTGGTAGTTTAACGTGTATAGAAGTTTATGTGTACATGAAAAATTATACTATCTGATCATATCTCATTATCTCATTCTCATTCTGAATCTTGGCATCATTAATCATTAATCATGCTCGCTCGTATAACCGGTATGTTGTGGGTGATCTATTGGATGGCCTCAAAAAACACAGGCAAAGGTCATCCAATAGACCGGATCTCGTCGTTTATTCCCCCAAAAACAAACCCTGTTAGACTCCCATGCCATGCGTATTCTGAAACGCTTACAAAAAGTACAATCTGAAGCCAGTCTTGGTGTCGTTGCTGAAGTAAATGACCAACCCCCTCATATTAAGCAACCCTCCGAGGAGGGTTCTGGGGCTTGTTTGGATTGGGGATAGGGTTCGCCTTGTAGGTCGGAATCTTGGGACCTCCTGGGACTTGTTCCCTGTCTATAACCGGTGGCGGGAACTGCAGGTTGGTGGTGGGCACGGGGATGGTCCTCACCCAAGTGCCTTCTCCATATACCGGCTGATTCTTCCGCTTCTTGGGAGTCTTGTGAGACTTGGGAGGAGGAGGAGGAGGGGGAGGTTGATAGTTCCAGTACTCTTGCGGCGCTTGTTGAGTCCAATATTCTTGCGGTATTTGAGTCCAGTATGTTTGAGGCGTGGGTTGATGAGTCCATTGTTGCTGTTGAGGTTGTGGTGTCTTGCCCCTGCGGATTTCACCCATGGCTTCCGAGTAGCCATCCTCCATGTATGAACTCCCGTAGCTGCATCGCTTGCTGTGAGGCATCCTCCTACCTGGCGGCACGAAATGAATATCGTTTACCCGTCCTGAACGGAGGCAACAGCGTATGGCGATCATGAGGATGATAAAGACACCAACAACCGTGCCTACAATGATTCCGATCTCTTTATCCGAGAGTCCATTTGGGTTTGAGTGATGGGATGTGACCACGGGACGGTCCGTAGCGTCCACTCCTAGCGTGACATAGGTTGTATAGGTGGTGGACGGGAGGACGACAGTCTGCGTGATGACCTGGGCCTCTTGACGGATGGCCTTGAAGTGGGGGAGGGCCGTAGTCGTGGCCATATCTGAGACGATCAGAGTAGAAAACAAAAACAAAAAGTGAGGTTATTCACAAGAAAAATGTGCAAGGAAATGTCGCAGAAACTCCAAGGCAAAGACGACGTGTCGGCCTTTTGAGGAAACCATCTTGCTTCTCAAATCTCGTCCCACACACGCATTTCGCCCTTCCCTGCCCCCCCCCCCTCTTTGATAAACCACCACACACCAGTCATCTGAACATTTCCCGCCGCGCCGCGCCGCTTCTCATTAGAAAGCCGCGGCCCCCAAACAAAGAAGAGCTGCACCGGTTTCCTAGTCAGGCATGCCTCAAGTGGCCGCTGCACGATGCAACCGTATCTCGAAAAACACACTGTAAGAGGGGTCACTTGGTCGTGGGCTCTGGCCAATAGTAGAGGGAATCGTGTGAGTGAGGGGGTTGCGTGATGCAGCCTGGAAACTAGGCTGCCAGCGCGCTGAAAGAGAGGAAACAACAAGAAAAAAAAAAGATGACTGCATTATGCCTTGCTGCGGTGTTTTTGGGATGCTTTGTTTGGTTCGCAATAGCTTCGCTGTGGGGGTCCGGGGGTCCATGATCGTGATGATATCTAGTACCGAGCCGAGCCTGCTTGTCCGAGCTGGGTTCCCGTTCAGTAAAGACGGCTTGTTTCTGGGGTCTCTTGCATATACATTTTTATTATTCGTCTCTTTGTTTCCCGCATGAGTCAGCCCTGCCGTCTTTGTTTACTTTAGATGCAGGCTGAGCCTCTTCGCGTCCCGTCCCCCATTTACCTCTTTGGACGCGTCTTTGCATTCTA
Source organism: Fusarium oligoseptatum (assembly GCA_003946995.1). Classification (NCBI taxonomy): domain Eukaryota; kingdom Fungi; phylum Ascomycota; class Sordariomycetes; order Hypocreales; family Nectriaceae; genus Fusarium; species Fusarium oligoseptatum. The sequence continues at coordinate 57,377 of NKCK01000011.1, forward strand.
CCCTGAGAGATATCGACGTTCTATACCCTCATGTCCCCTCTCCCCAAGGAAATCTCTATCGCGTTTGGGACTACTTCCAAGTCTGTATCAATGGCATCACTGCTGTGAACCATGCATGACCGTTGAGTCTTGTGATTAGATGCCCAGAGATATAGCTGAACCACCTCTCACGGAACCTTTAGAGCCTCTCTTGTGCTCTAGCCTGAAAGAATCCTCTGGACATTGAGACAACGCTCGTACGCGGCGAGGAAAGAGAGATGATGTTGGCAAGTGACGTATGAGCTGACTTGTAACCTCGTACGATATCACCACTTGCAGGACAAGCCTTAGTGCAAGACGTCTTCCCGAGACAAGAACGGCATAGCTATAAAAGCAGTCCATTAATCACGTTTGTCCTGAAAAATGGCTAACCGGTGTCTCCATTGTGCATCTCCCCCTTTGTTATTCGTTGGGCCGTCCTGCGCGAACCTTGCACTCCGGTTGGTGACGCAGACTTGCAGGAGTTGCGGCTGCTGCCGGACGCGTACTCACTGCCGAATGAGTTTCTTTGTTTCAAGTGGGAAGGGCGCAGGTACGACGATGAATGTGAAGCCTGATTCTGGGCGGAATTTCTGCGAGATACGCGTGATATCCTTGAACCTACGGGGGAGAGCAGGAGGGGGGAGTTTGCTTCAACCCGTGCTTGAGCTGTTAAGTGCTGAGAACAACGACTAGTTCCCCCCTGGCAATTTCAAGATTTTATTCAATAACGACAAAAGGGCTGTTCAGAAGCAGCTACGTAGCTTGAGATGTTTCTCTGCCATGACGAGCTTGGCCAAATCCTCGTCGCGTTGACGCTGGTCTCCTGCATCCAGAGGATGATACTTAAGCCAACCATTCCGGTGGTATAAGACCGGCGTCTCCAACAACCGCGGCAGGGTCCCGCTCAGGGAGGCTGGGCTGCATCGTGAGGGATCAACTTCAGGCATCGAAGTGAGGCGAGTTCACGCAGGGATCCGATTTCCCCTGGATCGGGCTGTTATCTGTGTGCCTGGCGGTATTTAACCCCAAATCGATCAGGTCTTTTGCAAATCTCCTCAGTATCTGGCCAAATTCGTTCAAGTCGAGCATGTCGTCGGGCCTCCGGTCTGTGGACTTAGTTTGAACCCTCCCCGAATGTAGGCCCAGGAACGAGACCGATCGCCAATTGGCTACGGCGCGTGAGATGTTCCTTATTCCAACATTGTCGAGGAAGCAGCACCTGAGCTCAAGAGTTTCTGGCCTGGAGACAAAGTCGGGCCACTTTTTCTCTGAGGCGTGACGTAGAGGAGTAACAACTCGAGCTCAACTATGCCGAAGTTCTCTCGGCGATAGCGGTCTCTCCTTAGCTGTACCGCTGTCAAGTGCGGGAGGCAACCCTTGAGAGTCCGTCATGTCTCACGAGCTCATCTTTTGGCTACCCAATATCCATAGCAAAGGCGAGGATCCATCATTAGTAATCGTTGATGGTATAGTGGCATCGACTAACCGAACTCGAAGTGTGAGGGCTATCATGGGGGTCTCTAGGCCAGTACCAGATGGTATTGGGCTGAGTGTCGCGTCAAGTCGACCATCCAACACAGGGGGCAAACCCAAAAGCGTGCGTGCTTCCTTTAACAAGTTTACGAGCGAACACCCGTCCCCTACATCCATGTACATTTGTAGTGACGGTGGTATAAGGTCCCAGTTGCGCAGAGAGATCTCAAAGGCGACGAGAAAAGAGGCAGAGAAAGAGCAGAGGCTTTGCATTAGGGGGAGGGGGTCGAGCACGCTCGGAGGATTACCATCTCTCAACGGGAATATCATATCTAAATAGGGAGAATATTATGTACTAGACTTAATCTCATAGTAAGGCCATAATAACAAGATGATCAAATTTTTATTTAATAAGTATTTGGAGGTACAAGACTGAACCAGTCGTTGGGTATCAGGCCCTGGCCGACCTGATTGGCCACTCAATGCAGGGGACGACCAACAACTTTGGTGCCAATACTCACCCAACTAACAACATCTGAATATCACCGTTAAACACCTTGCAACCAAGACAAAAAGAGAACTCGCTACGAGGAGCAAAAACATACAACAGCGGGGATTCGCTGGTCGTCACCGACCCAACTACTAATCCGCCCCTCACCGGCTTATCTATGGGAGAGCGGACGGGATCCCGAGTTCTCCGGTGGGTATGGTCGTATGTACCAGAAGTTGCGACGAGTCTCCTGATAAGTATCGTGCTTTCAACCCCCTTTCGATGTTCCGTGTCGAACTGGAGCAGTATTTGTAACTCCTAAATCTTGGACGCCAGTGTTGTACTCAGGTATTGAAACAATATGCACTGGCTCCGTAGCAAGATGGCTATTGTCTGGCCTAGTAGGATCACTACCGGCACTTGTCTTATTAGTCGTCCATTGCATCTTCTCAGCCTTCGATGCTCCGTAATATCTATGTATATCATGTAGCTGAACGCATCTATGACATAGAGATGGATGGGACCGACCTGGATGACATTGGCATATCATGAAAGAGCAAGGAGAAATGTCTACTAATTGGGTGGATGGCATTTTGGATCAAGTAACCAAGAAACAAGGAATATTGCAAGATATATCAGCTTGGCTTCATCCCCCTTCCCGACTATTAGTACGCCACCATGACATTCAGCCCATCCAACTCTCGCTGCCAACATCGATGCTGGCTGATAGCATACACAAACTGCTCCAAGAAGCCCTTCGCGTTCTTTGCAACACTAACAATCTCCTTGAGACTCTCAGGACGCGCGTTCCTGAGCGTCACAACTCCGTAGCTCTCCACCACATTTCCGTTATCAGCCTCTGAGAGTGAAACCTCGGGGAGCTGGATGGCATTCTCGATCAACTGAACGCCTTCACCAGTTCCGCCGATTGCTTTGAGGTGGCCGAATGCTTCGCGGATGTAGTACCGGGCACGACCGATCTTGGCTAGTGTTTGGATAGATCTTTCGCCGCCGGGGATGAATAGAGCGTCAAACATTGTGCTCCGCTGACCTTCGAGGTGGTGGTCTGGAATGATGCCTTTGGAGGAGTCTGGGTTCTCATCTGCCGAGAAAATCGCTGAACGACGTGGTGCAATCACAAGAGGGATGGCGTTTTTGAGCCTTGATTGCCCCGTACACGGCGTTGAAGGCGATGGGGTCGTACCCATCTGCGATGATAATGCCGACACGGCGAGTTGCGATAGTAGGAGTCTCGGGGAGGAAGTCCATCTGGCTGAGATTCTTGCTTGTCGTGCCGGGGTTTGGTTTCCCGCCCTGAGGTTTCTTACCGCCAACCATGTCCGCGACAGTCTCTGCGAGGACGCCGTCAATCTCTGCGAGCCTTTGCGTTAGTCGCTCGTATACGATTGGTTCATCGCAGTGGTCCAACTCGAACGAAAAAGCTGCTCGAAGATGTGCTCTTTCTGGCTCGGAGAGTGAATTGTAAAAATAGTTGAGCTTGAGAGGTGTGGTCCTTGAACTTGGCACTCAAGGCTCGTTCTTTGATCCCCTGGACCTTTTGCGGATAATCGATATAACCACCTTCTTCCTTGGTGGCTGCTGGCTGATAGCCATATCTGTTTGGCCAGTAATTGACCTTTCCCTTGGCAATCGTGTGTCGCATAGCGCCGTCGCGGTTGAAGTTCATGACAGGGCAAACAGGTCTGTTAATGGGCAATTCCTGCCAGTTGATGCCAAGTCTGCTGAGTTGAGTATCCGAGTAGGAAAAGTTCCGGCCTTGAAGGAGAGGGTCGTCGGAGAAACCAATACCAGGGATGACGTGACTGGTGCAAAAGGCAACCTGCTCGGTCTGGGTAAAGTACTCGTCGACGTTGCGGTTGAGTTCCAGTTCACCGATATAACGAACAGGGATGAGATCCTCGGGCCAGACTTTGGTGGCATCGAGAACGTCAAAATCAAAGTCGTGCTCCTTGGACTCGGGGATAGTCTGGATGCCAAACTTCCACTTGGGGTATGCCCCATTCTCAATAGCCTCCCAGAGATCCTTGCGATGGAAATCAGGATCCTGGCCTGCGAGCTTCAAAGCCTCATCCCAGACGAGAGAGTGAACGCCCAGCTCAGGAGTGAAATGGAATTTGACAAAGTGCTTCTCGCCCTTTGCATTGATGAGGGTGTATGTGTTGACGCCGAATCCCTGCATCATGCGAAAGGAGCGAGGGATGGCTCGGTCGGACATGGTCCAGAAGTACATGTGCGTCGCCTCCGAGTGCATGTAGACAAAGTCCCAGAAGTTGTTGTGTGCCGACTGTCCTTGAGGAACTTCATTATGCGGCTCAGGTTTTCCAGCATGAATCAAGTCTGGAAACTTGATGGCATCTTGTATGAAGAAGACGGGGATATTGTTTCCCACGATATCCCAGTTTCCCTCGGGTGTGTAGAACTTGACGGCGAAGCCACGAACATCGCGGACTGTGTCTGCGGAGCCTCGGCTGCCGAGGACGGTGGAGAAGCGGACAAAAAGGGGCGTCTCGCGGGAGGTATCAGTGAGGATGCCGGCGTGGGTCACGTCTTCGGCCGACTCGTGGAGTCTAAAGGTGCCGAAAGCACCGGCGCCACGGGCGTGGACGACTCGCTCGGGGATGCGTTCATGATCAAACCGATGGATCTATCAAGTCCTGATAAGCCATTGCCCGGGGGTTGGTAATATTACCAAGACCATACCTTTTCTCGACTAAATGTGTCCTCTAAAAGCATAGGCCCCGTTTGATCCTTCCTATTCACGCGCAACCAGTTATCGGTGTTGCTCTGCTTGGTGCCAAAGTCGGACGTAATTCTCGACTTTTTCGTCAGGCTGGACCATGGTGGTCTTGAGTTGGTCAATCTTGTCGCTCTTGGAACCCATGACTGCGTGTTTGATAGTCCCAATTATTTGTTCAGACATTTCGAATCATTGAGTTAGGGTATGTAGAAATGTGTCAAGATGATGCTCTTATTCAAGATATTCTGGCTCCTATCCATCTTATACAGTTCGAAGCCTTGTTCAGAATATTCAATGGGCACGTTCACTTTACGTCACAACTGCGTTCTTCTTGATCGTGAGCGGGGAAATGCCCCCCAAAAGGAGGTTTGGCCACAAAGCAATAAAGTCGTCATTACTGACCAGGAGGAATTCCTCCGATAACGATTGACCTATTAAGAACCTGACATTTAAAACTAGGTATTGTGGCAATACAGATAAAGCATCCCCGCAAGATACTGATGCGATCGTCGTCTGTTTGGTTGCACCCAGTCTCAGATGCGGCATGCAAGTCGCGGAGAATTGCTCCGGGAAGATCGGCGCCGTCTTTCCTGGGGGGTTGGCGAATCGGCCGGGTCCGGTTTGTAATGCCTTGATGTGGAATCTTAAGTCTTCGATGACAGCTACAGTTGGAGCTATTGCGGGGATCTTATTAAGCTGCTTGATAGCTGCCTTCCACGGTACTTCGAGAAGCTGATAGCATGACTGCCAACGCCTCCCGCCCGAGTGACAATATCATCTCGAGGCACCAATCTGAAGAATGATTATGTCTAATAAGAGTCTATTATTTCTTCTTCGTTTATCTCATTCGCTATTTCCTCCGTTATATATATCTACGGTTTTTATTTGCCTGTGTGTTTTTGTTACATAAATGGGCCGTTTGTCAAAAGCGACGTCATGTACGTCATGGAGATACATCATTCCCTGCACGTGTTGTCGTCACACTCAAGTATGCCTAGCCTTTCAATTGTATCGGCTCAACTTCTAGTCTTTGATCGACCTTGTACATATCTTTGACAAATACGTTTTCATGCTTCTTTGCTCTGTGCCTCGCCTTCCCACACTTGCAACACCGCAATATCGACAAGACTTGACCTTTAAACCGAGATGCCTGGAGAAGTCATTGACAGGCCTAATCCGGCCCCGCTGCAGAGTCTGTTGCCAGATGAGACCTTAAACCTTGCAGCAAGGCGGCCAAAGAAGACCTTGAACAAGAATGTTGCGCAGTCCCTGAAAGACTTTCAACAAGCAGCATGCTACCTGGCTGGATGTATGATGAATCGCCGTTGAGTGGAATAACCTTGCTGACTCCAGTCAAAAAGCCATGATATTCCTCAGAGATAACGTCTTGCTCGAGAGAGACTTACGTTTAGAAGATGTCAAGCCACGTTTGTTAGGTGCGTAGCTCTCTGCGTATGTACTCAACCACCGCCAGCTAACCATCATAGGCCACTGGGGAACATGTCCCGGTATCATCCTCGTATGGTCTCATCTTAACCTATTAATCCGGAATCATGACTTGGACATGATTTATGTGATTGGGCCAGGTCACGGTGCTCCAGCCGCTCTGGCGTCGCTGTGGCTGGAGGGCTCCTTAGAGCGATTCTTTCCCCAGAAGTACGGTGTTAATAAGGATGGTCTACGGAACCTCATCACCGGCTTTTCTATCCCCGGAGGCTTTCCCAGGTGAGACAAAAATCTGTCCCGATCAGCATTCCTAGCTGATGTAGCTATCAGTCATATCAACTCTGAAACCCCGGGATCTATCCACGAGGGTGGTGAGCTTGGCTATGCCTTGGCAGTGTCTTTCGGCGCTGTCATGGACAATCCTGACCTCATTGTTACATGTATTGTCGGTGACGGTGAAGCTGAGAGTGGCCCAACTGCAGCGTAAGTTCAGCTACTAAAGACAGAAGATCAATCCTTAATTGGCAAACAGCGCCTGGCATTCCATCAAATACATTGACCCAGCCGAATCTGGAGCTGTCATCCCCATTCTCCATGTCAATGGATTCAAGATCAGTGAGCGCACCATTTTTGGATGCATGGACAACAAAGAACTTGTCAGCTTCTTCTCTGGATACGGATATCACCCGACCATTGTTGAGACTTTGGATGAGATTGATGTCGAGCTTGCAAGCGCTCTAGAATGGGCTGTCGGTGAGATCAAGGGCATTCAAAAAGCTGCGCGGGAAGGCAAACCAATCACCAAACCACGATGGCCTATGATCGTTCTTCGAACCCCTAAAGGGTGGACTGGCCCCAAGAAGGTTGATGACGAGATCATTGAAGGCTCATTCCATGCCCACCAAATCCCCATTCCCAATGCCAACAAGGATGAGAAGCACCTAAAGATTTTGCAGGACTGGCTGCAGACCTACGACGCTGACCGATTGCTCAAGGACGGGAAACCCGCTAAGAGTATCTTGGAGATCATGCCCCAGAGGAATGAAAAGAGACTCGGGCAGCTCAAGCAGACGTACGACCCGTACAAGGCCCTCAACCTCCCCGAATGGAAGCCATTCTCCGTGGAAACCTCCCAGCAGAGCAGCTGCATGCAGCAAACGGGCAAGTTCCTGGACAAGGTCATCACCGAGAATCCAACTAGCTTCCGTTCTTTCTCCCCCGACGAACTGGAGAGTAATAAGCTCAACGCGGTTCTCGAGCACACAGGTCGAAACTTTCAATGGGATGAGTACTCGCGTGCCCGGGGTGGTAGGGTCATTGAAGTCCTCTCTGAGCATTGTTGCCAGGGATGGATGCAGGTAAGCCAAGCCAGCGCAAGCCAGGCAACCAAATGAGGGCTAATCCATTCAAGGGCTATACTCTGACAGGCCGTACTGCGCTTTTCCCCAGCTACGAGTCATTCTTGGGCATCATCCACACTATGATGATCCAGTATTCCAAGTTCAACAAGGTTGCACGCGAGGTGGAATGGAGAGGCCCCCTCAGTTCCATCAACTACATCGAGAGCAGCACTTGGGCCCGTCAGGAGCATAATGGCTTCTCGCATCAGAACCCGTCCTTCATCGGAGCCGTGCTCAATCTCAAAGCAGAGGCGGCACGGGTGTATCTGCCTCCAGACGCCAATTGCTTCCTCAGCACCATCCACCACTGCTTGGGATCCAAGAACTATGTCAACCTCATGATTGGCTCCAAGCAGCCAACGGCTGTTTACCTATCACCTGATGATGCTGCGGAACACTGCAGAAGGGGTGCGGGAATTTGGAAGTTTGCGTCTACTGATGATGGAAAGGACCCCGATATTGTGCTTGTCGGAATCGGTGTCGAGGTTACCTTTGAGGTCGTCAAGGCCGCTGAGATACTCCGACAGCTACTTCCAGACCTGCGCGTCCGTGTTGTCAACGTCACCGACTTGATGGTCCTTGCTGCTGAATCTCGTCATCCGCACGCTCTCAGCCGAGTCGATTTTCTAGACATGTTCACCGAGGACAAGGCAGTGTGCTTCAACTACCATGGCTACGCTGCGGAGCTCCAGGGCCTTCTCTTTGGCCGACCTGGTTTGCACCGCATGACAGTGGAAGGATACAAGGAAGAAGGAACCACGACGACGCCGTTCGACATGATGTTGGTTAACTGGGTAAGCAGGTTTGATGTGGCGAAGCGAGCGCTGAGAAGTACCGCCGAGTACAACGACAAGGTCAGGGAGGAGCTAGACAACATTTTGGAGAAGATTGATACAAGGGTTGAAGAAGTCAAGGCGTATATTAGAGATGAGGGCAAAGGTGAGTTTTGCACGCACCTCTTCTATATTTCTCTCCGTTGACCGATATGCAGACCCAGATGATTTGTATGATATGCCCGACTTCTCAAAGGGTCTGCAGTCTATGTACGGGGAATGCGAGATGAGAAACCGGGCGTAATAGGATCCGGCAGATTTCAGCTCCGGTGCATGCATTTGCATCGGAATACGAGATACGAGGCAGAATCACATCCAAATAGCTGATGGTTTGCGGTCTTGACTGACCTTGTACTTTTTCCATCATACGACGAGCCATATAACCCAGATCCTATCATTTCCGCACTCATCTCCGGTTGAGAAACGATTCTTTGAATGGTCAGCCTAGAAATAGAGGCACTTTTGTCGAGATGGGAAACATGGCGCAAATGGCCTCTTCCTGTTGGGCCTTGGATATACATGGCAATGCTGGCAATGGTGCATTCGCTTAGAACCCTGTCGCCTGTTGTTTGGGATCTTCAGAAAGGCTTCCAGGTATGCCATATGGGTGTTGTTGATTGAGCAGTAAAAGAAAGACCCATTCGCTACCATTTTTGCTATGGGTACTTGAACTAGTCTCTCTTCAAGTCCTTTAACTCTGGCAAGTCGCTCTCATGCCTCAATATGAACCAGTCCAAAACATTGAGATGATTCCATCTCCTTCAAAGTCAACGCTGCTTCACCCTCCTCAGTACGAGGTAGTTGACGGCAACGACACGCCACCCGACACAAACCTGATACCTAATCAGCAGCCCCTCCCTCGTGATGCTCCATCTACATCCTCTCCGCTCACGTATCAACGAGCTCATGGCAGTATTCGGTGGCCAAGGATTGGACTTTACGGCCTGTTAGTTCTCATCGTCGGCACTATGGTCATCCTTGCGTCCTGCGGTATTCTCATTTTCCTCTGGAGCGGCACTTCGGCTGCCAAAGATCGCAACCAGTCGGTATTTTTGGCAAATTATTGTCGTTCGAGGGTGGGCTTCCCGAGTCGTTACCATTTGCTCAGCTGCCATACGGACCTCGATGGGTCTTCACATCGGCCTCATCGCTGCGGCAGCAGCAGCCATAATCCTGGAAACAACGGGTGTTTTGCTAGTCGACGCTCCAGCTCTCTCCATTGAAAGAGCAACAGGAGCAAGTCCTTTTAACATCCTTCCCGCTGCTCTAAGACGTTGTATTACTGGCAGGGGATCGGGACTGTTATACTTCCTTATTCTTACATTGACAATCTTCCTCGGTCTTCTTTCAACTTTCACCTCAACCATTCTTCTTTCCGATTTTGAAACAGTTCAAGTTCAAGGCCCAATTAAAACACGGAATATCGCGATTGACACCAATAAAACAGGGCAGTTTTGGAAGACCACGTCCTACTGGAGATATTCGCCCTCGGCACAATGGCGGTTTGCTGAAGAGAAGATCGACGACATCGACAATTCCCCCGGTGAAACCTACAACACCTTTCGCGCTATGCTACCTTTCTCTAATGCAGAGTCAAGGACATCACTGGAATATTACTCTGGACCCGCGGTCGTCGCCAATTTTAGGACTAAATGCGTACGGCCGATGATGCAGAATGTTTCTTTCCAAAGGGAAGATGGCAAACTCTACATGTCTTTCAACGAAGTCATCGTTTCCAGTGGTCCAATGTCTAGGCGCGAAGATAGTTCTGATAACGTCAGGGTCCTACTCATCGACTGCTCCTCGTCCCAAACAACTTGGCCCATTTCGTTGTACACCAATCCCAACCCCAAGCCTGGATCCACGTTAATGTTCTCAACCCCTGGTCCAGGAGATGAATCTTTCACAACAAAGTCCGTATTCCATAGCGTTTTCCTCATCAATTCGACCTTCCTACGGAACAAAAACAACACAGAGAGTTGGGACACCATACTAACAAACGCGACTGATATCAACATCGAACACGGCGATGTATGGACCAAGATCTCTGATCGCGACGGGTTGGAGCTCATCAATGCAACTACTTGCTTTGTTAATGTCGCTGCACCAAACACTCACCATGTCAACATGACAGGACATGCCATCAAATCTGAGCCAGACGGGGATTGGCGCCACCCGAAGTCCGACACAACGATCCGCCATCAGTTCGGTGTCGGACTTCGCCAATGGGATTTCAGCGATCGCGGAATTCTAGAACTCTCAATCGGCTCTCCTCTCAATGTAGACAAAAATGAAAAGGACTCCGACTTTCCCGCCCCAAACCTCCTGCTTAACGGAAGTTTGAAGGACTCGGCTTCTAGTCTTGAAGGATGCTGGGCTTTGAGCGATGATTTGAACTCGCTCCACTGCTTCGAGGACTGGTCGGCGCACGCGACTCATGCGGCAGTCTTCCAGGAGATTATTCAGGCAACACGAGAACCAGCCCTAGCAGTACAAGCGCTCATGACTCGCCTATATCAGATGGCATACTATGACTGGCTACAATCCTATGATATCCAGTATCCAGTGGCGACGATACATGCGATCAACGCACTTATCCCGGCACGATGGAACTGACTTGGTATTGTTCTTGGCCTCGTCTGTTTGCACCTTGTACTACTCCTTGTTACTGTACTGCTTTTTGCAACTCAAACAAAGTCATCAATGCTGGGAAATGCGTGGCAAGCGGTTTCGCAGATCGTTTCGCCTCAGACGAGAGAGATTGTCGAGTCCGCTGATCGGATGAGGGATGAGGAGGTCAACCAGTGGATAAGAGCAACGGGCCGTGCTGAGGTGTACAATGTTTCAATTTCCGGTCCGAGCGAAAGGATAGAGATCAATCATTGTAGGAGAGGATGATAGGTTACCTACTGGTTAGAAAAACAACATGGCAACTCCAGGGATACTTCATGATTCTTGTTTCTGATGCAAAGTAGCGCCAGCATACTCACAGGAAGCGTGATTACCAGAAGAATTGGGCGATGAGCCCCCTCAGAATTCGAATGTCTGAGATCACAAAACTCCGGCCGCCCGGCCCGTTCCCGCTGCGGGGCCCCACACGGCATGGCACCGAGCGGAGCGGGGCCTCCAGACATGATCCCTGCCGGCCGGTCAGGCGCCGGTATCCGGAATCAACAAGAGCCAAGACAAAATTTGACTAAAGGCGAAAGTCTCGGGTGCTTTATATTACGTTGCTCAGACTAGTTCCGGATCGTCATATCACTTCAGCGCCTCATAGTCAGCGATGCTTGAGAGCACCCTCCCCAAAGGATGGTCATTCCAAGCACGGGCAAGCCACGGGCCGCCAATAAAAGACGCGTTACAGTCTAGCATCCTTCAGTGGGGCCTATTCAATCTCAACGAGTGTCAAATACGCGATACGATGATCTCCATCAACTGTAAAGCGATGGAAGCTGGACACGGGGTATAAAGAGCATGTTCATCCATCCTTGGTCCACGGCTGAATGACGGGTTAAATTAATTCGATCCTAATCTTGCCTCTGGGAGATCGGCCGAGTTTAATTGCAAAGAGTAAAGATGGCTGCAAGTCCTCGGAATCTATTGAGCTTTCGCCTCCCCTCCACGAAGCGACTCATCTCATGGGCTGAGTTCGGCTCCCCAAATGGACGCCCGATCATCTACCTTCATGGAACACCTTCTTCCCGCCTTGAGTGCGCCGAATTTCACCACGCGCTTCATGATCGCAATATCCGGCTCATAGCTCCTGACCGGCCGGGCTTCGGCCGGTCCGAGGTCCACACTGGACGAACCATCGGGGGGTATGCCAGCGATGTTCGGGCACTCGCAAAACAACTCAATCTTTCGGAATACGCAGTTATGGGACAAAGTGGCGGTGGTCCGTATGCTTTAGCATGTGCCAGGCATCCAGAAGAAGGTCTCCGAGCTGTTGCGGTCCTCGGGGGCTTGTCGCCTTTCGAGTCCGGGCTCGAGGGCGCCCACTGGGCTACCTCTTTCAGCCTTAGAATGTCAAAGTGGACCCCTAGTCTGCTCGGATTCTTCCTTCGCCTCCCGATTCCCAGCCGAAAAGGCAACTTCACAGGTCCGTTAGAAGAATGGACCGTCGATCCATCAATGCTAGCCGAAGCGGAAAAGACACAGCAAGCTTTCATTAATACTATGAAAGGGCGAGAGAAAGAGATCATGAGCAAGCCTGGAGTTTTGCACTATCTCACCACAACATTTGTCGAAGCAACAATCCAGGGAGTTGATGCTCACTTATACGAGTCGAAGTTATTTGCACAGGAGTGGGACTTTAAACTCCAAGATATCACATTCGCGTCAGAGGGCAAAAGGCCGTTGGTTATGTGGTATGGAACTGATGATATCAACACTACGGTTCACATGGGTAAATGGATTGCTGAGAGAGTTACTGGATCGCAGCTTCGGGAGGTTGACGGAGAGACGCATAATACGCTGGCAGTCAAGTTTGTTGACTATTGTGATGAGATATTACAAATGACTAAAGTGTGAGTCAGGGACATTGAAAATATAATGATATGTTTCCAAAGGTCCTTGAATATGCTTCGTTCTGTTTGGGTGTCTGAAGATAGCTCAGTCTTGTGCATGGCATTGGAGTGAGATATGGGCTGCAGCAGGGCTTTTGGTTGGGAGCCTGCATATTCTATAACCAACCGATCTCAAATTCTTTCTAAAACATTGAAATATTTCCGTCTTCAATAAAAATTTATAATAAAAAACGAGTTATTACAGGTCGTGTTGCGAAAAGAGTACGAGTTCCTGGGGCGGTCGACTGCCACCCTAGACCTCGCTCTAGGATTCTGAGGGCAGCTTGGTTATTCTCGTCAACTCGACCATTCAAAACTCTTACATCTATCCTTTTTGGTGGATCGAAAAAGACAAAGGAAATGGTAAAAGAAAGAACAAAAAGAAAAAAGAAGGAAGGTGTCGAGCCAGTTGATGGTGTCGAGGTGGCACCTTCCAGCACCTAAGCCACATTTTTCGCCTAAGGAAGCAGGACCTCCAGATGCCCGGATTTTTATCCTCAACATCAACCACACCACTGCTCGACATGAACACCCTGGACACGATTCAACACATCAAAGTCGAGGCTATCTTGACGGAAAGAAACGATAATCATGTCGAAAAGACGCCCCAACGCCTCAACTGTCCAGTCGCTCTCGGATAAACGCGTGATCTGAGGGATCGCGTCCTGCGAGACCAATGGATCTGCCCAGGTGACATCAACCTTCTCGGTCAACACGAGGCTCTTTGCAAGTTCGAGGCCAGGGGAGTTGGCAAGATGAGACTGTCCTCTTTTGAAACCAATGCCGACGACCAGGACTCGCGGCCGCATTCCTTCAAGGCTTTCGCTGTAGAGACGCGCGACAGCACGACGGGCAACTTCGGCTGGCCGGGCATGCATCTTCTCAGCCGCGGTTCGAAGCAGAGGGAAACTACTGTTGGAGAGTAGATACCACGGATTGACAGGAATGCAGTGTCCTCCAACACCGAGTCCGGGAGAGAAGGGCTGGTAGCCAAACGGTTTGGTCGATGCCGCCCGACACACCTCATACGGGTCGATGCCATGTCCGAGGCAGGCGTCTGCCATTTCATTGGCGTAGGCGATGCAGACCATGCGCTGGCAGTTTTCATACAGCTTCATCATTTCGGCAACCTCTGGACGTGAGACCGGGATGACTTGGTCGAAGCTCTGCGAATAGAGTCTGATGATGGCGTCAAGCGAGCCTGGAACCACATCGTCGAGTCCAGAAACAATCTTTGGTATGGAGTGAGCGGGTGGCTCGACACGACCAGGATCGACCCGCTCTGGCGACATGCCGGCAAAGAATCCTCTTTCTTTGGCGAGAGGGCCAAGGAGCTCGCGTGTCATTCCAACGGCCACAGAACTCTCGACAACCACGACCGCGCCCTGACGGGCGTAGAGACCGACGGATGAGAGGGCGCTTCTGAGATATGACGAGTCAATGGTCTTGTACGGAAGCAACAGTGTTGGCACCGAGATGAGAAAGTGGGTGGCATCTGCCAGATCACACGCCTTGGATGTGAATCTCACTCTGCTCTCGGCCGGTTGTTTCTGAGCGAGTTGCTGCGTTCGAGCCTCAGAGACATCGTACCCAAGTACATTGAAGTTCTTGGAGAAGATATCGACAAGGTGCTCGCCGACATACCCGACCCCGATGACAGCGACGAGAGGTTCCGTGACCAAGTCGATTGACTCCGTCTCGGTAGGTTGAATACCCCCCTCTGTCTCTGAGACCTCACTTGGGGGAGTGATGTCGTAGTATCTGCGGCTGGAGAAGTTCCATGGTTTTGGGTCTTGCTCATGTGCAATTAGGGGAAGCCCCTGAGCGAGGAGGCTGTGGGAAAGGAGTTGGGCCATGCTAGTAACGATTGGAAAGGGTTTGCTAACGAATGGAAAGGCTACAGAGCCGAAATTTACACCGGAGGCCCCTGGGGGATCCAGCTCAGATATGCGAATATGGACAAGCAGGCAAGTTCTGGCGGCTGACGGAGATCGAGTGATTTGGTTCAACGATCGCAATATACTCCGAAGATGGGCAATACGACACGTACTCGCCAACCCCCACGTCAGGTCCTCGCCGAGTAGTGTTTAACAAGCAAACAGCATCTTCATCCTTGATCTCTTCAAAGCCTTCAGTCAGCATCTACTAGGAAAGCCAGGGCGTGCAGTTCGAGAGCATTCCCTCATCGACGTCATCCTACAAAGTGCATCCGCCTGCGCAGAAACGAGCCTTGTTCCGGCCTCAGCAAGTGAACAGGGGCATCCTATTGTGAGCCCAGCTTGGAACCGCCACCTCGTACTTCTCCCGCCTGCCGACGCTATAACCGAGTCTATTTTCTTCGTTGGTGCCTTCATCAGTCGTGTATCCCGTGCAGGATGCTTCGAGGCCAGAGGCACAGCAGCTGGCTCTAACTGAGCGGCCCTGCATCATTATTACACTTGACCCGATGAGTCGTTTCACAACTCGGTGGTGCCGCACATTATGGCCTGAATGAGAGACCGGAGCATGCCTGGTTTTCCCATTACGACGCCTGGAACTCTGAGCTGAATCAAACAACTCGCGCATCCTATGAAACAAATGGACTCTCTGCCTCATCCCCCTCGAACCGCTCTCGCGGGAATGATTCAGATATGCTCTCCTAGAAGAAGACTCGCTACCCCAATCAACTTCTGCGAGAACCCGACTGCAGTTGAGCCTATGATTCCATGACAGGGGTCTTTTTGAGCCAACATCTAGGAACCAAATTGAACAAGGTTTTAGAGCGCCAAATCTAGCCGAACACTGTCGCACATCCGGCAATATGCCCATCGTATCGGTACTTTCACCCGTGGCGACACCCACATCCGCGATTTTTACCCAGTCCACCGAGTGCACGTGGAGAATTCACTCTGGACCTTGTGTCACCATGAGACGAGAAACTCAGGAACAGCCCATCAAGCGGGCGTTTTTGGCTCAGTGGCGTCCAGCGATATGGCTGACCGTCAGCCCTCCCGGAACTGGCTCAAGCCATGGCAAGACGCCAGATCCAGGGCGGGATGCTCATCGGAGAAGAAATTGGTTGGCCCGTTTGATTATCCAAGTCCATGACATGCAAGAGATGGTTACACACAACATCCATTGCGTCGTCATCCTCTGCATCGTCCCTGACTCCGACCTGAATCCTGAGTCCAAGGGATGAAGCATTTTGCTTTCCTTGCTCCTCATGACTGGCCGAAAGGTCGGAGCCACGAATTGCCAAGCCATTACACGATGTTTCGAGTGGGGATGAATATTGCCGGACATACAGGAACACGCATTGAGGCTCACTTAACCTTCTTCTACTGCGGACTGCGGGACGGGACAGCAAGAGTATGAGGGCTGAACACGAATCCTCACCATTAACGACCTCGCCTGCATCAAAATGCACCATCGAGGCGTCTAATTGGCTTCATATTCTTTTGCAAAGTCGAAGAAGTCCGGGAACCGTCCTCCGCTTCGTCTCCCGCATAAGATTGATGGTGCTATTGAGGTGGCCGAAACGGGTGCCAGGCCAGCACTTGCGATTCCGCCCCGAGCCCGCTTTTGTTCCAGAGCTGGCAGCCTCTGGTAATGAATTCCGCATGCGAGCTTTCCTGATACACCTACTCCTTTGAAGTGGTTGGTCATCCAGCGGCAGCTGCACCAATCCTCGTCTTGGCAGTGACAACGGGTTTCTAGCCAGGGGCAAGCGCGGGATAAAGGTTGAGGGGCATGGGGACAGTTCCAAGAAAAGAATAAAATTACCGGCCAGGGCCACATCCGACAATGGGCTGAACTATTGCTTGGAGATGGCTGAAAGTGCGGCCATCTCGCGGATCCTGATGAGCCATCATGGCGCCTTGGTGGGGAGACCTAGGCTGCCGGCCCAACACATCGGACCTGCCTGGACGGCATTTCTCGTGTTCATGGATGCAACGGGTGTCGGCGTTCCAATATACAGGCTCCCCTGAGATCGTTCTGCCCGACTTTGAGCGAGCTGCATGTGAGCTTGGTCGGGTAAATAAATCGTGGTTCCGCTCCTGGAAAACGCTTGTGTTTCTACCCATCGCTCGTTCATGTTGTCACTCGTTTCTTTCTCTTTCTCGTTCCCTATCTGTTAAAGCTCGAGGAGCATAGAGTCAGGATGAAGTCTGTCTTTTCTACCACCCTCGTTTCCCTGCTGCTCAATGCCGGGGTTGCCCTAGCTGGGCCGGCTCTAGCTGCGGATCAAGTTCTGTCACCAAGATATGCTATGCTTCGAAAGCGTGCAGAATGTGGTCCTGGGATTGGATCGTGCGACGATGGATCCTGTTGCTCAGAGAGTGGCTTCTGCGGCACAACCGAAGAGTTTTGCGGTGGTTCAAGCTGCCAGCTCGAATACAGCGACTCATGTGATACTTTGTAAGTCTCGCCACAAAGAGTTGGTTGCATATGAGTGAGAAGAAGTTATCCAGATGCGGAAATTCGGAGGTATATGAAGGAGGGTTGCATAAATGATGGCTAACTGTTGACTCAGCTTTGGGCCAGATGGGAGCAGCACGGAAGATATCCCTCGACCAAACCTTGGGAACGTGCCCTACGGTATGTACACTTGTTGCTCCGATGCTGTGATCCGCCTCACGGAACAAGACTGACCAGATCACTACAGGCAGTACCATCAGAACTTGCACGACCCCTGGTGTGATTGCCCTGACGTTTGATGATGGCCCATACACCTACACCAACCAGATCTTGGATGTATTGGACGAGTATGATGTCAAGGCAACCTTCTTTGTTGCCGGCAACAACAGGGGCAAGGGGCACATCGACGACCCGTCCAACCCGTGGGCTGCCATGCTGAGACGCATGTATTCGGCAGGCCATCACATCGCTAGCCACACCTGGACTCATCGCAATCTCAACGAAGTCAACAGAACCATCAGACGAACGGAGATGATCTACAACGAGATGGCCTTGCGCAACATCTTTGGGTGGATCCCTACGTACATGCGGCCCCCTTATCTGGAGTGCATCTCTAGATCTGGGTGCCTCGACTTGATGGAAGAGCTTGGCTACCACGTTGTCAACAATAATATCGACACTAAGGACTATCAGTATGACAGCCCGGATCTGATCCAGTTTGCCAAGGACAGATACTCTGACGGCGTGTCCTCTGATTCAGACAACAACGCGTACATTGTGCTTGCCCATGATGTCCACCAGCTGACTGTCACCGAGTTGACTGCCTACATGATCGAGACAGCACAGGATCGTGGGTACAGGCTAGTGACAGTCGGGGAGTGTCTTGGAGATCCTAAGGAGAATTGGTATCGGACTGCGCCCCGGGGCCGCGACTACACAGCTATTCCTACCCACAAGCCGTCCTCTACCAAGGCCTCCCAACCCACCTACACAGCTGAGCCGACTGGTGGCCTCAAGATTTCGTCCAACCAGACTTGCGGAGGCAATACGGGCTACACCTGCCAAGGATCTCGATTCGGTAACTGTTGTTCCTGGTATGGTTACTGGTAAGTTGGCTTCTTTACACTTTGGTGAAGTACGGGTTCAGCCGCACCCTCGGATGCCCGTATAGCATGGCCTTACAACTTTCCTCGT
The DNA here is from genome assembly GCA_003946995.1 of Fusarium oligoseptatum. Lineage (NCBI taxonomy): Eukaryota > Fungi > Ascomycota > Sordariomycetes > Hypocreales > Nectriaceae > Fusarium > Fusarium oligoseptatum. Next base: position 75,955 of record NKCK01000011.1, read on the forward strand.
TGCTAACGTTATGGTTTGTAAGCGGCTCGAGCGACCCATACTGCGGAACTGGCTGCGACGCCGACTTTGGGTCGTGCAAGCCTCCCAGTGGTGAGATCCACGACACCACCAACGGCCTCTGCGGATCAAAGTTCAAGGCAACCTGCGCTATTTACGGATCTAAGAAGTGTTGCTCTCCTTACGGATTTTGGTAAGACGTTCTCTCGTTCTGGAATAAAAAATAGGCTGACTTTGATGGTAGTGGCAGCAGTGACGATCACTGCGGCAAGGGCTGCCAGGAGGGCTTTGGGAAGTGTTACTGAGATGGGGTTAAGCGCACCCGCGCCTGTGTAACCGGAATCTATTTCGCCATTTTCGAAGGAAATGTCTTTGGGATCCTATTTGTTTGAGTTTCCTTGGACCCTTGCCGAGCCTCGTTTAGGGGTGATTCAACCCAAGACCTCTGGGCTGTTTCGGTATTTAATTTCTACGCTTAATATTTTATTACTTGATTAGCTTTATATTCTATATCCTATTCATACATGCTCCTCACTCCTCGTTTAGTCCTCATCATGTCCAGCGACCATTCTATTCATACATCTTGCCTCACAGAGTTACCCAATGCCCATTTGAGGATATGCCAGTCCTTGTGTGAGTACTCAGCCAATGCAAGCAACCAAACAACTCACGACCAGGCACATCTCTCTCCTGCAGATTGGGCTTAAGGTTAAAACGCGCAATCAATGCGTCCCGTCCTTGGCCCCTCGTATGGGATATGCGTGTGTGCCGCCGTATTCCCACATGCGTCGCAGTGTCCCAAACAGGCAGTTCTTGCAGAAGCCGTGGGAAAGGAAGAGGGTGTATGACTGCCAGAATAAACCTCGCCATGTCTTGTTCACCCCACGAATATGCAGCCTCAGACTTGAAGTTTACTGGATGGTATCAGGGAGTCCGGAACCAATTAGCAAACCACGCACTCATGCCCTTGGATACGGAGTCTAAGGTAGGATCCGAGTGAGTTATCATGCAAGCTGGATGTGCTCCGAATTCCGAGCGTTACGCAGCATTTGCAATGTGCATTTTCGGGAGCATAGCCGGACCATGATGTCAGTGATGCTGTGTATCTTGAGGCCAGGACATGGGTTACGACTCTGTGTAACAGTGGCTTCAAACAGACAACGGGCTGTTCGTTTCGTGAGGTGGGAAGGCATACTACTCCGTGTTGATCTTGACTCAAAACGTCTATTACAGACCCCGGGTCGACTTCCCGTCTCCGGGGATAACTTCTGTGCCTCACGGCTGCTGTCGGAGAGAACGGATGTACTGATACTTTGACGGCACGAATCCCCTGCGTAGGCAGGCTACTGCAGGTACTGGGATCATGGGCTCGGGGACTGCGATGCAGACACGGCTTCTTTGTTACCTCGCTTTTGCGATGTCTTCACATCACGACACCCGGGCCAAGGCTCCCGGCATGCGTTGACTCGGTGTCGTGCCTGTGAAGATGTTGTGTGTTTGGAGCTATTTGATGCTGTCCTATTCGTGAGCGAAACTCGACCTTGAGGCATGCGAGACACGAAAGCCTCCTCCCCATTTTGCCATGAGATGGCCATATACAAGCACACATTCTAAGTCAAAGGCCAAGATCATGGCTAATTCGCCATCTGACCGTTGAATGAGACATTTGCCACTTAGTCTACCGTTTTTGGGATGGCTTGAAACTTCGGGAGAGAGATGCCTTGCAGAAACGAAACGCGGCATGTTCTCAACGGCACGAGAGCTGGATCTCGATGGCCCTCGGTCCCGAGCCGTGTCTGTTTTCTTGTTCACAAAGGATCCCGAACTTGAAAGGGGCCAGCTTTTACTAACCGGATGTGATGCCTCATGTTTGTCGCACAGCGCGATGGTAGGGGGGCTTTCAGGCTGTCGTGACTACATCCCTCTTGGCTTCTTTGGTCGAGTGCTAGAGACTACATGTGTTGATTGGAGATGTCACCAAAGGAGTTTGGATACTCAGTTTAAAAATAACCTGACTCGTATGCTGTCCACGTTGCTAGAACGGTTGGCAGTCGTTGAACGTTTACAGACAGCAAAACTGATAGTTTACGCCATGCTTCATCCAAGACACCCGAATTAGGCCGCTGAATAGGACTCATGTTTATGCTTATCCCTGCTTCTTCTGCTTGAAGTGCAAGAAAGGGATGCTGGTGGAGGGTAGTCAAACAGCGGCTGAACAAGGGGGCGTGTACGAGTCTTCCTCAAGCATGTCTCCCCCTCATACTTTCTATTCCTGACGGGAAGTCCTCTCTCCTTGACCTGGTTGGTTGAGACTTACAGTCCCCCGTCCCACTCCCCTGAAAGCTGAGTATTCGTATCAGATCAAGAGCTATCTGCTGTCGTGCCATGGCATCGGAGTCTCTCCCCTCTGGGAACGACTACGGTGATGCCGGCCGGTGTGATGAGTTCCCGGTGAGGCGCCCCGGCAACTTGATTCTCGACGGAATTTCGCAGGAACAGTGGCGAGGAAGGGGGTGATGCTGCTATAGCTTCTACAGCTCCCCGGCGTCTTCTTGCTGGTTGCCCTTGTTCTTTACCCTGCCCGTCACTCGCTTGTGCTTGTCATTTCTGCGCGTTCCCTCATCTGAAGGGGTACTTCGTCGAGTCTAGAGCAAGACTCTGCCTATCGTTCATCCTCGTTGTCTCCATTCGTGCTGCGTCTCTCTCACGCAGTTAGCCGCTTCACTCGCTCTCATCCCAGTCATTCGTTCTTGCAATTCTTTTGGCCCTTTTGTTTAATCTATCTCTTACCCCTGTTGCAGCTGACCCTACGTCCTGCTCCTGTCGCTTGATTTGGGGATCACGGAGTCGCCACGATGAGCTTCATCGGGATACCACCTCCCAACGGGGAGTCGTCTTCCTCTGCTGAGCGTTTCAACAGTATGGGTTCTCAGGGGTTCAGCAGTATGACTGTTCAGGGGGGATCTCATCCTCCCGTTTCCTACAACCAAGTGTCTCAGTATCAACTCAGGCCTGGCGGGACCGGTTCCCGAGATTCGGTAAGTACCTAAACACCACTAGAGAAAACGCGAACTGATACTCAACGTTCTCAAGTCTGTAATTCGAAACATCAATGGCGACTTTCACCCCGGCGTCCAAACTCCTCGCTCAGGCGTAACCCAAGCCTCATGGCTAACCCACGGCGGCAACGACTCAAGCCTCTCCTTCACGTCCTCCATCCAACAAGAAGAAGCAAAACTCCGCTGGGACTCGGACGAAGAGCTCAAGAAAATGTCCAAGTCGATGCTCATGCTCCAGAAATGGGGTCTCATCATCGGTCTCGTCGGACTCAACGCCGCGCTCATCTACATTGGATGGAGGTACTATCAGGTGTACTACTTCCTCCTTGTTCTTCTCAGCTCGAATACGATTCTTCAGACTTTCATGTGCTTTTGCATCATGCTTCATTGGTTCTGTACTCGTGTTCTCTGCTTTTGGTGGAAACCGAAGGAGAATGTTCCGGATGAGCCTGAGAAGATGGTTCTTCTGTTGCCATGCTACAACGAGACGTACGAAGAGTTGACACGATCCCTTGATTCTTTGATTACGCAGAAGAACATTGATAACCACCCGAGAGTCATCTTTATCGTCGTTGACGGGAACGTACGCGGTCCTGGCATGACAAAGACAACTCAGGGCTATCTTCTCGAGGACATTCTGGAGCCAGGTCCATCTCGCGACTTTGAGAACGGATACCGTGCTCGTGATGGTCTCTTCATGCCCGTCAAGACACAGACCGGATTCTACAGAGGCATCCCTTATGTCTTTGTCGGCAAGCGGTACAACCAGGGCAAACGAGACAGCCTCTGCTTTGCGCGATCACTCCTCTATCACTTCAAGCAGCGCTCCGAGAACATCGTCACAATGTTCAACAATGACCTGTTTGAGTACATTGGCAACAACTTTGTTCAAGCTGGTCTCGATGACGTTACGTACCTCTGTGGTATGGATGCCGATACCGTCTTTGACGAGTTCTGTATCTGGGAGATGATCAAAGAGATTCGCAAGAACCCCAAGCTTGTTGGCGTATGTGGTCACGTGTGCGTCGACTTTGACGGTCACAACTGGGGACTTTGGTCTCTGTATCAGTCTGTTGAATACTCTCAGACACAAGGTCTTCGTCGCATGTTCCAATCCCGCATCACGGGGAAAGTCAATTGTCTTCCTGGTTGTTGTCAACTCATTCGTGTCGACGAGGCGACATTTGGAGATGCTGTCCTCAGAGAACGCTTTGGATATTGCCCCAAGCCGAATGATATCATGACGCAGCACATCATGGGTAACTACTCAGAAGACAGTATCCATGCCTCCATCATCTTCAGCCTCTTCCCCGGCAAGCAAACCGCACAGGCTCTCCGTGCCAAAGCCATGACAATTGTCCCTCAGACATGGAAGGTGTTTCTTTCGCAACGCAAGCGCTGGGCTCTGGGGAGCATCTCGAATGAGTTTGTCATGATCTTTCGACCGGGGATTATCCCCATTGAGCGACTGCAGAGTGTCATTGCTGTCGTGACTTGGGCCATCACTCCCTTCATCATTGCGGCGTTTGTCGAACTTCTCATGGTATTTGCCAAGAGAGGAAGAGAAGTGATGCAGGATCCTGTGTTTCTAGGTCTCATCTGCGTTTTTATTCTTCCGCTATGTAAGTTCCAGTCCTGTCTCATCTCTCCATACCTACCTTATGCTAATGCCAATAGCTCTACTCATTCTGCATTGGCTTCTGGCTTCCACGCAACAACCTCGAACGAGTGCAGTACTTTGCAGGCTTCATTCTTCATCTATTTACTTCTCCATTCATGAACATTATTATTTTGGTTTATTCTCTCATACACTCTGACGACTTCAAGTGGGGCAAGACTCGCGAAGTTATTCGTGACAGTAACGAGAAGGACGGCGACGACGTCGGTGGGCGAGGCACGCACTGATGAAGCATCCGGGGAAATGTCGCATGAGATAAATGTTTAGTCTCTGTTAATTATTTACGATCCTTTTGTTAATAATCTGCTTAGAATGACATGAAAGTAGGTAGCTGGGCCTGAGTATATGCAAAGTTTGGCTTGGTGTAATGTGGATAATCGACTTGGTCGTATAGCTTTCGGCAATAGAGAAAATTTCATTGGGTACATCAATAGGCTGTGAGCCTCATAGATCTTGGGACTTGGGTTCATATCCGGATCAAGGCTGTGTGGCTCCGTAGATGGCCCATCCGTAGGTGATGCTGTCGAGAACAAGAGTCGATAGTCTCATGATGAGGACAAACACGCGATTTAGACGTGGAGGATAAGGCATGCCATTAAAAAGATAACGGGAGTCCGAGTGATTGGCTTTTACATGGACTCACGGACAAGATAACACCGAAATCATGGATACTCGGCATCCCCCATATCTCGATCGGCATCTAATTGCCGAGATACTATTCCCCCTGTTCGGTGGTCTAACCTTTTCCGACTCTGATACACGGCGGACATGTCGGTTCAGATTCCAAGTAAAAATGATGAAGATAATATCATGATTTGAAGAAAGGGCTTTTTAATCACTGCGATGATTGTTGGCAAACCTCCCTACACACGGGATCACCGGTTCCTCCTGCGTCATGATAGTAGCACTCGACAGAGAGCACATCTCCTCAACGGACATCCTTTCCAAGACCGGCAGGAAATTCTCCTAGCTCATCAATTATAAGCTTAGAACATTAAATACATCATCACGAGATTAAACTACCTGTTGGTGTAGCACCAGAGGGAAATGGTTACCTTTCAGGGTAGCCAAGTCCATGGCGTCCAGAATCCCTGCTCCTCAATACCCTCCTCCTCACATCAACTGCATATCACCAACGAACAATACGAATAAACACGTAAGAGTCACGCATTAATCTCCTGTCCCCATGATCAATCATACTCCACAAACCAATTAGTCCCATGTCATGAATAAACGTTGTGGTCATGAGCATGTCTACACAAGATAAATCAACCCCGCACCAAGATACCAACAGGACTTTTTTCCCTGATTGGGAATAGCTTCACATGTTTCTTCCCCCCTCCCTTGTCGATCTGCGGTAACATCCCATTGGCTTCATTCTTTAGCGTGCCCAGCTTTGAGGCTCGATGAGAGAATCTGGGGAAAGTGGGAACCGCCCAGAGATTCCTCGGCCGAGCTATTGACTTCTCCTCTTCTTCACACACATCAATCAATACATTCAGATATGAAGGGACAGACGAAATCCCGGTCGGGTTGCCAGGTGTGCAAGGCGAAGAGGGTATGGACCTATCCTATTATCCTTATCGCTCTCGAGGCTGACTTGAGGTTTTTCTTTCTATAGCTCAAGTGTGATGAGAGCAAACCGAGCTGTCAAAATTGCAAGGATAGGAATATTGTCTGTCCGGGATATCAGCAGACGCTCAAGTGGTCGACCAAACATGAACGCCGTAGCAGGCGAAAGACCGATGACCCTCCCAATCTCGATCAACTCATTTCTGCCGCTTCCGTGTCTGTTCAAGAACGTCATGTTTCAGACACGCAGAATCATTGCCAATCACACGGCGCGTCTCCAAGTCTCTGTCCTCAATCATCCTCCTCGGAGAAGCATGCGAAAGGTGGCATTGTCGCCACAAGTTACTCCCAACCATCAACTGTCAGCAACCAACGATGTCTGAGGCCAGCCATTCGTGAAGCTAACCATGGTTTGACGGCTTCATCAATTACGAAGCTTGAGCTCAAGCCACGTCGACCAACCCCGAACAACCCCGACGATGCTGAAGAGAAGCAACTTGTCGTCACCAAAAACCTGCTCCTCGGGCTATATACCAATGACTTCACCGACCCAGGCCATCTCTGAACCATCGACATTCCTCATCGAGCTCTGGTTCAAATCCGTATGCGGCGCCTGGGCAGCCTACGACTCCCCGACCAATCCGTTTCGAAGTCTTGGATCTTCCCTATGGGGCTCATCGCGTCCTCTTTTCTACTCTCTACAGAGCATGGCAGCTGCTTCGTTGACCAAGCGCCAGCCTGAGATACAAGAGATAGCATCGTCGGCTCCACGAATTGCGACCGAGGCCATCATACACGAGCTGAAGAAGCTGTTTGAAGCGCCGAACACCGTTACATCTATACCACACGCTCTCATAATATCTCTATTCTGCTTGAGCTCGTCGCTGTGCTGGATGGATCACAAACAGCTTGGGCTCCAATACCTACGCCACGTCCGAGTAATACTATCCCTCCTGGAAATGCGATCCAAGCATCTTACAAAAGAAGATCAAAAGCTCGTTGAATTCTTCAAAGAGTGCCTTATCTACGAAGAATCCGTCCGAAGTATAGTCACGAGCTACAAAGAAGACATCAGCACCCTCGTGGAATGGACGCCCGTAACCTACCCACCGTACGATTTTGTCCTACACCCATGGACCGGTGTACCGCCCAAGATCATAGCGCTCTTCGGCAAGGCCATGTCCTTGTGCCGCAGGTCTCGAGATACGTGGCGGGGCAGTATTGCGCCTACGTACGAGGTGATGTGGCAAGCTATGCTGGATATCAACGAAGCTCAAGTCCTTGAGGAGACGCTATTGTCGGTGGAAGTACCAGCCCTCATCGAGGATGGGAGCGAAAGTCACAACGAAGATGGTCTGGATATGGACTTGCACCGCGCTGCTGAGGTGTTTCGTCTATCCTCGCTTCTCCAGCTATACCAGACATTTCCGGATCTCGTTTCCAGACGGCTACCAGAAAGAATAGATTCGGGGAGCGTAACCAAGACGACATGGCCAACATCACTCGCACTTTATATAACCGGGCTGCTCTCAGAGATACCAGCAGAGTCAATCAGATGCTTACAACCCCTACTATGCCTAGGCGTAGGCTCTGGACTCCGATGTAAGACAGTATCTACGGAGGAAGCACCTCCCAAGTTGGAGTTGTCAGATACAAGCTGGTCAGACATGTCTTACCCAGCGATCGGAGAATCCAAGTCTCCAAAGCAGAGGCATTTCTCTGACGTGGGTCTGGCCCGCGAGTTCATCATGGACAGGCTTAGGGGATTCGGCCAGGGCCCAGCTGTAGGCCCCATTGTCATACTTCGTGAACTTTTACAGGCCGTTTGGTCATGGTATGACAGTGAGGCGGTGCCGGGATCGGTGCACTGGCTCGACGTCATGGCTGATCTCAAGTATGAGACTGTCTTTGGTTGACGTGGAGGAAATAATTCGAGTAGATACACAGAATCCAATAAATTCATCAATATGCCTGCTTCTGTTTTAATCGTATGTGAATCACGGGTATTGTTTACGCCCATGACTAGCACCTGGGCCATAAATCTGCCGACTCTGGATAGAAGACCTGTCACACTCGTTGGTTCCATCCCAAGACACAAGCGGAAACAAGATTGACATCCTTATCTCAAACCCCTGTTCCTATCGACCAGCATTCACAAGTTCCTAGCGGCAAAGCTATTCCCCCCCCTCCGCCTTTCCGCTTCAGGCTCGAGTTCCCGTCCACCCATGCTGAATCGCTAACCACGGAACGAAGAGGGGTCACATCCGCGCGAGTCAGACTAACACCTTCTAGGCAAAAAAGTCCCGTCCAAAAATCCGGGGAAACAGGGTTTGCGCGCACGGCTTATCATCCCTGAAAGGCTTGTTCGCGAGACAAGGGGAGGCGAGACTAGACTATCAGACATTGTGTGGCTGGACATGTCACCGCCGAGGGAGCCGTTCAAATGTTATGAGAGACGGGGGTTTATATTCGACGCGGGTTGCTGCTGTTTTTGACGTGAGTTTTTGTGTCACGGACAACTCGTCTCCGAAGACGACTTAGCACTCTCATATCTTCACTACTTTTAATTTCTATTATACTTTTTTCATCATGGTGTCTGAGAAGGGTGGTAGTGATAGTGACAGGCAGGGAAAGCACTTTGAGAGTGTTCCCGTTGGTGATGCCGCCGACCTGAGTGCCCTGGGCTACAAGCCCGAACTGCGACGCAACCGTTCCATGTTCACATTGCTGTTTCAATCTCTAGCTATCGCTGCTGTAAGTTCCCCTTTTACTATCTTGATGCTTTGGCTAACATTTGATAGATTCCCTATGGCTTCGGTGCACCCCTCATCAACGCAGTCTACGGCGGTGGTCAGCTCGCCATGTTTGTAGGCTGGATCGTCGTCTGTGTTCTTGACGAATGCATAGCAATTTCTCTAGGAGAACTCGCTGCTCGATGGCCTACCAGCGCTGGCCCTTACTATTGGAGTTTCCAGATCGCCTCTCCGAAATACCGAACCGTTCTCTCCTTTATAACCGGCTGGACCTGGCTCGTCGGCAACTGGACCATCACACTGTCCGTCAACTTTGGCTTCGCATCTCTTCTTGCTGCTGCCGTCGGTATTTACTATCCCGACTACGATTGGCAGCCCTGGAAGTTGGTCTTGATCTTTTACGGTCTTGTTTTTGTAACCTTTTTCATCGTGGCGTTTGGAAACAAGTTTCTACCTAGTGTTGATACCTTTTTGTGCTGCCTTTACGGCCATCACTATCTTTATTGTTTGCGTGTGCCTTTCGACCAAGGCGGCCGATGGTAGACATTCACCTAGCTACACCTTGGTAAGTTGGACATCTGAGACTTCAGAAGGACCCGGTTGTTGACATGCCCAGGGCCATTATGACAATACTTTGAGTGGATGGGGAGACTTTTTCCTTCTGGATCGGAGCTCTCCCTCCTGCTTATACGTGAGTCGAAACACTGCCTCGAAGAAGCTCTTGACTAATAGACACAGATTCTCTGCCCTTGGCATGATCACCTCTATGGCTGAAGAATGCGGCGACGCGACTGTCAAACTCCCTCGAGCCATCTCCCTCTGTGTCCCTGTCGGTTTTGTCGCTGGACTGTTCTTTGTGAGTGTCTATCATCCATAGCTACAGGTCGTCCACTAATTCTCGTCAAGGTCATCCCCATCTGTGCCACTCTTCCACCCCTAGCAGAGCTCCTCGAAGCACCCCTCGGCCAGGTCCTCCCTTATATCTTCTACCGAGTCATGGGCACCAAAGCCGGTGGCATCGCCCTCACAGCCTTGGTCCTGATCATCACCCTCTTCTGCTCCATCTCCATCACGGTCGCTGCCTCACGAACGACATGGGCTTTTGCACGAGACGATGCCATTCCCCTTTCGAAGGTTTGGTCTAAGGTCGATAAGCGTCACGGCACGCCCATCTACGCTCTGATCCTCACCACCGTTATCGAGATGCTTCTTGGTTTGATCTACCTCGGTTCAAGCTCAGCCTTTAACGCTTTTGTGTCAGTTGGAGTCATTGGTCTAGCCATATCATACTGCATTCCTATTGTCCTCTCCATGTTGACTCGACGAGCTGGAGTCAACACTGCGCCTTGGAGCTTCGGCAAGAGATTTGGCTGGGTCATCAACATTGTTGCAGTTTTGTGGATCACCTTTGAGCTGGTCCTCTTCTCGATGCCCCCAGCCATCCCTGTCACACCTGTCACCATGAACTATGCCGTCGTTGTGTTCTTCGGTTTCATGACGATATCGGCTGTTTGGTACTTTGTTCACGCGAAGCATGTGTACAAGGGACCACCAGAGTCTGATGGTTTGAGCATTGAGATTGAGGGAATGTAGGGCTTTTTGGGAGGGATTGTGTGATACCCTGGATGTGTAGTTTTTGTTATTATTGGACACTAGATGTCTGTTTATTCTGAATAAGTCAATGGTTTATAATCTTATCTTTGGTCTTTGCTTTCCACCTTCCTTCATGCCAGCCGTGTATTGACCACCCGTCTCAGCACAGAATATTGAGGCTGGACTCAGTGCAATGACTCAATTGTAGGAACAAGACTTCTAGATACCCTGAAGGTGACTCTTTTAGTTGATTGAATCCCTTAATAACTAAGTGAGATATGATTCACTCCGTCAAGCCTTTTTCCCGTGCACCTTTTTGCTTCAACTTCTGTATCGTTTTTGTCCCTCTTTTCAACACAAACGTCGCATACTCTCCATGTCCTTCCATCTCCATCGAAGCCCTCTTCTTGATCCCAATGTACTCCTTGATATCTTCATCTGTCTCTCCAATCGCCACGACAATGCCGAGATAACGACGCAGAATCACGTTGAGGATAAGTCTGCACATTCGCCCGTTTCCGTCCTGAAAGGGATGAATGTCCACGAATTGTAGTGAGTATTTCGCAGCAAGGGAGAAAGGATCGACGTAGCCCTGAGTCTCTATTGTTCGGATTTCTTCTTTGAGGTTGCTGCAGAGTTCTTCCATCCGCTGCGGGACGTATTTGGGCATGATGAACATGGTTGAGCCGGCGCCGACAGCGACGTTGCGATAAAGGCCTGCGTACTTCTCTGAGGGTACTTCGGGCAGTTCTTCATCGATGATTGGTACCCCATTGCAGAGAATCGCGTGGGTCTCTTTTTATAAGGTCTTCGGTGAGATCTTCGCCATCTACCACAAAGCGATGATTGAGGTACTCGAAAGCTTGTAGGTGCTGAACCACCTCTCGGCCTTGACGTAAAAGCTCTTTCTCGCGCAGGTTTCTCAGTGACTCATCAACAGCTAGCAATCCCTCGATGTAATCTCCGTCATCAGCCCTTCCATCAAACGCCGGCACTGGATCCTTGTTAAGCATCCTCCGACAAAGGTAAAATGTTGCCTCTTGGCCAAGTCCGGCATGTTCGATTCGGTTACTCCCATAGATAGAGTGTACCAGAAGCTCACTGAACTCTTTCTCCAGTAGATTTTGTTGCTCCGCCGAATCATTCAGGTGCCGCAAGGTGTTCAAGAAGCGGGTGGCCTTGGTGAAGAGATCCCGGGGATTCGTCTTGTCATCATCCGGACTTGTGCGATAGATAGAATCGGGGTTCAAACCAAGGGAGGCGCTCTTTTTGCTTAACCCAAGCATTTGTGTTTCTTTTTGAGTTGTATGTTGGATGGCAATCACAATTGAACGAGACTTGGAGGGCTCCTTATGATGTTCTCTAGTAGACCTTGAACCTTTCCTGAAAGTTTGCTCAAAGAGTCATGCAGCATCGATGTGAGTCACCATGCATTCAACTCTATTTTTTCGTAAGGAGCCATGCAGACACACTGGAAATTTTGCTTGATGACGGATAAGCAAGGGAAGGAACTGAGGCTCTCATTGCCCGCGAGTGTCAGGGATTCACACCAAAAAAGATCGTTCATGATGTTATATCTGGCGCCATCTTGGTTGCAATGTTCCCTCATTTGGCTGTCGAAGCTCTGACATGATAGCAAGACCTGGGCACCACCTGGTTAGAGAAAACGACTACAGAAGCATGAAATAAAAGCTATGACTGAAAATTCATAATACCTACTCAAATGCTCAGTACTGACAAAAATATCCTTGCTCATCACCTTACACCATCTTGCCGGGCGAGAGACTCGTCCGAATACCTCCCATCCTCCCCTCTTCCACCATGTTCATCAATACCATCCTGGACATCAGCTAGATATCTATCAAACTTGTTTGCAACGGAAATCGCCCTCTTGAGATGTGAAAAGGTCATCTTCCTCCCCTTGTACTTTGCCAGCTGCCGCGCCGTCGTGATCGAGTTTCGAATCTGCCGACCATTCATCTCATGCCGCGTTAGCTCGTCCAGATTCAGCTGAATGTCATCGAAATCGATTTTGTCCTCCTCTCCAATCTCCTTCAATCTCGTAAAGAAGTTACGCCAGATCTGCTTCCTCTGGTAGCCTTGAAGCTTTTCATAGCGCAAGGCCAGCTGGATACGCGATTTGAACGCTTCGTCAAAGGTACCAACGCGGTTCGTGGTGAGGATAAGGATGCCCCCATAGTACTCGAGGGCTCGTAGAAAGACAGACACCAGGGCGTTTCTGTTGAGATCCTGAAGTGACCGTTGCTCAAGAAAGACCTCTGCTTCGTCCAGAAGCACCACACAATCCCAGATCTTGCCCAGATGGAAGACGGACTGGAGATATTTCTCTACCTCCTCAGGATCAGTGCCGATGTCGCCGCACGTCACCGGGTAGAGAGGCTTTCTCGCCATCTCGGCGACTGATTCAGCGGTGAAAGTCTTTCCGGTGCCGGGCGAGCCGTGGAGCAGCATGATGAGACCGTTCCCCTTGTTGTCAATGAGATCTGTGCCCTTCTCTGTGTCAAGCTGGTTGGTCACCAAAGCGAGGATCAGTTCCTTCATGTCTTCATCGGCCACGAGGTTACCAAAGGCCTTATCATTCCATACAACATCTCGGATCTGATCTACTTGGAGATCAACTACTCAAGGCATTAGCACAAAGCATTATAGTTTGCAACCTGCCAATATCGATTAAACTTGCCCCATTTCTTGCGTCGAAGATCAAAGCCGGGAATCATTGTCGGAAACAAATACATCTCGGGGGCTTGAGGACCTTGGTCGTCCTCTGGTGAGTACCTTTCCGATTTGGAAGGGTCATATGTGCGGCGGGAATATTTGCTCCATGGATGAAGCTTTTTGTACGTGTCGAAATCGATCATGAACCTTTGCCCCTGATACAGGTTAGCCGTCCTTGAGCCATCCTAGGTATAGACTTCAACACACTGCTTGTGTTTCATTTGATAGAATCCCTTCATAGGAAACAAGGTGCTTGCCGCGCAACTTCCACCATGTTTTTGCCCGCTTGACCAACTTTTCCTGTACGCTATGAGTAGCATATTTGAGGGGCATGATGGATAGAGTTGAAATGTCCACTTCATCATCTGGGAGTTCGGTTTCGATAGTTATTTTTGACATCTTCCTTGACCAAATTAAACTCGCCGGAGTACTCAAGAGACTGGCATTGGACCAAAAATGATACTGTCTTCGGCGTTGCATTGTGTTGGTCTTTCTCTTTCTCTTTACCTTTCCCTTTGTCTTTCCCATCGTCAAGCTGAGGACGAGACAACACAGCTTGGCCCACGGGAATATTGTCCTCGTTTGACACCAAAATGTCTCCCGGCCGTAAGAAAAATGGCATGGACAAGCGAGACACGCGACCTCTGAGCAGTTGATCGTCGATCGTGTCAAATAGTGACGCATAACCGGCCTCGATCCAGTCTACGAGAGCCGACACGAGCCGTGCTTGACGTTTCGGCAAACTCTGGATGTTGTGGGACTTTCGACGGTGGTACCACCAGGTGTAAGGGGGGGCCATAACACCCTCCTCAACTATCTTGGGTACATCAGTGAAAGACGGTGTTTGGGCAAAGAAAGCCTTCATCGCTTTGACCATCTCTGTTGATATTAGGACCACTTCCTGCCTACTGGCCTTAGGTTTTTCCAGCACCTCGCTGGTTTCCTGTGGCTTCCTTTTTCATTCCCTGTTGGTAGGAGTCGTAGTGTTTACAGATGATGAACGACATGTTGTGACTTTGGGAATAACCGACTGGATATGGAACGGGCAATTGACACCTCAATGTGATATCTTCGCCTTCTTTTTCCCAGTAGGGCTCAGACAAGTAATCAGTTTCGCTTACTCGGTCTTTTCCATGCAAGCAGTGAAATGTCTGGACATTGACGGAATCGGGGTTGCTTGGCTTTCCACGTAGCTGGATATTTTCGGTTTCTAGCTGATGCAGTCGTTCTCTCAATTTGTCGACCACCTCATCAACCTCCTTTCTTGGATCGTTTGGCGAGAGGGTTGGATAAGGTGAGAGATGTGGGGGACCTCGAGAGCCCAAACCTGGCCAACCTGGCGGGGGACGAAAACCACCTGGCAGAAGAGCAGGACCACCTGGCCTAAGAGCAGGACCACCTGGCCTAGGGCGAAAAGTACTGGGTGGAGGAGATGGAGTAGATAGACGAGATGTTGCGGCTTTTGTGCCAAAGCGATTATTCTCTATTGCAACAAGCTTGCTCCTCTCGCTAGTTGCAATGGTGTCGTCGGATATGGTGTTTGGTACTGGAGACGACGGTTCGGGCGGCCGTATCTCGTCGGTGGTATCAGTGTCCGAGTCCATTTCCACTTCTGTACGGGGTCGGATCGTGTTCTGGGTCGATGGCTAGTTCATCGGTCTGGCAAAGGTATATGAATTAGCACGGTCTGCACCTAGCATGCAACTGAAACTTTTGAGTAGCGTTGAAAAATCTTGAAAGGCGTTATCGACTTTCGGCCTGGGCAGATTCTGCCGCTTGTCATCCCAAGGAGAAGATATACATCTGGGCAGCCTTGTGGACAGGGATCTAATACTAACTCTGCTGATATCCTAAGCGTTGGTCTCTGTCAGGCTAGTCAACACAGGTAAAAGTGCCTCTGAGTTCTCCATTCGTCATGTGTCTTGGTGTATAGTAGTAGATATGTAGGAGTTGAAAACCCTCTGGAACAGATCAGGCTCCGTAGGTACGGAAAAAAAAAACCTCAAGCTTCCCCTCATGTGCCCGACAGGAATTCACTCCATGATTGGTCCAGAAGGGATCATTTTGTTTTTGTACATTCATCTTGCTCAGCCACCAACAATCATGTAGCCGCCCAGCCTGATTGTCGTTCTCGCTTACGTATCATATCAGGCCTGACTGTCAACCGACGATGCCTGATGAACTATCACGCGTTCTGGATATCCATTGCCAATATAGTTTCTTTGCGGATACATGGATTCAAACGCTTTGTTCACGAAATGGCATCAAGCTGATGACCAAGGTGGGAGAGTCGTTTGAGCGATCAGGCAGACACGACCTAACCGGGCATGCAGATGGACCAGGCATCGCCAAGGCTGCATTTGAATCCGTCAGAAAACACTTCGAGCAGAGCAACAGTATAACCAACAAAGAGAAGATACTCCTGCAAGACTCGTCCTCCCTCGAAGATGTTCAAAAAGCCGTCGCCTTGGCAATGGCCAAGTACGAGGCGAAAGCCGAATCGTCCAAAACAAGGAAATGGCTCCAGAAATTTTCCGAGACCATATGTCATTACAGTAAAGTACTTAACGTTTTTGTCCAGCACCATCCCGAGTATGTTGCCTTGGTCTGGGGAACCATGAAGCTGCTATTCATAGTAAGTCGGGATAGTGCTCATAGAGCTCTGTAAGCTAATACTTAACGACAGACTGCGGTAAATCATGCGGATACTATCAAACTACTGTCAAAATCTGTTCTGGAAGTTGCGCAGCGACTCCCGCGCGTTGAAATCCTTTCCACACTTTACCCAACCAAGCAGATTCGCCTCGCTGTTGAGAGCCTCTACGCCGCAATTCTAGAGTTCCTTCTCATCGCCCACGCCTGGTGTAACGAATCCAAGTTCCGCCATATGTACCATAGCCTCACGCGTCCCCATGAGCTTCGCTACAGGGATCTGCTTGAGAGAATTGCGAGTTGCACTAACGACATCAATGAGCTAGCGGATGTGGGATCCCATACCGAGATTCGGGTCATGCACGCGAGTCACACCAGTAAGCTTGACGAGATCATTCAGGCTTTGGAAGAGTCTGAGAGTGATAGAAAACGACAGATGGATAGTCTCAGCTGCTCCGTGTCGAGGTTGGGGGTGTCGAACAAGGAGATTGAGAAGAAGGTAGATTTCATCATTCGTCACATAGAAACATTAGGTGTCACGGTTAACGACCTGTTGGTAAGAATCGAGGGTGAGCATCTCCGCATTCCCCCTTATCATATTATACGTTAACATTAATGTAGAGTCTCACTCGATTCAAACCAGCGCACAGCTGGATACCAACCAAAAGCTGTCGGAGCTGCAACTATCGCAAGCCCTGCAGAGCCTGTCTCGGCAATTTGAGGACCCTGATCAGTGTTTAAGACACCATATCTTTCTCCGAAATCGACGGGCCTCAGGCCGAGGCATTGCCGCCCCAACAAACGAGTTCTGGCGATCCCCCAAGCTCGCAAAGCTGTCCTCAAGCAACAGCTCATCTCTAGCAATCATCAAGGGTGCCTTCACTTTACGCTCGGCTATACAAGACTTTGGCGCCAATGTGATTGAGGCCCTGTCAACATGTACTGTACCAACGCTCTGGGCATTGGCCAGCTCTCGGAGGTCAAGGTCGGGTCCAACTCTAACAACGACGGACCTATTGAAGTACCTTGCCTACCAGGCACTGAAGTTTCCCGGGGTTGTGCAAACCGAGAAGCAGATGTCATGGCGCTATTCACAGCTTCAAACCGCTAGGACGCTGAGAGAATGGCTTGCCCTCTTTAAACAAATCATTGGAGGCTTAGGGGGACAGATATACATGATTGTTGACCTGGCCATGGCGGGATCCCTTCTCGAGTCTTTGGAGGGCCTCAATTTCATCCAAGAGATGAGCCAGGTTCTGAGCGACGTGTCTGAACAGGAGAAGGGCACCAAGGTCAAAATGGTGCTTCTAGCTTACGAAGCTGAGTGGTTCAGACTCATACCAAGGGAGTTTTCGAATAGAGTCATCCCAGTGAAATCAATGAGAGCAGGAAGACAACAAGGAAAGGAAATGAGGAATTCGGTCAAGAGGCAATTCTTTTTCTTCTCGTGGCACAAGACAGGCCCGGCGAGCTTAGATGGCTCCTGGGAGCGCGGCACATCCTCATCCCCCAGCCTCGTAATAACACAATGGATTCCGGGAACAAGATATTAGTAATTTTTAAAACCATTTAAATCTATTGACTGACGCTTTCTTTGATTAACACCATTGTAGTAGACAACCGTCAACCCAGACTCGCTTTTCACTACTCATCCAAAGCATTGCAGGGCCTCTTACACCCAAGTTAAGTTATCATACGTCATGATCCCTTCAACTGATCTTGCCAAAGTGTCAAGATGCTTATGCATGCATTGGGTTCTGTACTGCAAGCCCCAAGCCCAGCTCGCCGTGCAGGAACTTTAAGCACTATTCGCACCGGAAACATCCCCTCTCCTCTTGGAAGCAAGATGGCCTCTTCTCATCACTCACCACAGGTTAGCAGACCTTGGGCAGTCCATCCATTTTAATTTGGCCTCGAGAACCGGTTTCTCATAGGCGATAAGTTGGTTGATGCTTTGAAGCGACTCGAACAAAGCTGATACTCGAGCAGGGAGCACTCGACCTAACCACATAAACCACGACACCCCATATCCCACAAGATGCGGCTCAAAGACGGTGGTCCGAATCCCCTCTTCCTCGCCATCGGCACACGAGGCTACTACATCCAATCGCAAATCCTACGAGTTCCGCAACGATTCGGCGTCTTCTCCCCCGGCCCTCCCCTTCTCCAGGTCCATCAAGCTTCCTTCCTCACCTTTCTGGTCATTCTCTTCGCCGTCGAATTCTTCCTATCAAGCACATTTGTCCTTACGCTATATCGTCTGAATGGGCCGTGGCTGGTGGCCCTGCTGGGTCTATCGGGGGTTAGGGTGGATTGTTTGCCCTGCTTTGGTCTCTAATGTGCGGGCTTTTTGTTTGTTGAATGATGTCAAATGGCATCCTGGACGTATATTGCCAAGAATATGGGTGTATCGGAATGGGGATACGGCCTGGCTCAGTATCTTAAACCACATTCGATCGGTTCAGGCCAGACGAAAGATCGGTAGCTTGGCGGGTATCTGATGTAGGGTTGGAGCCGGTAGCATTGTGTTTAGAGAAGAATCCAGGATTATTCTTCTCATTAGCCATATATCCAAGCAGATAAAACATTCTTGGAGTCGATAATAATCCGCTCTTAGCCATGCTTCAAGATACAGCCGACGACACTTTTCCGCCCCCGCAACTCTGGACAGTTGCCTACTTACTCATACACCCTCTTCCATGTCGCTTCGTTGCATATTTCAACCATGTGAATTATCCATCTTTTAATTAATTCATCATTTAATGCCCAAAATGACCTTCATCTTTACCGAGGTTACGATTCGTCGCGTTGATCACTCTCAGCCTGAGTCACGTTTTCCCGGCCCATGTCAGCCTCAGATGGCGCCACATCTGGCCTCAACCTCTCAACATCACCACCATCAAAACAACCAAGATATCCCATCTCCATCACCAAGCAACTCATCTAATCTCATCTCTTGACCTCAAAGCCAGTCTCAACGAATGGCTCACCAAGCTCACAACATCCCCTGGACCGTCCTCGCGTCGACTCTCAAGCTCAAGACCGCCAACTCATGCCAGCACCACGCCCACAACTTTCACGTGCGGAAGGAGCCTGATCGCGGCAAGAAGCTGACTTATTTCGCCAACGCTTTCGTCAAGAATGCTTTAGACCATGCGCGCTGTGAGAGGGACAAGTATCCCAAGACTTACGACCCTCCGGCGGATGATGAGGTCGTTATCTCGGATGAGGTGGCCAAGACCATCGAACCCACTGTTTATCGCTGGCGACTTTATCACGATGCGCCAGATGAATTCGACACCGTTCAGGGACCGAAAAAGCATGGACTGTGTCAGCACATGAAGCCTGATGAGACGTGCGAATGTCCTCTACCTTTCAAGGAAAGGAAAATGTCGGCCTTTTTAAACCCGCACGTGTACAACTCGTGCTACGAGTTTTACCGACACAACAGCGAGGGCTTCTTCAACCTCGAGGTCGTCAAGTCCCTGCTTCTCTACGGAGAGATGGACACGATACTCAAGGTCTGCGCTGCTGAGTACATTGACCTGGATAGTTGGTGGGAGCAATCCCAGTGTGCCTGCATGCAGCCCGATCTTGGATGGGACAAGGTCTGCCGCTTGGCCATTGACTCCTACATCCTTCTCAATCTCATTCAATGCTTCCCAGAGACTTACGACAATGCTGGAACTCCCTCGAACGACTACACGTCCACCAAGGCGTACCAATATGTTGTCCGTCATTGTACCAAATCTGGCTGGACGTCAGATATTGCTACGTATCCTCATCGGCAATTCTTTGGAATTGAGAAAGGTCAGTTCAAATCTTACCCGAAGCCCCACGACGTCGGTCGATGGGGTCATCTCTTGGAAGGAAAGTATCAGGACATGACCTATTATCCATATGGGTTGATGCCATACCAAGAATTCCTGGACTTTGAGAAGCCTATGGGCTACCAACCTCACGCTACCGATGTGATACACGTCCGATGGGTCCTGTGTCAGAGAGGCCTCCCACCAGAGTTGGCCGATGCTATTCTTGACGAAGCGGAATACACCCCAAAACGCCGACTACGTGTTGCAGACCAGCCGCTCCATCCTGAGAATCGAGCCGACCTGGAGAGCTATCTCAAGTACTGTTGGCAACTTATCGTCAGATGTACCATGATGGGACAGGCCCTGGGCATGGACATGGAGCTTGTTCTAGGAAACATGGTCAGACTGAGCATCGGCGATCTCTTCATCTGCAAATGCGCCAAGATACACCATTGGACGTTTGATGATCGGGATCGAGACTTGTTGGTCTTTAAATGAGGCTAGAACCGACATTGATAATGTATGTGTTCCGCGTCTATTAATCCGGAAGCTGCTTACACCATCTAGACAAGACAATCGGAACCTGTGGATTCAGAATGAGTCTGGTAACGAGGCTCACCATTTTAATGGCGCTTCTCGCCCAGGTTTATCACCAAGCCATTCCGCCAAAGTCTTCATCGTCACACGCGCCGTGTGTGCTCCCGTGAACCTGAAAACGGCCCAACGCATTTGGCAACTTGCGGGAATGGTTTCAACCTCCTCAACTCCGGATTGACCAACCATTGCCCCTTCCCTTGCATCCTGAAAAAGTGCAATCTCGAGCTCAAGACACGTCTCCAAGAAGGCTGCGACAAATAAGCTATCCCACAGACCTTCACGCCGTGGATACTGCCGCAGGAGCGCCATGGCACGGCGTCGCAACGCCAGAGTCGGGCCAGTAGCAGCTATCACAAAGACTGGTTGCGTGATTGAAAGCGATGGGATGAATTCCGTTACGCCGGATCTCTCGTGCCCGGCCTCACTCCC
Organism: Fusarium oligoseptatum; assembly: GCA_003946995.1. Lineage (NCBI taxonomy): Eukaryota > Fungi > Ascomycota > Sordariomycetes > Hypocreales > Nectriaceae > Fusarium > Fusarium oligoseptatum. The sequence goes on from NKCK01000011.1 coordinate 96,833, forward strand.
AAGCACGGAATCGGCCATATCCAGTAGTTGGATGGCGTGTGCTTTGAGATCGGCGTGCAAGTTGCCCATGAGGTAGTCTAACAATGGGTGGCATACTTCTCGAAAGACTCGGAGGGAGTCTATCGCCTCATTTCGGTGTTGCGTCAAGGATGAGAGTCGGTCCGGCAGGGCCCCAAAGCACAAACAGTCGCTCGAACTATCTGAAACAAACCCGTTGAGAGCGGTATCCAGGTCGTGAAAGGCTCGAGCATAGGGCTGCTGCTGGCTGGTAGGATTCACCGTCGCTTCATCAGCACTAAGGGTCCCAGCTTTCTCCGGCTGGATATGCTGTGATAAGAGAATCAGCGCATCGAGCAACGATTGGAACGCCCTTCCAGCACGCGCAATATTCTCCGGTGTCGCTCGAGTTGGCACGCATCTACCATGTTGGCAGATCCTCGAAGACTCTGTCGGATGCGGTGCTGTATAGTATCGCCAGGCGGTATACGCATCAGTATCTTTAAGAAGCTCAGGTGCTTCGTTTGCGTTGCGATTGTTAAGAGCTTGGGACTGAAGTTCAAGACTGGCGATGATAGACAGGACAGCCTTGTATGATACTGAGCTGGTTTTGAGGTATTCAAGCGTTTTGAGTTGGGTTGGCCTGGTTGCGTCCAAGTGGTTGGGGTGTTGCAGCTCTCTCAACAAACTCTTTGCCGCAGCAAGATGGACTCCAGATTGAGAGTGTAGACCTTGAATACTGCATAGATAGGTAAATAGCACACTCGCAATCAACGCCCTCCATCTCTCTTCAGGAACAGTCCGTGAAGATGGCAGATGAACGAGATGCTTGACAGCCTGGTTATACTGATACACCGCAAAGGGCGAGGTTGAATCCGCACGCTCCGAACCCCGGTTTGTGAGATAGCCTTGGTGCGCTGCTCCAAGACTCACCACGGCGTGCCAGATGGCAGGATCGGAGTGACAAGTGCGCGGTATATCTGTTAACCAAAAAGTCGGCATCGAAGACGCCGGCAAACTCGGAGGCTGTGACATCTAGGAAGAATCGGTAGCTGCGGAGTTCCTGATCGTTTCTCCTTGGGAGGGGCAATCCCAAGGACATGGGAATAGTAGCATTTCTCCGAGTCTCGGGATAGGAGGGGTTTGCTGAGGTGGGAGGGGATGGCAGATCAGCGCTGTTGTTGTCTACATATCCATCGCACTTTCGGCCAGTCGAGAGGCAGCGATTGCAAGAAGGCTTTTGCTCGTCGCATCGCACTCTTCGGATTCTATGGAGAAGTTAGAAGATTTAACCGCCATCTTATGTGTTCATGACTTACTTGCAAGTTATGCAGCCCGTTCTTTTTCGGGGGTGAAAGGCACGCTTCCTACTATGCATGGCGCACAGTGGCCTTGTTCAACCGTGTGTCAACGACAGGACTTGGGACTTGTGATGGTTCTTCCGGTAGAGGCACAACAGGGTAACGCATAACAAGCCAGACACTTGGTTTTTCTTCTTGTCCCCTCAACGTTGGAGCTTCGTCAAGCTGAGTGGCAGTGCACTGACCCCAGCCCCGAATGTTAGTTCCTTCGAGGAGCCCGTGTACTATCAAAGTAGCTGGGTGAGATTAAGCGACCTGACCAATAAGATGCTCAGCTGAGCCCTCATCAACTCTGATTCGTCTATTCATCGACATGACTGGGTATCAACTCTCCATGCCTTGAAAGTGATTCTATCTTCTCCTACCTAACCAGGCGGGTACGTTTTTGTCTTGTGGACAAAACCATGAGGCTAAGCCTTGTAATAATAACCCAGCTAATTACACGCGCGTCCTTTCCCTTTCGCTGTTCCAGCTCCGCGGCTTATGGTCATACTAGACGAACTCCCCAATAGGATGTTGTGGTGAGCTTCGACTTTCTATGATTGGGCAGCGAGCACGTCTTATAGGACGTACGTAGCCAAGGCCACAGCCAGAATGTCCGTCTCGATGAAGCTTGCCGAACGTATTTAATGGCGAGGTCACCAACATGATACTCTCTTCAACACCCTCTCTTGTATACGCATCACAGCCGACTCACTCATCATGCTCCTCAGCCCTTTAAAGACACAGAGACTTGTCCTCGGCCTCTTGACCTTCCTTGGCTCATCTCAGGCCCAGACCGCCCATGACTGCCCCCTATGGGGTCCTATCTACCCTCCTCCTACCAATGTGCTCAACTCAACCACCATCACCAAGGCCGTCACCAACTTGAAACAAAGCCTTGATGTGGCCTTGAGAAACGAGACTCTAGGCGCCGCCAACGCCTCCTTCCACCTAGAAGTCTTCTCCACAGACCAACTTCTTCTCAACTACAGCTATGCCGCACCCCAGATCAAAGACTCGCTCACTGCAGGTGTCCTGAATAGGGATACCGTCTTCCGGATTGGAAGCGTCTCCAAACTCGTGGCTGTTTATACACTGCTGGCAGCCACTGGTATGGAGTACATCAATGATCCCGTCACGAAATGGGTCCCCGAACTCGCCGCTGCTCCTGTCCCCGATGATGGCGCTGTTGATGCGGTACGATGGCAGGATATCACGATCGGAGCTTTGGCAGGGCACCAAGCTGGCCTGTTGAAAGACTGTATGTGATCTTGCTTTTGCTTGTTGAAACGTTGATACTGACTTGGGCTACAGTTTCGGTTGCCGACCTTACCTTTGCCTACAATGCATCCACTGAAAAGCAGCTCGGTCTTCCGACCCTACCACAGAATGAGATCCCAAGTTGTGGCAGCGACCCAGGATTGCCCGCCTGCTCAAGGCAAGGTATGCTATCCCACGCAACATTGCCATATCATTTACTCACCGTGATATAGAATTCTTCCAAGGCCTAACGACCCTCCACCCGGTGACAGCCCCATTCAACATGCCCATCTACTCAAACCCAGCCTTTCAAATCCTTGCCTATGCCTTGGAAGCCATGACAAACAAGACCTTCTCCCAAGTTTTTGAGTCAAGCATCGTGCGTCCTCTTCACTTGAACGCCACGTACCTATCAACGCCCCCGACAACCGATAACCTGAACGCCATCATCCCCGGAGACGATGTTGAAAGCGGCTGGAGGATTGATGTAGGAGATGAGACTTCGAGCGCGTGAGTATAGCCTGTTTATAAAATTGGGATTCACTCTAACATTCGAGACCTTCTAGTCAGGGAATTATGCTATCCACCGGATCTGACATGGCAACCATCGGCCAGTCGATTCTTTCGTCATCTCTTTTTATCCCCAGTGGTGACGCGCCGGTGGCTGAAGCCTGTATCCAATACCCCAGACAGCCATTTCTCAGTCGGCATGCCCTGGGAAATTCGACGAATAGAAATCCCCGCGATTCCAGGTACATCTTCCAAGACATCAGGAACCCGCTTGGTCGATCTCTACACAAAGAACGGCGGTGTTGGGGCTTACTCTGCTCAGATGGCCCTATCGTCCGACCATGGATTTGGGTTTATGGTCACCCTAGCTGGCAGACCACCAATTAGTGGACCAGACAGGAGGGCCCTTGAAATGAACATTATCAACGAGATGGTGACAGACATTATGATCCCTGCATTTGAGGCTGCCGCCGCTGAGCAAGCCATCAAGAACTTTGCAGGCACATACGTTGCGACTGACAACTCGATGGAGATGAAGATTGTTGGTCTGGACGCACACATGGGTCTTGGAGTACAAAAACTGGACTTCAGGAGACCTCGACTTACTCGTCACCTACTACGCGGCCCTGTCAATGGCCGATTCCGTGGCCGACACAAGTCCAAGGGCGAATCTCCGCCTCTACCCTGTTGGACTTCACGGAGGCGGCAAGGTGGCTTTCAGAGGCGTCGACGGTCTTAACACCAACGAAAGCGTATTTGGTTCGAGGGATCAACCTTGGCTTGGCGGTTGTGGTGCCTGGGCTGGGGTTGGCGAACCGCCATACGGTAACGTTGGGCTTGATGACTTTGTGTTTGATGTTGATGAGGATGGGAGAGCTACTGCCATCACGGCTCGAGGGGCAAGGAAGACTCTTCAGAGGCAGGCATAAATTATGCTGCTTTCAAGAGAACCTTTGGAAGACGGTAGTGCTTGGATGCCACAAGGCTTGCAGTACCCGGTTTTATTCCACTGCATCACACACGGCACTGCTCGTGTTCACCTATGCAGCACTCCGGTTGGTGTGACACAAACGGAGCACAACTCTAAATATTGTCAATACTTTATATAAAAACCGTCCCGGATTTCCTGTGCCTAGTCCCCCCTTTTCGAGATACTCAATGTTTGTTCTTCTCGTTCTGCCATGCCACAGGCACGGATCCATTGCCGACATTTATGGCGACTTCCCTGCTTGCTCCCTTCCAAAGTAGAACGATTAAGACGGAAGGTACCATCCTAATCAACATGTTTGTTTTTAAAAATCCCACAGACCACGCACAAAAAGTCCGATGATGCATCGGCTTGCAGCACAACCTGCCTACCTACGATAACCTTGAATATATATAGTCATCATGCGTCTATCACTAATTCTAGCACCTCAAGTTCCCCTCTTCCATCTTTTACTCTTCATATCCTACTTTATCAACATGGGGAGCGGCACCAGCACGCCCATTCGCGACTGCCTCGATGCCGTCTGTGCAAACCGTCCCGACTGCGTCAGATATCCTAGTGACGGTCTCTTCATCTCTTGGGCGGTACCGTTCAATCTCGAATTTCCAGTGACCCCCGCGGCGGTTCTTCGACCCAGGAATGCCATCGATGTCTCGGGAGCTGTCAAATGCGCAAAGGAGAATGGATTCAAGGTTCAGGCCAGATCTGGCGGTCACTCGTACGGGTAAGGGCATCATCGGGGACGTCTGTCACTTCAGGCTGTCTGTGCTAACGAGAATAGCAATTTTTGGCCTTGGGGGGGTTGACGGGGCTGTGGTGCTTGATCTAAGGAATCTCAAAAACTTTACCATGGACCATTCGACGTGGCAAGCGTCAATCGGCGGAGGGATGCATCTTGGAGAACTAGACGCTCATCTTCATTCCAACGGTGGACGAGCAATGGCTCATGGAACATGTCCAAGTGTGGGTGTAGGAGGACACTTTACAATTGTAAGTTTCACCGACTTGAAGCGTTTCAACAGTGGCTAATAGGACAAAAGGGCGGCCTCGGGCCAATCTCACGCCTCTGGGGGACCTCTCTCGATCATGTAGTCCAAGTCGAAGTGGTAACAGCAGACGGGACCATCCGTACAGCGAGCGAGACAGAGAATACGGATCTCTTCTGGGCGGTGCGCGGTGCTGGAGCCAACTTCGGTATCGTTACCAAGTTTGTGGTGAAGACACATCCGGAGCCCAAGGGTATGGTCGAATACAACTACAACTTTGCCTTTGGTACGCCAGGAAACATGACGACCCTATACAAAGATTGGCAAGCGCTGGTCGCTGACCCAACCCTCGATCGACGGTTTGCAAGTCTGTTTGTCGTCCAGCCGTTGGGCGTACTCATCACAGGAACCTTTTTCGGGACTGATGCAGAGTATCGCGCATCCGGAATCCCTGATCGACTTCCTGGGGCTAAAGATGGTGCCATCTGGTTGACGAACTGGATGGGCCACCTATTACATGAAGCAGAGAGAGTGGGATGCGCAGCCATGAGTCTCCCCACGGCGTTCTACACCAAATCATTGGCGTTGCGGAGGCAAGACATACTAAACGAGACAGCTATTAGCGACATGTTTGCCTTTCTTGAAAAAGAGAAAAGCCAAAAGGCACCATTCGTCATCCTCTTCAACACCGAAGGCGGTGCAACGGCCGACACGGCAGGCAACGCGACCGCATACCCACACCGGGACAAGATAATGATGTATCAATCCTACGGCGCCGGAGTCGGCAAAGTATCGGCCACAACACGGCATCTCCTTGATGGCGTACACGAGCGGATCCTACGGGCGGCCCCGAACGCCCGATCCACATATGCCGGGTACGTGGACGCGTGGATGAACCGAACAGCGGCGCAGGATCTCTACTGGGCGGATAACCTGGAGAGGCTGAGGCGGGTAAAGAGGACGTGGGACCCGGAGGACTTGTTTAGCAATCCGCAAGGCGTGGAGCCGGCTGATCATGAGACGTGACTTCCGGAGGTATAAAGTGCATGCCGAGACGGCTCCGATGGATGCTGGTTTGGGTGCCGATAAAGGCCGGTGTGCCGATGGTGTACATGAGTAGCACAGTTGTTAAGCACAAAACACAGACCCTTTTCGTCAATGTCTGTGATACTTTTCAGCGTGATGCCTTACGATGTTAACCGCCCACTCATGATACCATCGCTTATAAAGTACAGGCCAAAAAGTGGCACGCAAAGAGGATCCTCAAGAACCCACCAAGGGAGGGATGTCGGCGGCTGAAATCCCCACCCTGCAAGCAAGCACCTCAAGTTCAGGTCAAGGTCGAGGGTCTGTTCCTTGTCCTGAACCACGTTGTTCATCTCGTGTCTGGAATAAAATAACATGAGGCTCTGGGGGCAGGGGATACACGTGGACGCACGGCTATTTCATAAGGTGAGATTAACAAAAGATATTCAACCTCGGAGGGTGCTTCTTATCAAGAGGTTCAACTCTACTACGTACGTAGTATGCACGCCATTCCAAATAGGCCTTGTCAAGAGCGCCCTATTCCCACATTGTTTGTTTAGCTCCCGCTCAACCCCGCATCTCCAGCTCTCCTCTATCTCGTCTACTCGTCTCTCTCTGGGTAACTGATCCCGAATCTCTATGTGCCCTCGTGAGCATCATCGTCTTAATACGGCCAGCCGCGGCACAAAAAGACCCACAGAGACGAAAAAAAAACAAAGGGCGTTAACAATATTCCAAATGTTTTGCATTACATTCGCGGGGAAGGGGAGCGGAGAAGGTTGTTGCGGGAAACAAAACCCGAACTTTCAGTTAGAGCTTTGGTCTTGTTTCTTCTTTCATACATCTTAAGACTTGACATCAACTTGACTTTTACGACTCTACGCGTCATTGGTTCTTGAACCTGAGGCTATCACCAGACGACTTGTACTTAAGGTAGGTTCATTGACATGTTGTTCTTTTGCACTCTACCACATCCTTACCTTAACTTATATCCTCCCATCCTAACTTGTAGCCATACTTATCATCCTCACTTATATCCTCGCTCACCTCTCTTCACCTTGACAACCCCTCCTACACCGAACTATCCCAATCGCAAACCCACCCTGTTCATCTCGCAAACACCCTCGCGTATACACAAATATCCACAAATCCATGCATCCGCCCACTCCCCGTTCCGTCCCTGGTCCAAGTGCTCGCTCCCGTCTCATCTGCTGTTCACCATCCACTCCTCGTCTGATCCCCCCCTTCGTCTAAAAAAAAAATACCCAAGATACCAAACCCTAGTTCACTACAAGACGGAGCCTCCACAAGGGTGTTGCCCCCTCCCTCACATATCCCGTCTCTCACTCCCGGTCTGCCAAGGCGGGCCGCTAACAAACCCCTGTCCAACCACCACTACCCCTCCGATCCCCGGGGACCCCCTTCGGCAACATCACAGCGTGTGTTGTCTCCTCATTGCACCTTGTCTACGGTAGGAGCTGCGTAAAAAACTGACAATATGCGCCATAAAAGCACAATCCTACTGAACCATGGCCCTGCTGCACCGCTCCGGATTGGTCGCCCCGAGCCTCTGGGTGCGTCGTGGACCTGCAGGGGCCTCTTCTCTGCGCGGATATAACACCGCCGCTGCATCCTCCTCCGTCATTCATGGACGTCTCTCTGCTTCCTCTTCTTCTTCAACTCGTCATACAACAGTAGCAGCCAGTGACCAAAAGTCTAGTCCTTCGACTGCTCTCCATCTCCCTTCCCCCAAAAATCTCATCTCTCGTTCGTATTCGACTGCAAATCCCAAGATGTACACCGCATCTTTTGCCTTCTTTGAGGCCATCTGGGAGGCCGGCATTACCCATTGCTTTGTCAACTTGGGTTCCGATCATCCCAGTATTATTGAGGCCATGGTTAAGGGTCAGCGCGAGGCAAAGGGCAAATTTCCCACAATCATCACCTGTCCCAATGAGGTATGTCTAGCCTTGCAGACTTGGGTTTCAGAAACTGACATGATCTGAAAGATGGTGGCCATGTCCATGGCTGATGGTTATGCCCGGTTAACAGGCAAGCCTCAGTGTGTTATCGTGCATGTTGATGTTGGTACTCAGGGTCTTGGAGCGGCCGTTCATAATGCCTCCACTGGTCGAGCCCCTGTCTTGGTATTTGCTGGTCTTTCACCTTTTACCCAGGAGGGAGAGCACCGTGGCAGCCGTACCGAGTATATCCACTGGATTCAGGATGTTCCCGATCAGAAGCAGATCCTGTCCCAGTACTGCCGGTACTCGGCCGAGATCAAGACTGGATCCAACGTTAAGCAAATGGTCAACCGCGCTCTGCAGTTCGCCACCTCAGACCCTCAAGGTCCCGTATATCTATGCGGTGCACGAGAGGTGATGGAAGCTGATCTCCAGCCCTACTCTCTCAAGCAGCAGCACTGGGATCCTATCGAACTCGGAGGACTTCCCAAGAGCGCTGTCACCAAGATTTCCGAGGCCCTAGCCGGCGCCAAATCACCCCTTCTGGTAACAGGCTACTCAGGTCGAAACCACCAAATCCCCGGCGCGTTGGTAGAGCTAGCGAACAAGGTCAAAGGGCTCCGAGTGCTTGACACTGGCGGTAGCGACATGTGCTTCCCCGCAGACCACCCCGCTTGGCTTGGTCTACGATTCGGCGCCGATGATGCCATCACCACTGCCGATACCATTATCGTCCTTGATTGCGACGTGCCCTGGATCCAGACCCGATGTAAACCTCGGGAGGATGCCAAGATTTTCCATATCGATGTTGATCCCCTGAAGCAGCAGATGCCTGTCTTTTTATATCCAGTCCGATGCCCGATATCGCGCCGATGCCTTGACGGCAGTGGAGCAGATCAATGAGGCACTTAACAGGGAGGAGTTCAGCAGCAAGCTCCAGGCCAGCGCTGCTGAGGCCGAAGAGGAACGCACAAAGGCATACCAGAACAAGTTGGCGACAATCTCCAAGGCGGCCGAGCCCCTGGCAGACGGCAGCTTCGGCACCGGCCACCTCTCCAAGATGCTCCGCGACCTCTGCCCCGAGGATACACTCTGGGCCGTCGAGGCCGTCACCAACACGCAGTTTGTGCACGACAACATAAAGCCCAAGATCCCCGGGTCATGGATCAACTGCGGTGGTGGTGGCCTCGGCTGGTCCGGTGGTGGTGCTCTGGGTATCAAGCTGGCGACTGACGCTGAGAATGGCGGCAAGAACAAGGGCAAGTTTGTTGTGCAGATTGTAGGAGACGGAACATATCTCTTTACTGTCCCTGGTAGCGTCTACTGGATCTCAAGACGATACAACATTCCCGTTCTAACAATTGTGCTAAACAACAAGGGTAAGTCGGATGAAATAACCATCATGAACAACTTACTAACTCTCAACAGGTTGGAACGCTCCCCGCAGATCTCTCCTCCTCGTCCACCCAGACGGTCTTGGCTCCAAGGCCACAAACGAAGAGATCAACATCTCATTCGACCCTGTCCCCGACTACTCCGGCATCGCCAAGGCTGCGGCGGGCGGAGACATCCACGCTGTCAAGGTGGACAAGGCTTCTGAGCTGGAGAGCGTTCTCAAGGAGGCTATCGCAAAGGTGCAGGCAGGTCAGACGGCAGTGGTGGACTGCAAGGTGGCGCCCGACTGCTAAAGGGAACAGAGATAATGAATTTTTTTTTATGATAGAAAGATAATAAAGCGATGGTTCTAGACCTTTGAGGCTCCGAGGGAATACACCTGAGACGACGCTAGCATGTGACTGCTGATAGCACAGTTTCGATTGATTCGCCTGCGTATTTCCTACATGTGTCTTGTCATCGTATCTGCTCCATTGACAGACAGCCTCGCATCGATTGACCGCAGAAAAGTGAACCAGCGGGGATGTCTGTTAAAGATTGATTGATTGTTACGTGGGAACCTCGTATCTTGATTCTCAAACACGGAAACAAACATCTCCACCAGACGCATTCATACAAAGTTCCCGAGGCTGTTTCTTTTTGAAACGGAAACAATCAGACCTTGTCCCTGGCTACTGGGTCACAAGGTGCAGTAGCTTGAGTGTCAATACGAATGATTTCAATGCGAGACACGCTGGCATCGTGGAGGCCACGAGGGGAACAGTTCCTGGATGGTTTCGGACATAAGCTTCAAAAACGTCGAGTGGCCGTTTGCAGTCGTATCTAGTGCAATTGCGGAGTCGCTCCAGAACATTGCCACATTTCATCTCGTGTTTGTCTGAGGAAACGAGAAAACGTGGCAAAGACTCGGCGCTTGTTGCAGAAGCGAAGTCTGATGTTTGGAGTCGCTACATCGAATCCCCATCCCCCCCTGGGTACGTTTTCTGTAGATCCCTTCAGGTCAGCAGGTTGCGTGACCCTCCCCGCCTAAAATCCGGGGCGCGACCGCCACCTCCCGGACGCGCTGTAGCGGCGCCTCATTAGCGAGTAGAGGGGAAGAAATGATGGGACGCCGGGTAAAGATGGAAGATGATCAAACTCCTTTCAACTATGATGATAATTTCAAATAAAATACTAATTTAATAATATAGTTACAATACCTAATTGCACTTCTCTAGATACCTTATGCTTAATATATTACCATCGTTATTATCCTTATACCTATCCTTTCCTGGGTACTGTTCCCGATGCATCTCTCCAAATGTCCCATCTTTTTTTGTCTCCCATGCCCTGTAGCGTCCTAAGCGCCCATCACCCTAGCCTCGACTAGGAAGTTCAGGGCGGCGCAGAAGAGGTCCGGCGATTCGATCAACAACCAGGAAAAAGCACGTAAATCATCAGGCGACATTTCGACCATGGTCCCCTCTTGGCGAAGGGGAGATGATCATCTCTTTCGTTACTACGCTGCTGGTATATTAACCGCGAGTTGAAGCATGATCACGGTCTAGAATCCCGTCTCCTGGGGCAGGCAAGCAAAATCTTGCCGGAATAATACGACAAGTCCGGAATCGACCGCTTGAATAACACGAGCTATCTTCTTCTTCCGCGAGTCCGACCCGAGAGGCGAATTGACAACATTCCATTCAACGGAGCTTGTATCTTTTTCTACAGCAAGCTACGCTAAGGGACAAGAAGCTTAACCCAAGAGATCGGCTGAAAGGGAAGCCCATCATCATCTCCAAGCTCCCCCGCACCATACGGATACGCACGCATGCCCTGGCTCGTGACAGGCAAAAAAAAAAAAAAGGGACGGGACCTACCAAACTGCAAGGTCATGCCAGCAGCCGCCAACCACTACAAAAACAAAACCTACCCTTTTGCTTTTATTAATCTCGCCATCGTCCCGGGCGCTTGTTGAAAAGCATCATCCTTCTCATTTCCCTTACAGCGCGAGAGCTGAGGCTTCCGTCGCGGAATCCTTCTACGCTGCCCCACTAGTCGGACCATCTTAATGTCCCTCGTCGACCATTGTACGATTCCCATGGCCAACACCATAACCACCATCACCTAAGAAGGAAGAGGAGTCGAAGATTTGGGGGATCCCAGCGATTGCTTGCAGCGCTTTTCCCACTTTCAGGGTCCAGGTCTGGATCCCAAAAAGAGGGCTCCACATACAGGCGCCGCGCTCTCGGCTCTCGTCTCGTCCCACCCCGAGTCGCAAGTTTGCGCTCGCTCGAAAAAGCAACAAACAAAAAAGAGGCGACGGGGCCCCACGACGAACTGGAATTTTCTTCCCAAATTTCCATTTTTGCGCTTTTTCTCAATTCTTTTTCTTTCTTCTTCTTGAGTCGACGAGATCATGAAAGGCGTCGAGCCGGTTCTTGCGCAACGCCTTGTCTTTATCAAGAGACTGAGACGCGTCAACGGCTCCATATCCTGACGACTACCAACCAAACATACATCACCACACCTCTTAAACACTTATCCCCCCCCCGCTTCGATACACAACTTTGAGCCATGTCTCACCACAATTCAACTGCAGCCGTAGCGACAGAGACGCACGCCGGCAGTATACCATTGCGACTCCCCGACTCAAACCCGAAATCCACACCCGACCGACCGCCGCCTCCTCCACCCGTTCCCTCGTCCGATCCCCATCTGATCGCCGCCGAAGATAAGCATCAATCCACACCGAAATCCGTCGCCGATCATGACCTCTTCGAGATGGCGCCCTCTGAGGCACTCGCCCTACTGAGCGCAGGCGTCGAGCTCCTCGTTAGGATAACTGGGGATGTACCACCGACGCCACCTCCAAAGTCTCCCACCGTACCGCACATGAGCGGCATGCAGGCAGAGAAGGAGAACATTGTGCGATCACACTCGGACAAGAACCTAGCTAGGATGAGGAAGCAGGCCGAGCTTGAAGCCAAGAAATTGGCCGCCGCCAAGGAATCGCCAGCTCCAAGTCACGACTCGGGTGCAATTGACGGTGTCCGGCTGAAACAACCCGCGGGCCTCATGTCACCACCTCCTCAATCGGAACCATACGTTGTTGTCGGAGCTGATTCTCAGCCCGTCAATCTCCAACATAGCGCCATTACGCGCAAGTTTTATAGCAAGAATGAGCCGCCCATTAGCATCAACCAGTATCTCCAGCGTCTACACCAATTCTGCCCAATGAGCACGGCAGTATACCTCGCTACATCTTTATACATACATCGATTGGCAGTTGACGAGCGAGCCATTCCAGTTACTCGACGAAATGCCCATCGGCTGGTCTTGGCTGGTCTTCGGGTTGCGATGAAGGCACTCGAGGACCTGTCCTATCCTCATGCCAAAATGGCCAAGGTTGGAGGTGTCAGCGAGGCAGAACTAGCCCGACTAGAAATCAGTTTCTGCTTCCTAGTCGGATTCGAGCTGGTAGTAGGTGAAACGCGCTTAACGAAGCATTATAAAAAGATTGAAGGAGGGAACAGCGCAACATCAGCACATCCTCGAGAACCTGGACGTACCAACACTTCGACTCGGCAAGAGACCACGCGAGGAAGCACAACCGGTGGCTTAAACGACGCATATTACCATACTCATACTATCTTTTTTCTTCCATTTGTCAAAGGGAGTTTTCTAACAAGAGCATATGTGGGGAGGGGGGCATTGCATTATATGTACATACGGAATCAACGGTCATGTCTCGAGAGATTAAAGTATTTGTGGGATAACTTGGCACATAGTCTAGGCGCGGCAAATCATGGGGAGATGGGCAAAGGCACATATGAAGCGAATATTGAGTTTCGATACCCAGACTAGGTCATAATTGACTGCATTCAAAAGTGTTGTTGATATGAGTCTTGTGAGGATGGCTATTAGTTGTTACCAGTCATGAGGTTAAACAACATTTCGACCAAACAGCGACGAGCTCCATCACACTCTGACGCAAGAATTACACTACTTTTGCTGTTTTCGTGCGCACATGTCCCGTTTCAATGTCCTCGTGGCCCCCTTTTGGATAAGATGCAAAAGAGGAGGGTTACATGGTCAACCGTCGGGTCGGAGCGAGAAAGGAAGGCTTCGGTCAAGGATGGAGGTTTGTCTCGGTCAAGGCGGTCATGAGATGGTAGAGTTGGATGGGGGAGAGAGTTCAATATTGTTTCACTGAGAAGGTTCAGTGTCTTGGGCATTTGTCTTAGACATGACACCTTCACCGACGTGTTGGCACCACTGAATCATGGCGAGATTAGCGAACAACTGACATGCAAAAATTTGCATGGTCGTCCTTTAGTTGTTGTGTGATATCTTCCTTTCGCGTATGCAACCTTGAGCTGTTCATGTTGCACCCAACGGGATGCTGTAGTTGGCGAACTGTCAGATCCAGCAGATCGACCAGTTACCACCGCTAATAATCCTAGCTGATGATCCTCGCTTACTGTAATGTTGACTACTCCGTATATCCGCGTAGCATTTAATAGTTCGCTTGTTAAAGTATTGGGGGGAAAGCGACCAGTGTTCTCTTCAGATACAAGGCCTTCTGGACCGATCAATCGTTGAGAGGCCTTCCAATAAGAACCACAATGGTTTTGAAACGAAGTTTGACTGGAAACATACTATTCTTGTCGCTGTCCTTGGAAACAATCCAAGCTCGATAATAGCCAATAGCGAAGAGCGATACACTGACAGCAGAGTGACAGACCTGCACCTGATTCAGTCCAACATACCCAAGCCGGATACGTCCACAGACCGACACCAACGAAATACATACGATTTCCAACGTCCACGCAAGCATTACTAATTGCGGCCAGTTCGGATCTCGTCAAGAGAAATACGAGGCTATCCCCAGACCGGCGTTGTCCAAGGATACGTGGGGCAAACGCCAATACGAGTATTCTCTTGGCACAACTGCCTCGGCCGCTTTTGTAATCCGAAACTCGGAAGAATCAGATACCATCAAAAAGACCAGAATATTCAGCTGTGTTAATCTAAGTTGGTTCGCCTTATCGGCTACTAAACAGTAAGCAAACAGGTTCATGAACCAAATGCAGTCATCCCCCAACTTGCATGAGCCCGGCTCAACTAAAGCAAGGTACGAGACAAAAACCCGCGACATAAGCTCCGATTAAAAAATTCGTTTTCATCTCATGACCTGTCGAATTCTACACAAGTCATGGTCTCACTTGAAGGAGGGTGGGGGGGGCGTATCAGGCACTAGGAACCACGATGAGACAAAATACATCCATGTCTATAGAAAAACTGAAGCCAAGATCAAGGAACGAGTTCAACGCATGTCGAAATGCGCACTGTGGGTTTCAATACAGCCGAGGGATCCATCTAACACGAACTGTAAAAAGGGTTTGTGGAGCACACCAAAGTCCCTCCTCTTCTCTCAACGTGGGGGAGGGGGCTGCCACTGTCCTGCGCTAGCGTGCGCGGGTGCCTGGGGAAGAAAAAAAAGAGGAGACAGAAGAAACACCAAGAGTCGCAACATGGGTATATTTTGGGACTTTGGTAGAGCTTCACATGCGTTCTGCTTAAACTTGATCTATTGGGTCTGCAGGTATGGAATGCAAGAGATGCATTAGGTGCCGTTGTTCCCGGTGAAGCTATCTATTGCATCGCCACTCATTTTTACAACACCATGTTTCATGAAACTGGATTTACACATCAACATGGTCGGTCACCAACTATGGTTGCAAAGAAAATAAAATTCTCTCTCTTCTTCTACCTCACACTCCCCCTCTTCTCAAGATCCCATGACACAAACAAGGCATCCAACCTCAAAATGGGAAAGGGGAGTTCCAGATCGACGAGGGGTAATCTAGTTAGTGGTGGGGGGTGTAAGCATTCAAAACCCATCCTCATTCAGCTGTGCATGTACCCTTACCTGCAGCTTTGAGTCACTCATCACTGGTCAATGGCCTGTGACATCCAATCGCATGCTTTTTGGAGGTGTGTCAGTCAGGCAACAGTTGCGATTTCGGAGTTTTTTTCTTTGTACTTCGTTCAACGGTTGAATATGGTGATTTGTATAGAGTCAAACTAGACTAATTGATCAAATGAATGTAGTGAAGGTAACTATTGCAAACTGTTAAAGTCGTGCAGTCTTGTAGACAGTGTTGAATCTCGTCGTCCCATACAAGCAGAGTTGAATCTACTCTGAAGCAGCATAAAAACTACTCCCAAGCCGTGTTGAAATGCGTGGCTACCCATCAGAGTAACAAACTAATAATCACTTCCTCGACTCAGAATCTCCTTGCTAGACTCTCTCAACAGAATCGTCTAAAAAACAATTAGCCACATTCCCCTCTTAGCATAGATAAAACTCACATGCTCAAACTGAGCCGAGTACGACCCCTTGACATCAGCAAGCGGTTCATAAGCCTCAAGTAAACCATTAGAAACAAGGCAATTCAGCTATTTTCAACCCATTAGCACAAAAACACACTTGAACCCATCAAACTGTAGCACAACTCACCCCAGCCAAATACCGCTCTTGGCCTAGACGTTCAAGGTAGCGTCGGCAAAAAACAATGTTACCAAAGTTCTCCTTGATAACCTTGTGCAGCTTCTTCGCCGAGGCAAAAGGCAGCGAAGCCGGGGACGGACCTCCATTCTCCAGCTTGTAACCGTAGATCCCGACCTATTCCGACGTCAGTTTTCCTCTCTTCCCTCAGAATGGTTGACCACTCACGTTATCGTACAAGCGGCCCCGGCCTGTAGTCCCAAACGTCTCGATGGCAAAGACCTCCCCCTCCTCCATCTTTGTCTGATCCGAGTTCTTGATGAACGGGATCGATTTGCCGCCGTGGATCCGGTAGTGTTGGATATTGTGCGCGCTGATGTTACGGACCGGTTTGACCGGGTACGTCTTGCCGCCAATCTCTACCTCGTAGCTCTCCATGGCCTCCTGAATAGCAGCACTGACATCACAGATACGCACATCGATTCCAGAAGCCTGAGGCATCATCAGCACCCTTGTCGTTCCGGTTGAATTGCAGAGTAACTTTACCTTGATGCCGCTATTGGTCGCGTCCTTGACCGCCGCGAGGAGGTTATCATACGTGGGGTCAAATGACATGGTGAACGCACTATCGACGATCCATCCGTTAATGTGCACCCCAAAGTCGACCTTCATGACATCCTCGTACTGCAGGACTACATCCTTCTGTCCAGGGTTGGGCGTGTAGTGTGCCGTCTCGTGGTTGAGGCACAGACCGGTTGGGAACCCCATCCCTGACTTGAGGCCTTCACCCGGTTCGAGACCTTGGTTGCCGAGGAGGGCTCGCACGCCATCTTCTATGCCGTTGGCAATGTCACGTAGTGTTTGGCCTGGTTTGACGCTCTCTTGAGCCCATTGGCGTACTTGGCGGTGTACTTCTGCTGCTCGGCGGTAGTCATCGAGGAACGCAGGGTCCTCAAGTTGCTTCCTACCAAGGACACGCAACTCCGCCGCAGTGGTGCGAGACGTGTTGGTATCCTCATACTCAAGAAACTCTCCAGTAGGATACTGTCCAGGAGTAAATAGCTCACTCAGAGGTACCCTCGGAGGGGAAGATTGGTGAGTAGCCTTCTTAGCCTTCTTCTTCTTTGGCTTTCTCTTCTTCTTTTTCTTCTTATCAGATGAATCATTCAACGGCAGGGCGCCAACGACACCCTCTTCATCATCATCGTCGTCGTCGTCGCCGCCTTTGTCACCCACACTCCCGTCCCCATCCCGGGAAAAGTGAGCGCCTCTCGGTTCTCCTCCGGCGGAGCAAGGGTCGTTTGAGAGGGGACCGCCGCCTTATCACAGTGAGCACACTCATACAAAAGTCACGATGGTGGTGAGTCGTGTTTCATTACCATTTCCCTGCGGTGGGTGATCTTCAGATATCTTGGCGCCCATTCCGACATGAACGCAGAGTCTTGACTTGATGAATTTTGTGAGGTTTTGCTTGGATGATCTTTGAGAATCTGAGCTGACGACTCACGCGAGCAATGATGCAAGTAAGAAAGCGGTCAAGAATGGCAGAATGGATGAAGTGATGAGGATGCTCACAATGATGATTTCACTTTGAGATGATGAGGAACAAGATGTTTTTTGTTTTTAAAAAATCAAAACCCATTTTTTTGGATTCTCTTTTTTTTTTGATCTTCTGTGTATCTGATTTCTCCGTATTCCTCCCTCATCGGCTCTTCCGAATGAGTGGTGTCGGTTTGGTATCGAAATAAAACCCCCAAAGCCCTGATATCGTACAAGTTTGCCCAATAAAAGCCATGCCCAAATCTAAATCAAATCGCTAATCCCAATAGAAATGCTGTGCTGTTTGTTCCCGAGATACCCCAATTCAAGAAAGCCAATGATACAATGAAGAAATACACACAGAAGAAACCGAGATTCCCCATCTCTCATCGTTTACTCCCAGCGGTAAACCCCGTCATCGTAGAGTACTCGCTGCCGCCGGCTGCCGGGGCCGACTGTGGCCCGACGCTTTGGCTGCATGCGCTCCATGAGACGTTTTCGCTGGGCCTCCTCCTCCTTCTTCTCCTCCTTCTTGGCCAGTTTTCGGGCCTTCTCCTCTCGTCGCTCCTCCTCAAAGTTTAGTCGTCGCACGGCCTCGACGAGCTCAGAATCGCGGTCGAGGACCTCGACTGAGGGTCGCTTGTAAGTGGAGGCACGGCGAGGGCGAGGGGCAGCGGGAACTGCAGGGCGGCCAGCGATCTCGGCATTGGCCTCGGCGATGCGGAGGGCAAGTCGCTGGTTAGCCTCCTCTCGTCGCTTCTTCTCACGTCGGATCTGGCGGGCCTCCTCGCTGTCAGAGTGCCGGCTGTCACGAGAGCTAGAGGAAGCATGGCGGACGTGCTTGGAAGATCGGTGGTTGTCGACAACCTCAATGATGTGACGCTCAGGCTTGGCCCGGTCATCAACAATCACTGGTCGGCCGTAAGTAGACTCGCGGGTCTCAAAAACGTAGGCGTTGGTGTTGGGAGAGGCGGGAGCAGTGTGAGGAGCAGTCCAGGTCTGAGGTGGTGTGCGAGAAGTAGGCGGGTTGTCGACCAGGACGATGCGATCAGTGTGCTTTGAGCTAGGTCGGCGCTCCTTCTTGTGGTGGAAATCGAGGACCTTGTGGCCATCGATGTACAGGCCAGATGCCCGCTTCTTCTTGCTGGACGAGCTGCCGTATGATCGGTCTGACTCGTCACCAGAGCGGTAGGATGGTGTTGAGGGCACAGGGCTGTACTGAGGAGTAGGAGGCAGCTGTGTCATTGTGGGATATGATGTCTCGGTGTAGTTGACGAGCTGGCTGGGGTGCTGGAAAACGTAGTTGCTGGCGCAGACCTGACCGTGACGGGAGTTGGCGCAGAGCGTGGGCTGAGAGTACTGCTCTGTCCGGCCGTCAGGGTAGACGTAGGTGTAGATGTTGGTGGTGCACATTGTGTCGGTGGTGGAGGGTTCTGAGCGCTGGTTGCGCGGGACAGGAGGGTTCTCCTGAATAACTACAGGAGGCAGACGAGTCTTGTTGGGAAAGAGTCGAGTCTGCTCTTGTTGTGTCGTTGAAGTGTTGCTGTTACGGCGACGACGGTTGTATAAGATGTTATCAACAATGGGAAGCTGTTGAGACGACAGTGTGTTGATGAGAGAAGTCAATGGAGGCTTTGGTTGCTGGAGAGGTCGTGGGTATTTATGAGCCTTTTGATCCAGATGGGATTGAGTCTTTTTGTTTGGTTGATCAAGAGGAAGGAAGAGGGCGCTTGTTATATAGGAACGAGGCCTCAAGTCAATGGATGTCGAGGTGGGATGGATGGCGTGCAGTGTAAGCCGGCAATTGCTGAATCAGGAAAGGGTAGGGATGGATGCCTGGGGGTGCAAGAAATCGACTGATGGGCTTTGAGTGTATGAGGGGTGTCAAAAAGTGGAAAATATGCGGAGATGGGGTGTGTATTGTTGCCTTGAGACTGAGTGAGTATGGGATAGGAACAGAACTTTGGTTCGCCAAGCGGATCGCGATATATACATCGGGGGGGGAGAGGCACTTGGGGCTGAACAAAGATGGTGGTGTTCCCTCCGAGGCAGCCTCAGGACTGGGCGTTTCTGCCTACCAGCCCTAGAGGGGCTCTCCTCTACCAGGGTCTATGGTCTGTGAGTGAGTGTCTGCGGCCACTAGTAGACCCCCTGCCACGGGCGCCAATGGTCCTTGGGAATGGCCTTGTGGCCCCCCCCAGGTCCACCATCAAAACCCATGCCGATGACTCCCTCTTCCTTGAGGTCAAGGGGACAGTCCAATGGCGGTGCCTGCTGAGCCACGGCCCCTTCTCGCTAGGGTCACCCCTGACAGAGAACACAACCCATGGTCTGTCTCCAAGGGTTCACCACCAGAGACAATCTCTCAAACAGCGGCACAGCCCAGTAACAACAGTCCAAGTCCGTAGGATCGAGAAGTTGTTTCCCGTCTGGGGGAGGGACGGGAATCGACACGGGAGACGAGGGGGGACTCTGACAAGCGACGAACCAATGCGAATCCTATCAAGGGTTGGACCTGGGATACAGTACCCGTGAACCCATCACCAACTTTTTAGGAACACCGTCCACGAATGAGTCCAAGCGTAGGACTTTGGACATGTCATGTACCACCACGAGGTGGTATGGTATGGTATGGTATGGCCATCTTGTTTGACAGTTTTGCTCATGACGATGGAGGCGGCTCAAGACGCGGCCTTGGGTTGAAAAATGTAAAGGACACAATTGTGTTCATCCTATTGGCATGTACACCACCATCTTCTTTTTTTTCGTGTTTGGGTGGTGGTCTGCGCACACCATCCATGAGCCGATCCAGACCATCACGAAAAAAAAAAGAGGTGCCTTGCAAGAAAAAAAAAAAGTTCGGACTGCGACTCACTCGGAAAGTCCCAGGCCACGCAAAATCTTGTCACCAACACCTTCTCTAACCCCGCCGTCGGCCGTCTTGTCAAAAAAGCTGCATCATGGGGTCATTTTTTCCTCTTTTCTCCCATCCGGCATTGACTCATCGAGGTCTGCAGACACATCAAAGGAATCCGATAACGCTAGAGAGGGAAAAAGTGTAGGGAACAGTACTGTATGTTACAGGCCACACGCCCTTGTCCACACTGTCCTCGTCCTAGATGCGTCGGCGACACGCCCTTCAACCAGCGAGTCGGGAGACGGAGTGAGACCAGGACCTTGGGTAGAGCAAGGGCGTGACTTGTCAAAGTGTACGGCCCCCATCATGCGAGTGCTCTTTACCCGTCCCGCAATCGCAATCATTGATTGACATGAAATGTCGTCCATCTCTCATTCGCTCGCAACTTGGTCCATCTCCAAGTCCGAGTCTCAACTCGAAAGAGCCCCTGCAGCAGTGGGCAGTGCCTGGGGGCCCTGGAGTCCGCCTATCGAGGCTTGGACCTCTCGCACATCTGGTTGCGGCGCTAGAAGGTCCCTCTAGCGACAAGAGGCGCCACATCGTCTGCCACAGCCTCAGCCCTTCCAACCAGGATGCTAGAGGTTTTGGCGTGAGATTTGGATCGTGATGGCTGCTCAGCCTTGCATCGATCCCAGCTTTTCGATCAAGAGCTTGAGCAGAGTTTGATGATCCTGAAGGATTCATTGGATGCCTCTTCCACTCTGACGGACATGCCGTCCTCCACTCTGTCTGTCCATCATCTCGCCAAGATGCAAACACACGGGAGCTAGAATGGCACAGATGCCTGTCACAACCGGGACGCACAGCTCAACTCAACGGCCAAGCTAGGAAAGCCCGTCTTGGAAGAAACCAGAAGCAGCCACGGTCGATTGTTCGATTCGATTCGACTGCATGCAAAGACCAAGGGCGTGCATACTATTCTGTGACCTTAGAATTGAAGATGCAAGATGTCGCACTACTGCGAATAGCTTCAGCGAGTGCAGCACAACGCCCGCTTGAAAACTCTCCTTGTCCATACCCCGGAGAACCAAAGATCCAAATGACAAAAGATGCTGCCTGCCGAAACGTCTCCATTCAAGGACTCAAAGACATGGGCACCACCGTTGACGTGCCTGACTCTGATCGATCCATCACGCGGACCGTTTTGTGAAGGGGACCTGCGTCCAACCCGGCAAACTCCACAAGTCCGTATCTGATTGGTTTGTGGCAGCCACTTCTCAAGACACGATATTGACCAAGACGAACACCCAATCCCATGAGAAACCTCATACAGCTCTGAATCAGAGCCGTTCGCCAAGAACTAGGAATAGTCCAACTCGGCCTGACGCGTCAGGACTGACAAGTTGCCTCTTCCTGCAGGCTCTGCTGATGGATCAAGAAAAAACTCGGCTGGAGGCGTCGCTCGCCGCTCACAGTCACCTTCTCGAGAAACGGCCCCCAACGGCCCCCAAGTGTGTGCCAGGGCTCGTCGCTAGGGCGATTGCCTTTTTGGCTGCCTCACGGACTGAACCAATGAGCGACATGGTTGATACGGACATCCGTTCGAAAGCAGTTCAGCCGGCAGAACCCTTTACGCGTCCACACATTCGTGTCCAAAGATGTGTTGCTGGTGACGATACCTTGTTACTTCAAATTATGGTGTTGATAGAAACTTGAAATGCAAGAACTCGTGGTCCCTGCTAAAAGGGCCAAGGGTGGCGAGGTTCGTTTCATCGAAGGGCAGGTACCGTCAAGGGGGGGTCACTCTAAAGCACTTACCAAAAAGGGAAAGGCCTGTCAGCCCTGTGAGGCAGGCACGACTTGGGTCTCTCAGGCAGCCGAGCTGCAAGCAAGAGCTCTCTCAATCGCGCCTGCCTGCACTGCCCCCTCCGCATCCATCATCATCGAGCTTTTCTCTTCTCATTTTTACAAGCATTTTTAATAATACATCATCATCCCCCTGGTCATGATGCTTACATTTCGCTCGCTTGATAATAAAAAAGCCACAGGGGGGCCTCAATGATGAAACTGATCAGCCTCTGGGATGCCTCCCAAGACTCCTGGCCCCCAAATTGTCTCCGAGTCCCGGAGAGCTGGGACATTTTTTGTGAATTGACGCGCGCTTCTTCAACACCCACGCAAGAAAAGTAAATTTAAATTGCAGAATGTTTCGGGCTGGGCCGTTGATTCTGGCCAACAAACCGTTCCCTCGGGTTCATCAAGCGCCGTCAATGAACTGACAGTTGGATGATCGATCAACCAACAACAACCGTACCTGGTAGTCAATCCCGTCGAGTGTAGGAGTGGCCATATTTAGAGACCATGAAATCTGCACATAATTTGACTCTATTCGCATCAATTTCTCGCCTGCAGCCAACATGTTTGAGATATTTGCGGCTCTTGCTATTTCCAACTCGTGATTGGTGATCCTTTCGTCAGGGCTTCTCCTTTCGTCAGCAACCACTTTAGTTCTATACATATCCAAGCCGGCGGTGGCAATTCCGCATCCTCCGTTTGACATTTTCCGATAATAGTTGCCTGTTCTATTTGAGGTTCCCATCCATGGCCTCGTTTCATGTGGCCCGTTGTCCGCGCGGCAAAATCCAGCACGCGACCTCGTCAACTCTAGGGTAGTGCTATTTCAAGCTTGACAACACTTTTTCAGCTCAGCGGTGGCTTGAGATGGAAAGTCACAGAAGCATGGTTTCGGCTTTTGCCATGCTTCTAATTATTCAAACGAGACGGGCTTACGGATTTGTCTTCATATTGTTGCCAATATTAGTAGCGTGGCTATTTCAAATCACATTCAGACAAATACATCAGCAGGCATCGGATCTTACGCGTAGACCAACAATTACACTCTCCAATTGAAATCAATATCGAAGAATCCTTCCTCAGGTACCTTGAGGTGAGAACACCTCACCGGTTTTCCCTGAGCATCTAGAAACCCCCCTCTATCAACTCCCTCATTGCCAATTCGATTCCCCCACCAGTTCAACACCACCCCTGGGTGCTGCAGAGCAAAGTACATGACCAACCCGGAAATTCCAATGGCCGCGCTGAACGAACTCGTAAGAACGTACGCGTACTTTTCCCACCACGCAGTGTAGCGCCGCTTGATATAGTAATTAAAGACAAATGCCAATAGAACACCTCCTTGAATGTAACTCCAGTTGAAGGGCGCCCATCCTAGCGGTCCAGCCAGGAAGATGGGAGAGTTGACATTCTTCCAGAATGATCGCGGCCATCGCTTGCCAAGGTAGTAGACAACAATTGGAAAGACTAGTCCAAGGGGCATGAGGTATGTGATCGCAGCGTAGGGAGCTCCAGGGCCGAATAAACGTCTGGGGCCGATGCATCCCCACATGACTGTTGACATGAAGAAGGAATGTGTGTGAGGACATGTGAAGCGGTCCTTTTGTCTTTCTGAACAAACATCTTCAACATTTCGTAGAACCCAGTGATTGACTCCGAGCGCGACAAAGCCTGCTAGGACAGTAGCCCAGACTTGGGCTGCAAATGCCCACCGGGGAGGAATCTTGGCATAGTGGGCTAGCTTGAGATCTGAGAGAAAGTTGACGGATTGGTGTGTTGACATGAAGCTGAACATTTTTAAAGATCATGTTGGGGATCGCTCTGCCTTCTAGGACGTAGCCGCCAATGACCATGGCTAAGAAGGCCGTTGAGATCTGAATATTGGTGATGGCAGTGAGAATTCCAAGAGGAATCTGCAAGATTGCTGTAAAAAGCAGGGCTAGAAAGATACCCCATATAGGCATATCCGTCGGCCAGACCGTAACAGAAACGCAAGCCATGACGAAGGCGATGACAAGGATGATCAAGTACCACCAGTGAGGACACTCTGGGTAAACAGCCATCAACCTGTTGTGCACATCTTTAAACTCTTCTTCCCTCAACTTTCCGGACCAAAAAGCTCTGAGTCCACTCATCATGTCGTGACGATGCCAGAGATAAATGTGTACGGGAAGACAGATGTAGACCATGAATACAGCCACGTAGTTGAGTGATTGAGTTGTGTTTACTAAGGGTGGGCTGTATTCATAGTATGCTGTTTCATTGAGGGTGAACTTTGGACTCAAGATGCGAGAGACGTTGTAGATGTTGCCCGTGTTGTCGTAAATCTTGTTTCCGTTGATGGGAAAGTATCCGCCCTTCCAGACGTTATTGAAGTACATGAACGGTGCAACGATGAATCCCGCCAATGCCATTCCGGTAGCAAAATTGACAACCGTAAACAATGGCATAATTATGGGATCAACCATGTACGTCAGCATGTTCCAGTCAAGTGATGGTAGCGGATTTAGACCGAGGCCACATGTTGCTTCTGCTATCAAGGCGAGGGTGACGTTGCCGGGTGATATCCAGGTTGGCCAGTTGAAGAGCGCAACACCGGTGAAGAGGTAATTCGGGATCCAATAGTATAAAAACATGGAGCCGAATGTGATGTAGAAGAATTTGTACCTCGATATCGTCCACCCATTCGCGCTTCTTCCTATTTCTCCGTCATCGTTGAATAGTGCCTTGGTTAGTCCAATGTTGGCCAATCCCTTTGGCCAGATCATAGGAGCCGGATAGACAAGAAACCGACGAGCCATCCCAGCACAGCCGTACCCGATAAGCTGTGTCGATAGCAAAGTAGTTATCTGCCAGGGAATGCTGTTTGCGAGCACGGTTTCGCCATAGAAGCGTTCCAGTTTCAGGACCTGGATGATCCCAACGATGTATGCGCCCGTAGAACCCCCTCCAAAGGAAACGTTTGTCATGATGGCAATGAGAACATGCTCCTTCTGGTTGAACGGCCCAGGATTGAGAGAAAACCCCCAAGACAGTATCTTGAACTTCCTCTCGGGAAGCCATCTAGCCATTAACAACCCCAGCGGCATGGACAACAACTGAGCGACGTAGGTCGAAATCTCAATCGGCGGCATCCTCAACGAAAAGAATTGGCATATTGCCGTTCCACAGATGGCGAAAAGGGACCCTAGTATAAACACCCTGAACGTCCCCACGGGTAGGGAGGGATCATCTGTGGGATCGACGACGGCTCGGACTTCGGGGTAGATGGAGTTGTTGAGCATTAGATCCTTTTGCTCTTCAAAATCAGCAAAAATGCTTCGCGCAAGCTCTGGGTCGGCATCATTGCTGTTGTTGAGATATGATCGGGCTCGATCGAGGACTTGGTGGGGGAAGTTTTGATCTCGTTCGTGCTCTTTGAGTAGGATCTTGAGCTTTTCGATTAGGTCCGGCTCGGGGGTATCGGTGTCAAGGACTTTGAGCTCTATGGGAACATCTTCGCTTTCGTGGGGTGATATTGGGCTACTTGATATCGTGGGCTTTGTCTCTTCTGTTTCCATCGTGGACACGATTCCTCCAGGAGCGAAAATGAATAAAAGAGATCATCAGGGTTTGATAAAAATTTACATCTAGAGTTCTTCTGCATGATGGCGACATTCTCAACAGAATAAGCTTCTGAAGTTTTCACGATAACCCCAGAGAGGCTGAAGTATGTGAGCGATAATGCATGGCGATAAAGTCAAGAGACTTGTGGGGAAACCGAAACTCGAGATAGCACGATGAGTCTTCTTGATGTAGTCGACGAGGTTGGTATAGGGGCTTTAGAAATTGTGAGTCCCTAAAGATACTGTTCACAAGGGCGATAGCCTCCAAAGGGGGGTGAGGAAGAAACCATTCATTGTTATGAATGTAAATAAAAAGACCAAGTAATCGATCCATCTTTGATGTAACCAATATTTGACTACCCAGCCATAAAGAAACAAACAGCAACACTCTTCCACTCAATCAAATCTCTACCTCAGATTCCTCGCCGGTCCACACTCAACAACCTTTCCATGATCCAACCTCAAGCACCAGTTCGCATCCTCAACAGCCTCTAGACGATGTGCGATTGTGATGACAGTGCTGTTCTTCAATTCCTGTCTCAAAATTCGCTGAACCGTCGCCGCAGTGCCACGATCGATGGACGCTGTAGCCTCGTCTAGAATCACAAGTCCACTCTTCCGCAAGACTGCTCGTCCGATACCAACCAGTTGTCTTTGACCTTGACTCAGGTTCTTGCCTCCTGCGTCGATCTGAGAGTCTAGACTCCATTCTTCACCGAGAACCCGGTGGATGGCATTCGTGCACTCTTCATCTGAAAACTCTCCCGATGGGTCGATGTTATCGCGCAACGTACCGGGGAAGAGAGTCGGGTCCTGCTGGATGAATGTGACGCGGTTACGCAGAGACGTGCGGTCAACTTGAGAAAGGTCTACGCTTCCAATCTTGACAGAACCCTCCGCAGGGGCTCGCGTTGCCAAGAGAGCGTTGGCGAGTGTTGACTTGCCTGATCCAGTTCGACCTAGGACAGCACAAGTTGAACCACCAGGAATCTCAAACGTGACACGATCCAGGACAGAGGGGAGATGATCATCGTACTTGAACGACATGGAGTCGAAGCAGACGTCATCACAAGGCCTGGGCCAATCCTTTGGTGGCTCGATATCACCGTTGGGTTCCTCGGGAATCCGGTTCAACGCATCAACTCGCTCCAGAGACACAGCATCCAACTGCAGAGCCGCAAACTTCTCACAAAGCTGTTGAACCGCACTCATGGCAATGTTTGTCTGCGTCAGGACGAAACCGACGGCGCTTGCTGGTGTCCCCATGTACACCATCGACAAGACCAATACGGCTCGCATGATGGCCGACGACATGCCGAGTCTGCAGTCAAGCCAGAAAGCCATGCTCCAGAAGAAGTGATCCTGCTTCTGAAAGTCGTCGACCGCCTCGAGATGTCTGTCTTGGAATCGACCTTCGACCTTTAACGCTCGGATCGTAACTAGTCCGTCTTGCATGACGCCGATGTTGGCGATGATAGGAGTGAGATATCTCATCTCCATGCGGCGCAGGCAGCGGGAAACGGGCACGTAGATCCGGAAGAAGTAGACAAACAGAAGGGCCACGGCGACGAGGATGAAAACGAGGAAGAACTGGTGCGTCATGATTGCGACAAGACTCAAAACCAGAGCAATGAGGTTATAAACGAACGCTTCAAGAGGAGCCAGGATTCCACCGTCTACCATGCCCATATCGGAGATCAGGCGGTTCTTGAGCTGTCCCGTCGGAGTCGTATCGTGGTACCGGAATGAAGCCTTGCTCACCTTTTCGATGGCGATCCTGAACAAGCCGCGAGCGGCGTTGATGCTGATGGATGCTAAAAGGATCTGAGCTATGGCAAACGACAAAAATCTGCGCCAGGGAGAGACCACCAAGAACACCGAGCCAAGGGGAAGGATGTTGACCGGGATCAGGAAGACCCCAGTAACCACTTGTTGCCGAATCCTCAAGGTTGACAGACTCGGAACCCCATGCTTCGAGGAGACCAGCTCGAGCAATGTCACACCACCGGGAGAAACTGTAAAAGACGGCCAGAGAGATCCAGAGGTGCCATCCACCGGCGCCCATATACTTGATGTAGATGGACAAGGGGATGGCGCCAGTCTCAGTAACCTGTTCCGGAACATCCTTCACAGGAATATCCTCAGCAGGGTGATCTTGTGAAATCTCGTGGGCTTGAGTTCCGACAGGGTTCGAGTCAACGTGGTGAGGGTGCTCCAGCTCTTGCTTGAGCTCCTGAGATGTCAAGACGTGAGCGTAACCGTTGGAAATGTCGATAACCTGATCAGCATGCTTAAGAACCAAATCATCTCTATGCGTAACAAGAACAATGATTCGATCCTTCGCAAGAGGTCCACGGAGAAAACGTTGAACGATGGATCTCGCGGTATCATGATCCAAAGCAGCAAGAGGATCATCGAGAAGAAGAATACGACAACGACTGTAAACAGCTCTAGCCAGAGCAACACGAGCTTTTTGTCCTCCAGAGAGACCGATGCCTCCCTCTTCAAGCTTGGTTCGGTCGCCATCTGGAAGAGTCGCAAGGTCTGGAACGAGGGCACATGCGTTGATGACATCTCGGTATCGTGCTGAGTCAAAGGGTTCGTGGAAGATGATGTTTTCACGGATCGTCTTGTTCTGTAGCCAGGGGAGTTGCTGAGCGTATGCGATGGGTTCATCAGGCCTGGAGAAGAGACCGCTTCGGTGTTCCATCTCGTTGAGAATAGCAAGCAGCAAGCTAGACTTTCCGGAGCCGACTTTGCCGCGCACAACAGTAAGACCAGTGGTAATCTTGAGGGTGAGATCCCTGAGAACGAGGTGTTCGGTGGCAGGTCGTGAGAAGGAGGCGACAGAGAGTTCAATGTCCTTGGTGGAGGATCCGCTAAAGGCATCTTCGTCTCTGTCGGGTTCAGACATGTACTTGTTGACTCGATCAACCGGGATTGTTGCCTTCCAGTAGGCAGAGATCAAGTCAAAGGCCTCCTTTGTCCCAGACTCGAGCTGTGCAAACAGCTGCAGCGAAGGCCAGATGACATCGTTAGGAAGACCCTGTCCAAGAACGAGCGTGTAAAGGCAAATACTCGCAAAAGGATAAGTTGCTCCTCCGAGAACATTGATCGTCGAAATGGCAGCATTGACAATGGAGATGTGTAGACGCTTCCTCATCTCCAAATCCCGAAACCTCATGATCCTCTCACTCCAAGAAGAAGTCCACCCGTTAAGTTTAAGCGGACGACTAGCCTCGACAAAGTGCGCCACAGCCTGGGCTCTCCGATCAGAGTGAGCAGTTCGCTGTCGCTCCAGCTTGATGACTTGCTTGACGAGAAGCGAGTTGCAGCAGAGGAAGAGAACCATGAAGCCAAAGCCGACACAAGAAGGCCATCCCATGATGTCGATGAGATAGTAGACGGTGACTATGACCTTGATTGGCTGCGCGATGACCTTGGGGAATTCCCAGAACCGCTGCGATATCTCGTAAGTGTCGCCGCGGACCAGGTTGACCACCTTGGCGTTGGAAGCCTGGTTGTTTGGTGATTCTGGCGTAATAGGCTTGTACTTCTTTTGGCCAAAGCATCCGTTGAAGAATTGCTTGAACTTGTCCAGACGAGTAGGATTGGCATTGGCTTGACCCTCTCCTGCAGAAGGATCCTTCTCCGTCATCTCAGACCCAGGAACAGCACGTGTCAAGAGCTTCCCGAAGAGACCTATAAAAGTCTCGCCTCGACATCTCTCATACGCCTTGCGAGAGTACCACCCAGAAGTCGTCTTTGAAACCTGACGGATAGTGTCGATGGCGAGCATAACCACGCACCAAAGACCAGCCTCTGCGGGGTCATTGTCGTCGAGGGCGCGGTAGAGTTTGCTCGTAAGACGAAGATTGGAAACTTCAGAGACGCGCTCAACAATGGCGAGAAGAGTCGAGATGAAAAGGTCGAGACCATTGGCTTCGATGAGACATGGGAGGAGTTTGCCTTTAAGTTCGCGAAAGGCCATGTATAGTCGAAAGTGCTGAAAGTCGTGAGGCAGCTGCCAAACATCCTCAACAGAAATCTCTCGCTGCCGACAGATCTTGGCAAGAGGATATACCCAAGTAACGGTCCAGAATTGAAAGAGGGTGAGGTTGTCTTCGGGGCTGCGGAGGAGATTGGTAGGGTCACGTTTAGAGCTTCCAATATCTGAAGTTCCCCAGGACTGATTTCGAAGAGGCATATTGCCAATGATGAGAATAGCGACAATTTCTAGAATAAATCGAAGTGATTGAAATATGTTGAGGTTGATTGCCTTAAAGTTGATGTAATGAGCAGCGCAAATGACGATTGTCGTCAACGTCATGAGGAGATACTGAACAAACAACAACCTCGGGGTCTTTGTCGGACGATCAAACAGCGTGATGAGCATCGCAACAGTCCAAGGAGCAATATCCAGGAATGAAGTTGGAAGCCGAGGGTTGAGGATGGCAGAGCTGACAGCTAGAGCGAGTCCAAGAAAGCTGATAACCATCAAGCAAGGCGTCCAAAAAGTCCACCGCTTGCCATTCTTCTGACGAAGCCCAGTTTCTTGGGCGAATGGCTTGAGCCATCGAGGCGTAAGGTATCTTAGAGGTTTGAGGAATATGTAGAAGATGAAAAATGACCAAAGAGGTGACGTTGAGGGCGAGGAGGATTCCGGCGTCACGACCGGACAGTGAGCTCACCCATGTCTGGAAGCTCTGTTGGTCGAAAGCGAGGATAGAGTCGCTAGAGAGTTGTCTGGAGTTTCCAGAAATGTATGAAATGTTTGTAGACGCCATTGTGATAGATTCTGAACAGACAGATGCTGTGTTGACAGACGTCGTGTTGTGTGGATATGCAGGTTTGACAGCCTGCGTGTGTCAACAACAGAACTCCAGCGTTTTGGAATGATTTGGAAAAAAAATACAAGAGAGAAAGTATTTGGAACAAAAGACAAAGGAAAGGGAATAGGTGAGTTAAGGTTGAGTTTACTGACATTGATAATTTACCTGCAATACCCAAGTATAGAGACTCGACTTGTCGAAGCCGAAAGGTTCAGCAATTGAACGGTCGCGTACCAAACACAAAGAACAAGACCTCTAACTCAAAAATTTCACGCAAAACACAAAAAAGCAAGAGACGAAATGACCCATTGGAGCAAAAACAAACGGACTCAATGGTGTCATGAGGGTCAATTGAACATGCCTTCAATCGTCACACAAAGCTTTTGGATAGCTTCGGTGAAAGAGTTGAAGCTTTGGAGGAAAACGAACCCCTCAGCGGTGTGAATTCTCGCGAGACAACCAACCACGCGCCGCGATAGCCATTGTCCAATGATCCAGGGTGCTGTGGGGAAAGAACGTGGGTGAACGAGTGAGATGGCGTGGATCATGGCCGGAAGGGGTTTGGTATGGCGGTTAAAGAGTTGTGCTTATGAATATCGCCATCGAGGATGATGATGCTGGTGATAGAGGTACAGGGCACGTTGCAGAGACAGTCAGTATGCTTCAAAAACCAGTCTGAATTGTTCGCTTGAAAATACGAGTACATTCCATTCATTATCCTCCCAAATCTAGACCATCAGAGCACCTCCAGCAAACGCCATGGCAAGCAGAGTGATGAACCCAACACCACTCGTAGACCAAGCCTGCAGAGCCGCAGCAGCATCAGCAGACTCGGTGGAAGAAGCAGCAGAGCTAGTAGCAGAACCAGTGGCGGAACCCGTCTCGGAGCTGCTGTTGCTGCTGTCGCCAACGAGAGCCGAGAGGGCCTCGTCGTCGGTGAAGTAGGCCTTTACCGAGGAGGCGTTTCGGCATTCGCTTGGGGGTTCGGCCTTGCCCTTGACAAAGTTGGCAGCGATGCACTTTTGAACGTTAAAAACGGTGAACCTTAGGTTTTTGGGTGAGGAAAATACGTACCTGGTAGAGGAGACCATCAACGGCAGAAGAAACAACATTAACCCATCCCTTCTTCCCAACATACTTTTCCGGCACAGTAACCTGTGGCTGACAGAAATCACCAAGTCCACTCTGCTGAACAATAGGGAAAAGCTGCTCCCAATCACCATCGGCCTTCTCGTCGGTGGTGACACGGAACAGCCAATTGCCCTGTTGATGGGTGGAACGGACGGCGATGGCCTCACCGCCGACGTGGAAATCGACGAGGTCGGCCTTGGAGAGGTCGGGAGTGAAACCGCCGCAGGGGGCCTTGTCTTCGTCGTCGTCCTTGAAGCCGATCGAGTCTGGGTACTTGAGCTCGAAGTGGGCGAGGGAGATGCCGCAGAGGGCGGCAGCGGAGAGGAGGAGAGAGGAGCGCATTTTGGTATGTGGTTGGAAGAAGCGCTGAAAGGTGAGGATGTGAGGGAGTTGGTGATGTGAAATGAAGGTGGGTGGCTGAGAGTTTTTGTAGCTTGCGGAAATCGGCAAGACGGGAGAAGGAGACGAGCTACTGCAGTGTTGGCAAGTGCCTGAGAACGGGTCAAGCGCGGATTATTGGCTTCAGCTCGTTAATTGATGGGAGGGAGGGAGTGTGGTTCATGTTTGACTGCAGTTGACAAGGGTGTGCATCATAATTGCAGCAGTGAATCACGTTGGTCTAGACTCGGCTCTCTCGAGGTCATCATGAGAAGTACGTCATTGAAGTTACGAGAAGACATGATGGCGCCAATGAATCGTGTCTAAGATGCGTCAATTGAAGAATTATTCTATGCATCTCTTCTCTGCAAGCCTCAATCTGCTGTAGAAGCCACCATCACAATAATCACAGCTATCAATCACGATTACTGTAAGACACAAGCGAAGCTGTTGCAGCTATCGTCAACCTTGATGGTGGAGGCCATTTACCCCAAAGAATGACACCCCCCTTGCAAAGCCGGGGTGTGCTAAAGGCGCAGGGTCCAATCAAGAGCCGCGTGCACGGGCCTTGAGGGTGTTTGAGCAAGTTTCCCGTCTTAGTGCCAGAGTTGAGGGCATTTCCTCTTCTTTCACGAGAGGAGAGAATGCTCGGCTACACGGCATATTTTAATAGTAGAAACACGGATGAGACGGATTAATTTGATAAGAGAGGAGGAGGCGCAATATAGACTAATTTTTTGCTGATTTTTACACAAGTTCCTGGTGGTTCATGCTTGTATTTTGTGCTGTGGTCTAGATTGACTACCGATATCAAACACGGCTTATCAAATTGACCACCATCTTCCAAGACTGTCTCGCCTCTCGCGGGGTTCCTTCAAGTTACATCCAACATCAGCACTGTTCCTCTTCCCAACTACGGCTCCTCCGTCTTCCGTGTCTCGTCGTTGCTTACCACCAGTCTGACAACTGAATCAACCTGCTCAATCACTCTCACTCACCTGCACAGTCACTGCTCGGCACGTCATCTAGCCGAGGACAATTGCTGCAATACTTCCACACTGCCCGCAGAGGCCATGAACAGGATCACAGCACAATGATTATCTGAGAAGCGTCTGTACTTGCGCTCCATCTAGATCTTTCCAATCGATATCCTACCTTACTTCCAGGCGCTGGCCGTCACCTCCTCACCAAACGATCACTTCTATCCCTGGTTTAAGTTCATCATAGCCCACCATGGACATGGAACATATGCATCAGGACCCTGGCCTGGGTATGGAGACGAACTATGCCTTTGCCCGGGGATATTGGTACTCCATCGCCGGTGTTGTCGGCGCTCTCGCTGTTGTCCGCGGCATCAACTACCTAGATGCTCGACAAAGGTGAGTAATACCCTCAATCTCTTCCACCTGATGCTTACTTGAACAGACTGAAAGCATGTCGCGATCCCTCAGTCGATCATCCTACCCGACCTCATGGCCCTCTTAGCCAGGCCTGGGCCACAGCAACCGCCATCTTCCGCGAAATAGGCCTTCCACAGTACTACATCCGCCTCCGCGGTCTTCAATGGGCTTCACCACTTCCTCTTGGTCGAATATGGGTTCTCGCTTGCTACTGGGCCGTCATAGTCTACCTTATGAGCTGGAATGTCTCCAAGAACGACGTATACTATTGGGAGCGCATCGGATATCGCAACGCCTGGGTTACTCTCACGCAGTTCCCTCTACTATACCTCCTCTCGACAAAAGTCAACGTTATTGGCTTCCTCATCGGTACCAGTCACGAAAGACTCAACTGGTTGCACCGCTGGGTTGCGCGAACCATGTTTGTCACAGCGACAGTCCATGGCTTTCACTTCTGGACCATGTGGGTTCGCGCCGAGTTCCTCGACTATGCTCTTGAGATTATGCCCCTGGTCAAGTACGGGCTCGCAGCTTGGGCGATCCTACTCTGGAACGTTGTCACAGGCATCGTGCCTATTCGGAGGCTTTCGTATGAAATTTGGGTAGCTCAGCATGTCCTTACTAGCATTGTCATGTTGTGGCTGTTACACAAGCACATCCCTGCAAACGCCCGATGGTTGCTATGGATGAGCATTTCGTTTCTTGTGTTTGACCGTGCCATGAGATGGATACTTTTGCTTTGGCAAAAATGTTCGTCCGAGGCCAAATGGATCAGCGTGCCAGGGAATGAAGCATCTTGGGCATCGGGTGGCTGCCCGAGTTGTTGGACCTACGACAACTGTCATCACGATCAAGGATGTTCACTTTGAGTGGAAGGCTGGCCAACACGTCTACCTCTGGCTCCCTCGTTTGGGACCATTTGAGGCCCATCCTTACACCATCGCTTGTGCGCACAAGTTGGAAGGTACATGCTGCTGCAACAGCATTCAACTAGTTGTCCGGGCGCATTCCGGTTTCTCGAAACGAATTCACCAGCACGCGACCAAAAACCCATCATCAGACCTCACAGGCTTCGTATCAGGGCCTTATGGTGTTCCTCCGCGATGGGATATCTTTGAGACGTTGGTGCTGATCGGGGCATCAACCGGAGCGAGCTTTGTCGTTCCCATCCTTGAATGCGTCGCTAATGCGCAAAAAGGCAAACTGCACACGAAGAGTAGAGGTCGTGCTGGTCGCCAAGACATCAGAAGAGATCCAGTATTACGTCGAGAGAGCAGAGGAAGCAGGGCGGATGGTGAGGGCCAAGGGCGTGGCAGTGAGCATCCACGTTGCCATCACGGGCTCCAATAAACCCATTGCTTCACCAGAACCTCAAAGCCAAAGCGACTCGGACGAGATCCAACCTGCAAAGACAGGCTGTTGCTGCAGCGCCCCATCAGAAAAGGCGCTCGACGAAAAAGCCTGTTCCAGCGACTCAGCAACGCCAGATCTCATGCGTCAATACACAAGTCGACCTGATATCGAGGCCTTGATCCGTGAACCAGTGGAGCAAGCATGGGGTGAGACGGGGGTTGTTGTCTGCGGTGGGCGAGAGATTGTTGCACGGACGAGGAATTGCGTGAGCAGGTTAAGCGACGAGAGAGCGGTGCACAAGGGGACAGGGGCTCAAGGAATTGGATTGCATGTTGAAGAATACTCATTCTAACAGGGATGCTGTTGGGACTGATATCATGGTTATCCTTGGAGGTGCATGTTAAGGAAGAGCACGGGGACACGTAACGACAGCTTAACAAATAATGATGAAACCAGCTACTACTAAATGAATACCAACCTCTTGCATTTACCAAACAATTCAATGTTTGCTTCTCAATTCCAGACCAACCTGGAATGTCTGTCTCCCTTATCCACTCACCTTTCCCCCCTGCCAGCTGTGGTTCCGTCTCTGATTGGCCGTCGCACTCTAGCGAAACCTCATCCCCTCTTTTTTGTTGTTTCCAGCCTCATCAATCACCCAAAACAACAAAAACCTCGGCTCACCTCTTCTAACTAAAGTCTTGACCGACCGACAACTTTTGTCGATGAAATAAATGCCTGAAGGAGATTTCTCATGCCTCCTCGTCGAAGGCAACGTCCTCTCCCGAGGGTGTACGCCCTCCTAAACGCGGGCGTGAGGTTGGTGGCGTGGTTGACTAGCCTTGCTGCTGTGCTCATGCTGGCGTATGTGGGAAAGGAGTGGCCATCAAAAGGTCAAGTCGTCGTCGCAGGCGCCCTAGGTGTAAGTTTTTTTTTATGATGAACCTTTGAATTTTCTACAAGGCTAACATCTGTAGTGCGCCATCGCCATGCTCAACGATAGCTGGGACATGCTGGCCACCACTGACGCCTCCATGGTAGTCCCACGCCTCGCCGCGTCACGAAGAGTCCTACACGACCTCTTCTCCATGGCACTCTGCGTAGGAGGAATCATCATGATGTGGGTATCAAACATTAGTCTCTCACCAGAAAAGACGTCTGAGCAGCGTCGTCAAGAGATGTGGGTCATGATGGCTCTCTGGACCCTGATCGCCGTAGTGTGAGTTTTCTCTTCCCGTCCTGATCTTTTACGCAATGCTAATGAGGGGCGGTAGCGCGTGGAGGTTGATCTTTGCGGTTTGGGGATGCGTTGATTGTTCTGGTGATGCCAGACGGGCAGCTAGAAGAAGACAGAGAAGACGAAGGAGGAGAAATGACCCTTGGGATCAGATGGGTATACTATGACGATGCAGGAAGTAATGAACGACAGAGATACGAAAAAAGGACAGGCATCGATTGACGACCATCATCAGACATTGGCGTTCTTTTGCATTTAGAGCATACGATAGCTCGGGTCACGAGAGACGTGATCATGTTTTTATGGGCGGGAGAGGAGGTAGACTAATATTACGGTTGAGCTTGGTCTCATCATTCAAAGCACTGATCGATCTCTACCCGCAGCTGTCTTTAGGTCAGGAAGCTCTTCATTACACGTCGCTTTCACCTCGTTCTCTATTCGAGGGTAAATCACGGCTGCCTAACAAGCGAGGAGGGTCTAGACATAAAGGCATCACAGCAAACACCATTCAACACAGCAGGCAGTATCGAACAAGCTTTTCAGACTCACAACATCCTCAACAAACCTTGTTCGTAAATGGGCGTAATAAAGAGCGACTTCCCCTCCGGTCAAGCAATGACAACAACTTGACCCTTTCACCATCGAAGGTCTTGATCCATCGAGATGGGGACGAGATGCGGGAGACGCAATAGAGTGAATGACTTACTGCCTGGGTGCGCATGGTAGGCGCCTTGCTACTCAGAAGGGGCGACCAAGTTGATGTCAGGAGCGAACATCATCAGGTGAATGATGGACCAAACGGAGACCCTCCTGGCTCTAGCCATTATGGCACCTTGTTCCATCCATGGCATTGACCAAGCAGCATTACGGTCAAGATAGCAACACACCGTGCTTACTCTGCGTCGGATCTTAGAACAGGATCGCCCCTACGAATCGCGTTCTTTGTTATTGTGGCCGACGTCCCCTTTGAGGCTGGCATGATGCTCAACAACAACAGTCATCACTACGAGGGTAGAAAAAGCCTTTCTTGGGACGCTACGGACAACAATACCGACAGCAGCAGCAAAGGCAGCAACAATCATATTGCGTATACGGAGTATATGCCGTTGTAAACCTGAGGACGGCTCCAAAAGAAGCCATCAGCTACATCAGCAACAGCAACAACATATGCGCCAGCGCGGCTACTAATATCACCCGGCGCGTTCTCCCACTCAACGACCACGACTCCGAAGCCATCGAAAAAGTTCGCGTGATTCAGTGCTCCCATGATACGTGGCCCTGCCGCGCGGTCGAATCGCAAAGTGGACAAGGATTGCTTCCGACAAGACCACTTCCGACAAGCCAATTTATTGAGACTACTGAACCCAAAGAGGCTCTTGGTGATCTCTAGGGCCGCCTTGTCAGACCTGAGAGGATGAATAGGCCCCCCTTTATTGTAGGCAGCAAGAGAACTGGAACCGGAAGGAATCTCAGAACGGGATCGTCAGCGATACGCAATATCAGGCAGCCTTTCATGCCATCCTAAGACCAAGAAGCCTTCTAGCACTACCCGCCAGACCGTTTCGTCCCCACCGCTACAAGCTACGACTCTGCTAGCCGTCTACAGATGGCCGTCCGGTTCCGTCAACGAAAGGGCCCTTTGGGGTGGTCGTAGGGATGCTCATCCACCACAAGAAAGCACTGCGTTAGCATTGGGATATGATGATATGGTGTGTAAATTGTGTTCTTTTGCTATAGTTGAAGGCTGGCCCTTGTTGGGATAATTGAACCGATAGATACATGGCGATAAAGAAGGAGGATTGTCTTCCATCCTCTTTCATGGGCCTAGAGGCAATCTGAAAAAGACATCAACTATTTTCAGCAGGACTGACGTCTCGGGATCAACTCTAGACTCTCTTACTCTTGGTTTGGTCAACAGCGCCGGTTTCCATACTGCTCAGGTAGATTAAACATAAGAATCGACTCTTTCTTCCATAGTAACGAGCACGTTGGTTTCAATCCCATGCTTCCATGCCTTGTGACCAATGCCATGACCACGATGAACTGGACTTGGGCATTTGCAACGCCCACGACAGGGTAAAGATATATTCAAGGGCATGTTTAAAACAAGTGGCGCAAGTATAAGCAGATAAGGGTTGTGCCCGTACACATCGCGTCAGGGATACCCTCAGTGAACTGGAAACATCCATCTGACGGTGCAACGGTTCAGCGAAAAGACCTTGGAAGAGCTTTGTTGGGTCATGTGTGCTGGACTGCAGAGTTTAAAGGATAAGACCTTGAAGCCAAAATTTACGGATCTCTCGTATGGCATCTGTTCCTGCATTGCTTGTTATAAGGCCGAAAAGTCAGTCTGGTGGCTGTCTGTGTGCGGCCTTGATACCCAAAACAATCTGATATGATTCTTTTTATTTACTTTTTATAAATTAAAAAGAACTCGCTCTATTTCTTAGATAAAAATCCTCAACCACCATCGTCTCATGTCATAATAAAATCATCAAGTGTTGGTTGCTCGAAATTCACTCAATCATCTTTCCCAACAACACGAATACCTTCAAGCCTTGTACGGAGTACAACAAGCTTCGTTAATCATCTTCAAAAAGGCTTAAATATCGGTCTACTGTGTCCTCTATTTAACAACCCTTTCACCATCTCTCAACACAAAGACCGCATCCTGTAGGTCTTACGC
Organism: Fusarium oligoseptatum; assembly: GCA_003946995.1. Classification (NCBI taxonomy): domain Eukaryota; kingdom Fungi; phylum Ascomycota; class Sordariomycetes; order Hypocreales; family Nectriaceae; genus Fusarium; species Fusarium oligoseptatum. The sequence goes on from NKCK01000011.1 coordinate 135,667, forward strand.
CCCCTTGGCACAACAATCACACTCACATACATCAGCCACTACGATCATGCCTCGTCTCAGAAGGCTCTCGCGTCCAATTGTAGACTGCGAAATACACACCAACGAGCCATGCTTACTGGACATCACATCCGAATACACACGGAACCCACAAGATGGCCTCGAGACAATCTTCACAGGCTTCGGCTCCACGATCAAGAACTTTGTCAACCGTCATCGTCGCCGTCGCAACAAGGTGCTCTCAGTAACAGCCCAAGTCACTCTTAGCAGAGTCACAATACGAACCGTCATTAATCTACCCCCGCCGGTGCCAGGAAGAGGGAAGCATACTCGACAGTTTGAGTACATCATCTCTGCCGATGGGAAAGAGTACCCTTTGAAGTTGTGGGTTAAAACTTCCAGGGGACAGTTTCTGGATGGCGAAGATGGTCCGAGGCTTCGGGAGCCTTCTATTGAGGATTACTATAGGGCCTCGTTGCACTATGCGAGGTGGATGGTGGAGTCTTTTTACTCGTTTTCGTCCTGACCAGGCTATGCAATGGCTTTCTCGAGAGACATTATTATAAAAAGAATAATGTTCCATCTCGGAGCACTGTGTTGGCGTTGGGATATGATGCTATGATGTGTTGGAAAGGTGTTCTTTATTATAGTTGAAGCCCGGCCCTCGATGGGATAACTGAGCCAGAAGATCGTCCAATGTCGGAGTGGCTTTCATTGTTGACTTGCTGACGCTGTTTGTCTTGAATGGCTCGAGTCACTGCGACTTTTCATTCACTGAGTGGCTCCGTTTGCTATTCACCATCTTTGATCCTTTGATACCTTTATCTCGAAAGAGCAAAAGACAAACCGACAAACGCGGCATCTTCTTGACAATGCCTCAAACAGTTCGCGATAGTCCTCAGCACTTCGTTCGATGGGATTTGGTTCGTATATAAGCCGATCATGCTCCTCTCATCGGTCTTCGTCTAGTCAACCCCATTCGCATCACAAATGGAGATCACTCACTCACATCGCAATCAACAATCCGTCGGTACATATTCACAACCGTTCACCAAAATTCATATCACTAACTTCGCAGATCAAGATGTGTCAAACTGTCCGCTACGTCTATCCTGACTGCGGCCATCCCATCCGCCCCGACTCCGACACGGTGTACATCGAAAGATGCCGCATTGCCCATGACACAGACAGCAACTGCTGGATACCACAAAACCTCCCCCCCGCATTCATCCAAGACAGAGCATATTACGGCCAAGATTTAGCCGAAGAGTGCGCTACTTGTCTTTCATTGAACGCCTGGGATGATGAAGACGCTATTCGGGCATGGGTTGAAGGAGTAGACCCCTCGGAAATTGAATAGGGATCATTCTTCGAGAGGGATAAAAGCGACGAGGACGATGAGGAAGATTCCGCCGAGCAAAACACAACGCAGAGAGAGACGGAGGCAGTCCTATCGGAAGAGGAACGTCTTGAGGCTGAAGCCCTTCAGTGGGCGATAAACAAGATGATTGAGATGGATAGCGATGCCGAGGAGCAAAGCTCGAGTTCGGAAACCATGGATCTCGACGGTAGCCAGCCTTCCAATGCGGAGTATCGCTGAGCCTCCTTGGGATAAGGCAAGGCTTTGGAGCGTGGCCCCTTTCACCACATCATGCGTTCGATGAACGAAGCAAACGAATCTATTTGGCATTGCTGCTCGACAGAATCTAAACACCCCACAGAGTCACCTTTCAGTCACTAGTTATATAGATGCTTGTTCGTTTAATCAAAGGATCTTTCGACGACATGTGTGAGAGCAACCACTGCTTATGGTGAAGAGCATCCTGCCTAAAGTCATGTGTTTTGAATCAAGGGTGTACCCCATCGCTTTGTTCAAACTACTCCCCTCCCCCCCCCAAGTGCTTCAACGTAAGCCTCTTGACCTTCGCAGCAACAGAACTTCTCAAGTTTTTACAAACCCGTCGTTTAGCCCATTTCGGCCTTAAGTTGGGTATCTTGCGATAGATACCCTGAGTAAGATGGACAGAAGTTTGACGTTTCGATCAGCGAGTTGGTCTCTCTCGGGGCACCAAGACAAACAGGGCAAACCACTTGTCTTCTTACCAGTTGGACAGCAGATCAAACTGCCATGTCAGTAAGTATTTCTTGCACCTAGTATGATGGTCACCCAAAATGGGGTTCGTCAGTCGAAAAGGTCAATGGAAGTATGACACTCTGATATTGCCTATCCAAAGCATATATATACCAAAGCCAACTCGAGTTCCCTCTTATTCAGTTTCTTTTAACCAAAGAGCTTATCCAGAATACGTTCAAACATGGTACTATCCTCTGTTAGCAAAGCTCTCCCAAATCACTTGCTATACTAACCTTGGCGGTGTCGGCACGTAGTTCTCTTCATATTCCCGCACCTCATCGAGGTTCTTGTAGAGATCAACCTCGTGAGGTTTCTGAATCTTGGTCTTGTGGATCAACTTCCAGCCAACGTACAACACCGGGAAGAGACCGACGGATGTGTACCTATTTCATCAGTATCCGAGCTCTTCAACTTTGATAACTTGACTTACGAGAACAAAAAGTCGGGAACGTTCCAGTACCCATCCAAGGGCAAAAACACGGTATATCCTCCCACAAAGGTCATGATGAAAGTACCCGTGAGGCCATAATATGCCGCATAAGGCATAAACCACGCCTTATATGGAAGTGAATCCCGACTGATACCCTGAGCTCTCAGCGCACGGCGGAAGCATAGGTAAGTCACGCAGATGCACGAAAAGTTGATAAGCTGTGAGGCCGTGACGAGAGAGACGAACCAATCCAGGACGACGGCCGTGTTGGTGGATAGCTGGAGGAACGAGAGGAGGGCGATGAGCAGGACGAAGATGACGCAGTAGATCGGGACACCCGTTCTAGTACAGGTGGTTAGGAACCTCGGGGCTTTTCCTTCGAGGGCGAGACCGTAGAGAGATCGCGAGGCGCAGTAGACGTAAGAGTTTCCAGCAGAAAAGGCACTCAGCAGCACCATAGCGTTGACAATGTGAGGCAACACGTCGATTCCAAGACGGTTCATGGCAACAACGTAAGGAGAAGCTGCTGCTCCTGGCTTTCCGTTCGTAAAGGCATCCGTCATCTCCTTGTCGTTGTAAGGAACCAGGATACCAACACAAAGCGATCCGAGGACGAAGAAGGTCGTGAGACGGTAAAATACGGCGTTAAAGGCCCGCGGCATGACCTGTCGGGGGTTTTCTGCTTCTCCAGCTGCCATTGAGACGTAGTCGGGGCCAGCGATGGTAAAGGAGGCCTGGATGAGACACTGCAGGAAACCCAGCCAACGACCCAACGCTCCGTCGTAATAGAGCGGTTTGAACGCTCCCGGATTCTTCCAATAGGTAAATCCGAACGGTTCCCGCTGGGGGTTTGCACCCACCATGACGAAGAAGGTAAACAAGATCAGTCCGACGATCAACAGAACCTTGCCAAGTGCCGCCCAGAACTCTGTCTCACCATACCAATGCACAGCCAACAAGTTAATAGCAGCGTATAAAACAAGAACAATGACGATAATAGCAGCGGTAGGAACAATATCACTCCAAAAGTGAATGATCAGATTACAGGCCACGACTTCAAAGGGGACGAGGGCGGCTTCAAAGATGAAAAAGTTCCAGCCTGCTGCGAATCCAAAGGCCTCGTCGACGTAGCGACCCGCGAATCGGATAAATGGCGAAGAAATGGGAAGGTAGGTCACCATTTCGGCCATGCAGAGTGTGATGGCGAGGATAAAGGTGCACCAGATTGTGAAGGCGAGGAACAGGCTGGCTGGGCCGCCGTTCAGGAGACCTTTTCCGATTTGAACCTATATCCGTATGAGTTCTTGTACTAAAGGGGAATTTCTGGTATATACGCACATAGAGGGCAGTACCAATGGTTCCACCGATACCAATCAGCTGAATATGCCGCGACTTGAGCTTTCGGTGAGTAGCATCCTTCTTGGTGCCATTGTGAAACGACGAAGCGTTAAGGTCATCGGCGAGTACAGGACTAGCCCCAGCTTCCTTTTCACTCGAGAACTTGTCGTCTCCAGTAGGGTACGCCGGGGGCGTCGAGTTGATACCGCCAGACATATTCGACCTGAATCCAGTTACGTCCAACTGGGAGGATTTCTTGTGTGTAATGGTGAGCTCAACAGAAATTGTCGACTCCGTTTCAGCGTATAGACTTGAGAAGAAGTGAAAAGAAGGCAACGACAAAGTCCATAAGCTGCGACACGATGAAGCCTGTGTAATCCCCCTCACCAAATTTGGCGATGATCCTTTTTAGTGTTGAAGATCAACCTTGAAGCTCGGTCCAAGGAGAAATCAGAAGCTTAAAAAGAGGAACAAGAAAATAGAAAGACCCATCTTCAAGTCCCAGATTGCGGGCCATCGCGCGGCTTTTAAATGGGAGGAGGAGAATTGGGGGGGCCGACCTCCCGTCTTTTACACATGATGCAACACGACACCAAGTTTTTTTCGGCAGTGGCGAGACAAGACTGATAAAAATCCTCGAGGAACAAGCATTGAGACCCTAGGTTAATGGATGGTTGCACAAAGAACCAACACCTCTTGAGACGAGTTCAGCTCCCACAAGCATCTTCTTGTCTCTAAACCAATTGAATCCCCTACATTCAAGTCTGACCATGCCATCTCGGCTCAACCAGGGTATCCCCTAGATCATGACGAGGTTTTTTTTTCCCCTCGGGGAACCCCATTCACCTGGGCCCATCCTGTGCTTCCCTCCCCCACGGGCAAATCCTTCAATTCTTTTTTGCGCTGGGGGTTTGTGTTCTTTTTGCCCTTGGGGGAAAACGGTTGGCTCCGTAGATCTTTTTTTCAACCGACGTTCAAAAGTTCCCTTAAGAGCCTCTTGCTTGGCGCCAACAACAAAACGGGATGACGACAAAGCGCAAGCCACGACGGAAAGCCTCAGCTTTGACAGTACAAGATCACGAATCACAACCTCGGCAAGTCGCCGAGTATTGGCTCTAGCTTGGTTTCTCTCTCTCTCTCCACTCCAGTGCCCTTGCTAGTCTCTTGTTTCTTCCCCCCTCCTCTTCTGCAAGGTAATGGCCTCCCTGTACGAGTCGCGTGCATTTATTGTTCCAAGGTCAAGTTCAGCTTGTCCAATTCCCAGTCACTTACCACGCCATCTTCGACGTTGCAACGCATGCTTCCAACGAGCTGGTTCGCCATGCCGTGACCAAATGCCCGGGTCTAGATCACTCTCATCATCCTTGACTTGTCAAGAATGACGAAAGGGAACCCAAGACCCCACCACCAGTCAAAGAACTCACATGGATGCGGCTGCTTTTTTGTCCCAACCACCATGCTCTACAACGTAGTATTGATAGTCGCAGGCCAAGGATCCGTGATACCCCCTCATGGATTTTCAACAAATGGATAATAACTCAGTAATCAGTTATCTGGCAATAAGTCGCGTACAGCGTCCAATAAGTAGCTGCTTGTCTGTTGAGCATCGCAATTACAATGATAACAGCTCTTCCTCACATGTTGAGCGCATTCCACGTCCACAGATAGACATGCGCTTGAAACAAGACTCCCTGGCGCTACACCGTTGACGATAGGCCATCCGTCGATCAAGATAATTGATTACCATCAAACCTTTAAGCTTGCGACGGCCGCCGTTATAGCGTCGGCGGTTTTTCTCTCATAGCGGGCAATCCATGACTCGGGTCCGTCAAAGAACCAATTAACCAGACAGTTTATTCTGTTGCCTGGACAAGGATACTTGACAAGGGTGCATCAGAGGGCGAAAGAGGAAGCTGTTTACGGCATCCCCGCTCTTTGTATTGATGTGGCGTCTGGAGGATTTGCGCAACCAAGGAAATGGATGTGCCGTTAGGTAGATTAGAGTTGGTCTTAGGTACGGTTCAGGATAAGGATAGACAGTCTAGTAGATATGAGTATCATCATAAAATAGTCCAAATCTCTTGCTATATTGTCAATTTGCTCTCAACCGTAGTAAGAATTCATTAAAATGTTTGAGATCCTTTAGCTATTGTCGATATCCGATCCGCGTGTTCGTCCGTCACACCATGCTCATCTCTCAAACGACTGCGGAGAGACACGCTAATCTTACCCATCGTCTGACTGTGGAGTGTCAAAAACACTTCCGTTTGGTCAAAAAGAAGAAAAAGAAAATCATATTAGCGCTAATCTTGAGGATATCTCGTTGGTGGCCATGTGCCCATGTATGTAAGCTGCAAACCAACAACCAAGCATCACCCCCCGCTCGACGTCACCAAACCAACACCAATTCCAGATACCAGCATCGCATTTTCCTCCCCAGTCTTGCTTATATCCCGTCTCATTGGTTCCGCACTCACCGGCACATGACCTGCCTTCGGTGTCGCCGTGAATGCACCTCAAGGGTTGGGAATCGTAATAGTACAAAGTATTCATGCGTGAGATCCAAGTCCCGTCAATCGCGCCTCGTCTTCATCCTTGTTAGTACCCGTCTTTTTGATTCCATTCTCGTCTTTTTCCCTCCCATTCATGGCATTAAACGATCGTCATTTCAACTTGGGTATCGTCCAAAAGAGTGTCTTCGTAGTTGTTCTTCTCCAACAACTTGTCCTGTTTACAACTCGTCCTTCGCGTGCTGGAATGATTCCTTGACGGCTTCGGTAGCCTGGCTGGCAGCGCTTCCAACCTTCTCGCCTACAGATGAGGCAGCCTCGTTTGCTTCGCTAGCAAGGCTCTCGACGCTGGCGGCCGCCGTGGCGTAAGCAGCCTGGAGTCGAGAGAGTACACTCTCGGTAAAGGAGGGCTCCTTGCCACTGATGAGTTCAGAGACAAGCTCGCTCACAGACTCATATTGCTTAGCAGCCTCGGCCGATGCAGTCACTGCAGAGGCTGCAGCTGCATCTGAGGCAATAGATGCCTTGTCGGCAACAACATCGGTAGCCGCGGCGGCGTATGAGCTAGCATCACTCCAGATGTGCTCATACCACGCAATCTGAGTAGGCTCTCCATAAACCTGGCCGCTGATCTGCTCAACAATCGTGTTCCAAGACTCGGCAATAGCAAGGCCTGCGCTGGAGATCTGCTCGTTGGCAGCATCCACAACAGAGGATACAGAATCGTCGACAGCCTGGGCGGCCGACTTGATTGTGTCACCCGCGGCCGAATAGGCAGACCCGGCTGCATCACCAGCAGCCTGGGCAGCAGAAGCTGCCGACTCCCGGGCCACAGAGGCAACAGATGAGGCAGATCCAGCAAGGTCGGTAGGGGTAGGAGTGGCCGTAAGAGATGAGAGGGCAGATGAAGCTCCGGCAATAAAGCTAGCGTATCGGTCCTGGGCAATACCAAGGCCAGCGAAATAGTTCAACTTGGCTTGCTCGTAGTACTTCTCCATTGAAGAAGACGGTGTGGGCATGGCGAGACCCATAGCGATAAGGGCGCTCTGGTACTGGATCTCAGCCCACAGACGGCCCTCATTGAGTCTCTGGCCAGCGATGGACTCGATGCGTTCCCAGTCAACCCAGTTAGGGATAGTGGTCGTAGCAGGGATCTGGGTGGCCGTTGTGGCGGCCTCGACAGCATGGTTGAGCTTATCGCCAGCAGCCGAGACGGCCTTGTCGTAAGCAGAGGAGACGGATGCGAACAGCTGCTCATGAACTGGCTTGGGAGTGCCGTAGATCTGGGCAGACACAACAGACAGAGCACTTGAGTACTGCTCAGATGCTCGAGAAACAGCGGTTGAGTAAGCTGCCTGTGCTGCATCGGTGGCACTGGCAAGATAATCTGTGTCCACGTAATCCTCGAGGACGACTTGTCGGTGGGGAACTTCCTGGGCCGCGGCGCCAAGGAAGGCTGGCTTAACATGCTGCTCGTTCGACAGCGGTGTCTCGTCGCGATGCGTTAGGGGGTCTTCCTCGATCTCGACGAGGGGCTCGTCTTCGGCTGGGAGAGGTTCTTCACTACCGTTGCTGACTATGGAATTGGTGTCACCCATGAGCACTTCAGACGCTTCCGAAGCAAAGGGGGTCGACGTACTGCTGTCTTCTGGTTCTGCCTCGTTTGTGGCTGACTCGAACGTCTCTGAAAGCTGGCTTGAAATCTCTTCAATCACACTGCTAGCAGACTCGGCCAGGGCTTCTTCCGTCTCGGAAGCTTCGTCGGCAATGCTGCTGGCGCTCTCCTGTCCTTCAAAAGCGAGACTAGAAGCATCGCTGACTACCGACTTGATCGACTCGGAAACGGCAGAGGTGGCCTTTTCGATAACATTTGGCTCATCGTCTACAACCGAAGAAACCTCCTCCTTGACGGGCTCGGCAATGGACGACACAAAGTCCTCCAAGTCTTGCTCAACCTCTTCGGCTTGAGAGGTGGCCTCTTCAGCAGAAGCGGAGAGGCTGGAAACAACGCTATCCTCGTCGGCAGGGCTCTGCTCTTCGGCGTCCTTGGCCTCCTTGGCCTTCTTGGCCGCGATGGCTTCCTCGGCAGCAAGCTTCATCGCATCGCTGTCAAAATTATCCGACGAATCTCTGGCCACAACCTTCCAACGGGCAACCTCCTTGAGTCGAGCAAGCTCCTTTGCAGCCACAGAAGCGATCTCCATGCCCTCATCCTCAACCTGCGCAGATGCGTCTTGCGCGAGGAGGAGGCTAGGGTGCGTGACGATCAGCTGCTTAAGTTGCTCGGTCCATTCGTTGAGGGTGCTCTTGAGCTCATGGTACTTGGCCCAGTCCTTGTACGTGACACCATCAGTCCATGCCCACCTCATGCCAATCTGCTGGAGGGCGAGGTTTCTAGTCTCGTCCAGAAGCTGGAAATGAACATCGGCAACGGTAATGACGGTCTCCTGAAGCTCCTTCTCATAGCCCTCGCGCCATTGTCGAATGGCTTGGGCCTTCTTCTTAATGGCCATGCCAGCAGCTCGGACTGCAGCAACAATCTGCTCATCTACATTGTCAGTGTTCTCATCGACCGATCCGGCCAAAGCAGAAATCTTGATCCGAAGAGCCTCGAGCTCAGAGGCAATCGTAGACTCGAGGTCGTCAAATAGCTGTCTGCCAGTAGTCTGAACGTTCCCCTCGATCATGCGCTTAGCAATCTCGTCGACACGTTCTTCCAGATCATTGGCGCCCTCATCAGCTTGAGAAGCAAACTTGGTCTGCCAAGTGTCCAGATCATGGGCCACCATCTCTCGAGCCTTTCGTCGCTTCTCGCTCTCGCCCTCGGTGGGGGGAGGTGCCTGCACAGGGTTGATGTACTCTTGAGTGACAGACTCGGTCACCGGCTCCGGACTTTCAGTAGCGACTGGGACCTCAGAGGATGTCTCGACAGAGGTTGTGCTCTGGGGAGAGGGCCTCTGGAATAACGAAGTAGTGGTATCTGTAACATAGCTGAGAGATGTAAGTATGGTGCTTTAACAATGATGCCGGGGATCTTACCTGGTCGAGTAATTGTCGTGAACAGGCTTAACCTTAGTCTTGTAGCGACCTAAGCGTTCGCCGATGCGGACGAGCTGAGGTTCGACATTCTGAACATAGACGACACGAATATGAGGCCAAACGCTTCTGTCAAGGAAGGCATAGGTCTTGTTCCAAGCCCAGTAGGTCGTGGGAAGGGCGGTTCGGACGGTGAATTCAGATGCTGCGTCGTAACCTTGAACGGCATATGGCTGCACGAATTCATAACCCGGTCGCAAATATTCGTAGTAGACTTGTAGACCGTTGGTGCGAGCAATGTCGTAGTAGGGGCCAAGGGCCTCTCCAGCCTGCTTGACGTAAGGGCCAACGGTTTGATCGTATTGCGCCTGCGCAAGACCCTGGTACTTGACGAGTTGAGGCTGGCCATTCTTCTCCCACTGAGCCCAGGCATAATCCTGCGCCTTCTCGGCCCAGGGAGCACCGTATTGAATCGCATATGCGCGAGCGGGTTGCCAGACTTTACTTTCAACGGTCTCGTAATATGGTCGGGCGACTTCGACGTAGGGCGCGGCATAGTGGTCATAGTAAGGTTGGACATGAGGCAACACGGCGTCCTTGACCTGGAAATAGGGTTTGCAGATGGAGGGGGAGGTCTCGTCGCAGGCTTCAAGGGATGAGGGGCACCGGAAGAGGACGGTCAAGATGGCAGCCCATGTTGCAAGTCTGAGGAAGTACAAGTTAGTTATCAGCTAATGGCGATCTGGAGTGCAAAGACGAATTGATGTTGATGAAAGAGCGGCCAGAACAAAGCTCGGTCGAGCTCGAAGCGATGACGCGCCCAAAAAGGACATACCTTGCGACAACATTGAATGTCCAAGCCAAAAAGCTTCGTCTCTTCTTGACAGCTCTTCTTCGGCCGGCTAGGGGCTTTCCATTCGCCATGCCGTTGGTGTGGCCGTTGCCGTTCATGATCGAGCCGGCGGACTCGGCCATGGTTGATAGAAGCGAAGCACGCGCTGCGGTCAGGACAGTCGATGACGGGAGCTTCCGAAGAGGGGAGCAAGCAAGCCAAAAAGATGATGCAAAGTAACAAGTTTGATTGTTCAAAGTGGCGCAAAAGCGAACGACTTCTCAAGAAATCCGACTCGCGACGGGAGAGACGTATCCAGCCCTTCCTGCCAGTCAGTTTCACGATCCACGAAGCCAAGTTGGTATTTTTCGGCCAGTGATGGGAAGCTCGGAGAGAGGTGCTTACTTTTTTGGATGGAGGCTGCAGGGGGTCTGTCGGCAAGCGTTATGGATCTCGGGGCAGGAGTGTTTCTGCGACGTGACTCGAGACGAAAGCGAGACGATGGACTTGGACGTGCAACATAGACGGTCACTGGTGTGAGCTTCTTTGACCCTTTATTATTTTTCTACCAGGAAATGAACAAGAGGGCGGGAATGATGGCAACACCAGAGCTGAAGTCGTTGTTCCTTGGTTGGAATTGGAGGGCACCAGCGCATGTACAGTGGTGTCATCCGTTCCCCCACCAGGTTTTAGCGGTTCGCATCAGCGCGGCCTGGCACTTTTTAGCGGCATTTGCTCAGCGATTTGCAGCCTGTCCTGCATCTTCGAAACACTTGATGGATGGTTGCGACGTCATGGAGAAGCACAGAAGCTTGCTTTGGTCCAGATTCTCTGTGGCATCATGGCTTTTTGGGATCCGAGAGACAAGATGAGAGTCATTGATTGGTTGCTATTTTGACTGGAATGCAGAGTCGTGAACTGGACGTGATGGGGCAACGTGAATCTTCTATCAGGACCCGACTCCAAACATGGGACGTCAGGGGATGCCGTGATAGTGACTACGGTTATTTTAACGTGTTTTACCATCGACCTCGGTTCCGAGTCCATACCATTAATTCCAATATTAACGATTCTTCAAATTAACAAGAGGTATCTTCAACATATTCACATCCATCACAATCGACCACAGCCATCACGAACCTGCTGGTTCAGCTTCATCATGCTCTCAAACGATGATCATTCCCCATGTGACACGCGCCTCTCGGTCCATGACATCAGCTGCGCACATCAAACTGATGGTGCTGCCTCTGACACGTGAGAGTTCACGGAAAGCAGCGGTGTCGGATCATCTGCTTCTCCGGAAGCCTCGTTCGCCGTTTCGGAACTCACGCATCGCATTGCGTTGGGGCTGGATTCCGCCAACCGTACCTTTCTCCGCCGTGTTGCGTCTTGTGGGGTCGGAGTGGCGGTACTGTAGTTGCAGCCCAGGCCGACAGCCACTGTGGAATTATTAACCACCACGTCTCATCACCTCTATTTTGAGGCCGACGACTGCTCCCGGTCACCTTGTCGACTCTTCACTCTCGACTGAAGAGACACATGCTCACCGGATCGGCCGACTGCATTGTCGCCGCTATTTCTCTTATCAGGTCACCTTTTTCTTACCTCCGTGTCCTGTTCGCCGCTTCGATTCCCCGGTCTTCGGTCCGCTCGCGCCCCTCGAACATCTTGATCGGCCAGCGCATGGTTTTCCCAACAATTCCTTCACAATAAGCCCCTCGTGGGCGCGATCGATTTCTTCTCGAATCGCCATCGCTAAATATTACCGTTGCCGTCATGGAGGACCTCACCTCGAGCATGAAGCTTAAGGGCCTTCACCGAGCCGCCACTCGATCCGACGACATGAATCAGAATCAAGATGGTGCACCTGGAATTTGTCGAATCTGCAGAGGGGAGGCGACCCCGGAGGAGCCTCTCTTCTATCCATGCAAATGCAGTGGTAGCATCAAATATGTTCACCAAGACTGCTTGATGGAATGGCTTTCCCATTCTCAGAAAAAGTACTGCGAGCTTTGCAAGACGTCGTTCCGTTTTACGAAGCTATACGCGCCCGACATGCCGCAGTCCCTCCCGGTACACGTCTTTGTTGGACATTTGGCCAAATATTTGTTTCGGAATGTCTTGGTCTGGCTTCGTGCAGCTATGGCCATCAGTGTCTGGCTATGCTGGTTGCCCTATTTTATGAGATCCATCTGGTCATTCATGTTCTGGGTCAGCGATGAAGGCTTTGGCAACACTTCTATGCTCTCGCGCAACAATGAAACTACGGATGCAGCACTTCAACTGGCTGCAGGACTCGATACCGGCACATGCCCCGCGAGCCCCCTCTTTGCGCCGACAACGACATCTGCTTCAGCCGCTGAAGCCCTCCTCGAAACCCTCTCCGGCCAGAATATCTCCGAGTTCTTGATGCGCATTCTCTTAGGATCTCTTGGAGTACCCGTCAGGTTCGATCGATCCGACTCAACTCTCGAATCCGTCAATGCCTCGTTGGAAGCCGCGTCGATCGGCACAGCGCCACCTTCGTTACTTGGCGAGGTGGCTTTCTTGAACAACCTCACCCGGAACCCAACCCTTAATCGGACCGTGATTTCCGTTATCGAGGGTCAAATCATCACTGTCTTGGTCATTATTTGCTTCATTCTAGTCATCCTGGTCAGGGATTATGTGGTTCAGCAACAGCCCGAAATGAACATGCGCGCAGCATTTGCCGGTCCCGAAAACCCACTGGCAGCCCAAGAACCCATGCTTGTTCGAGCTGAGATTGCGGAAGACTTGCGGGGTCCCGATGAGTCTGATGACGAAACTCTCGATGATGGGGAACAGCCCATTGCGCCCCTCGATGAAGCTTTCGCTGCTGAGGTCCAGCAGATTGCTAACATCCGACTTCGCCGACCATCTGCCGATCTTCGTGTTCCTCCAGGGATGATCGAATCCGAGTCTTCTCCTCTTGAGCCTCGTCCAGTTGAGGCTGGTCCTGTTCCAGTTGCTGCCGAAGAACCATCCACTGTTTATGACTACATGCGCATATATCACAAGGCAGACGGCGAAGCTGAGAGAATCCTGCAGATTATCGAAGAAGAAGGTCTTCAGGATAGACTCGCATACTGGGTGGACGTTACGCGCCGATCCATCCGGGATCGAGCCGGCGAACCCTCCAGCGTTGCCCAACATTCAGAACAAGCTGATGGCAGAGATCACCCGGATAGCCCAGGTTCTACTGCAGCAAGCTCATCCAGAAAGGCCTTCACGCCTCCCTCTGAGGAATTTCCTATTTCCTTTGACGAACCTGGCGATTCGGCATCCGGAAAGGGGAAGGATAAGGAACCGCTGCCCCCTCTTCCTGATCAGGATTTCGAGATAGACCCCTGGACCGGAGCCTTGTCGCCAAACCCTACTCGTCCGCGTGCGGTATCTGATGGCCCTCAACTCCACGACACTATCAATCCTTTGGCCAACAACAGTTGGTCATTCGCTGATCTCCCCCAAAACCCTGAGGAGGAGGGTTCTTCATCCCAGGCTCGTGACCCGCCCCGGGCCCGCGGCCCCTACGGCAAGTTCAAGAGGTCTGGCTCTGGGCCAAGAAGCGATGTAGCCGTGACGGGATTCGATGAAACTGATGAGTCCGACGGCCCTGATGAGCCTAGGCCATCAAGTGTTCGCCATGACTTCCCCGAGTTCAGGGGTCAACAGGATCAACGCCTTCCTCTCGATGACCATCGCCATGATAGACGAGAAACTCCAGAAGCACACACCCCTGTTCAGGGCAATGCTGCCGCAGCAGCTGGACAGGATGATGGCCCAGGACCTGGCATTGTCGGTAGGGTGACCGATTTCATGTGGGGCGATTTGGATGAACAGCAACACGCCCTTCAAGATCTCCATCACGCCGACGACGATATTGGCAACCTTCGAAATGATATCGACGATTGGGAATTTGATATTGACGACCTTGGCCGGGACGATGCCCCCGCTGGTGGTGTTGACGACGAGCCCGAGGATCTCGGCGATGCCCCAGGACCCGGTCTTGACCAAGAAGCTATGGAAGAATTGGAAGACTTCGAGGGCGTCATGGAACTGATAGGCATGCGTGGCCCTATCGCTGGACTCTTCCAGAATGCCATCTTCTGCGCCGTTCTCGTCTCAGTGACAATCTTTGCTTGCATCTTTGTCCCCTACAATATTGGACGTGTAAGCGTTTGGATTCTTGCAAACCCCATGCGACTCGTTCGCCTACTTTTTGAGCTCTCAAAGCTTCTTCAGGATGCCGCTGTCATGGCCGCCGGTCTGGCTTCTTGGGTTATCTTAAACATTATCGACATGTTCACCGGTATCATTGGAGGCTTCATTGGATCCCAAGTCCTATCAGCGAGAAAGGCTGCCTGGATGCTGTGGACCAGTGCCGGCTCTCGAGTTGTGGATTATGCTTTTTATGGACTTTCCCATGTCCGCCTCGGAGATGCAGAACTTTTCTGCCATCAGTCATGGCGCGCTGATTGCTGTCAAGCAAAACATTGGGACTGTTTTCACAACCATCAGTGACTCGGCGGGCTTCATTCTCGGCGGTGGCCTTCTGTCTACCGACCTATCTCTAAAGACTATGACCTCCGCATGCGACATGGCCCGAGACAACCTACTCACTCTCTCATCCGCATTCCTGAATCCGAACTTCTGGGTCATTGATCTCAGCGAGCCCGATGGACCGGCCGTCATCAATCCTGTCCTGGCCTACTGGTCTGGATTGGATCGCTTCTGGGCTATCTTAGCTGGTTACGTGACGATTTTCTTCGCCGGCGCCATGTACTTGAAACGTGGAAGTCCATTCTCGAGGGGTCACATCCTGCAAGCATGGGAGGCTGGTGTCATTGACACCTTGCATCAGGCCAGTGGCATCATGAAGGTCATCATGATCATCAGTATCGAGATGCTCGTCTTTCCACTCTACTGTGGCCTCCTCCTCGATGGCGCGCTTCTGCCCCTGTTTGAGAACACGACTTTCAAGTCTCGGATGCTTTTCACTTACAACTATCCTCTGACCTCCGTCTTTGTTCACTGGTTCGTTGGCACTGGTTACATGTTCCACTTCGCCCTATTTGTGTCGATGTGCAGGAAGATTATGCGTCAGGGTGTTCTCTGTAAGTCCCCCTTACTCTTCATCCAAACTTCCCCAAGCTAATTTTACAACAGACTTCATTCGTGACCCAGATGATCCCGAGTTTCACCCTGTGCGCGATGTCCTCGAAAGGAACTTGATGACACAGTTGAGGAAGATTCTCTTCTCGGCATTCGTGTATGGCGCACTTGTTATTGTTTGTCTAGGTGGCGTTGTATGGGGTCTCTCCTACACCGTGCCTGACATCCTCCCGGTCCACTATTCTTCCAATGAACCAGTCCTCGAGTTCCCAGTCGATCTCCTCTTCTACAACTTCCTCATGCCGCTTGCAGTTAATTTCTTCAAGCCTGGCGATGGGCTCCACGCCATGTATACGTGGTGGTTCCGGACATGCGCTCGCAGCTTGCGGCTCACTTTCTTCCTGTTCGGCGAGCGAAGGATCGATGAGGAGGGAAGCCTTCATATTGGAGCCGATCGCAGATTCCGACACCTCCCCTGGTACAAGTGTTTCTTCTTGGAGTTGAACCACAAGTATCACGTCGTTCCCAAGACCTGGATAGACTTTTTCGATGGGGGCGATGCTAAGCCCAGGGCTCCCCTAACCCAGAGTGAAATCCACGCCCTCACCCGGGCGAAGAATCGACTGAGGGATGCTAACCAGTTGACCCAAAGTGGTCACTTTGTTCGCGCTCCAGCCTCGGACCGTGTCAAAATTCCCAAGGGCAAAAAGGTGTTCCTCGAGGTTGATGAGCGCGGCCGGAGAAAGGACAAGCAAGACGACACTGACCTGTACGCCGGTCCTCAGTATCAGATGGTGTACATCCCTCCTCACTTCCGCGCGAGAATTTTCCTCTTCATCTTATTTATCTGGGTGTTTGCGGCGATCACAGGAGTTGGCTTCACCATCATCCCGTTGGTGTTTGGTCGACGAATGTTTAAGATGCTGATCCCGGAGCACATCAGAACCAACGACATTTATGCCTTTAGCATCGGTGTTTACCTCCTCGGTTCCGTCGCTTATCTGGTCTTTCACATCCGAAGCGTGTGTGCTAATGTGCAGCGCGGGGCACAAAAGTCTTGGGAGTGGTTGACTGCTGGAGAGATCTGCTGGCGCACCGCTACTGTCTTGTTGCGAGCAGTCAAGCTGGTTTATGCCTATTTCTTCCTCCTGGTGGTTTTCCCGCTTCTTGTCTCAGGGCTGCTGGAGCTGTATCTGGCGATTCCTCTCCACACATATATGTACCCACCCACTGCAGCGTCAGTTCAGGCATCAAGAGAGGGAGGATCCGAGGCAAGCCGTCATACAGTCCGAGTCATCCAGGCTTGGACCCTCGGTCTGCTCTATCTCAAGCTGGGCGCTCGCATGGTCACAACCTTGTTCGCGGATACTCGACTTGCAGTTGCTGTGCGTACGGTGCTACGGCGCGGCTGGATGCATCCCGACATTGGCGTTTTGACTAGAGCTTTTGTTGTCCCTGGTCTGGCTATATCAGCGGCCGCAATCCTAGGACCTCCAGCCATCACCGACGGCCTCATCAAGTACGGCTTGATTGCAGGCGCTCGACCCGGTGCGAATGAGCTGGCAGAGGTGGCACGGTTGGCGATTGTGTACCGTCAATCATACCCAGCCGTTGCACTCACAGCCCTACTCGTTAAGAATACAGTAGGGTTGGTCAAGGTATTTAACGGATGGACAGCCCGCATCCGTGATGAAGCATACCTGATAGGAGAGAGACTACACAACTTTGGTGCTGCTGCAGCGGGAGCAAGAAGGGTTAGAGGCGCTTGGAGAGCAGGAGGGGCAAGACTATAGAAGAGCAGGCATCAGTTGGTATATTGATTTCTATTATTTTACGTCTGTCAATACTTGCATCTATTAATGCGGAGTTGGGTCCCACGGGTTTGGACCCATATTCACAACCACCCTGTACCACAACACAGGAGGACCCGGACAACCTCAAAGCGGGCCTCTATCACAAAGCTATTCATGTAGCACCTCTGTCATGTTTATTTAGAAGCGTTGGTTTCGGTCCTTTGCATTTTTCTAGGAGCGGGCAAGGTCCGTGGGAAAATAGGTAGATCCATCCTTTGGTAAAAAACCGGTCTGTACACATACAAAAAGATGATGCTCTCAGACAGTAATGCACACCACCATCCTTTGGGCTATGACCTTTTACGCTTGATCAATTACCCATACTCAATACTACGTAGCACATAGTATTACGTCTGTTGTCAATACCCTTGACGAGCAATATGCAGACTTAAAGGCCAACATGCAGGTGTCGGTCACTCCTCGATCTGCCCCTGGAGAACCCCTGGTCTGGGCTCTGTTGCATTCTTGGCGTCTTACGCTGGGTCGTAGTGCTAAAAACATGGTAAGAATGGCGTCAATATACTTTGGCGGCTTTGATTATTGACGGGGTTATGATCTAGATGTAGATAGTCTGGATGAATACGACTCAAGAACGTGTCCTATTTGGACAAGTCTGAGCCCTACGTGGACAGAGCAAAAGAAAGTACGTGCGTCTTCGGCAAGCATAGGTAGCGGGCCGCACTCAATTATTGACGATACGGCAAAAAGCAATTGTGCCCCTGACACATTAAAAAGCTCTCTAACCTTGTCAGTCCCAACTTGATACCTATTGATAGAACAAGGGGAAAATTGGAAACAATCGAACAAAGGTGGCTTAAAGTGCAGGAGTGGCTTCAGATGCAAGTCACGTGGACCGGAAACACACTGTTGCCCAATGGTGGGGTCGAGAAGGGGACCGAAAGCGCCCTTGTTGCCCATGGCTGCCAATAACCTTGCCCCAAGGGGCTTAGTGCATGATGCCGGCCCAAGGAGAATGGGGGGCGCGATGTGTCGCATCAACAGCGGTCGTCACAGGCCAAAAACAGCAAACACCCTTTAACATCCAACAACCATCACCCAGCATTGGCGGCGACGTTTCCCTTGGAACTCCGCGCTTCAGCGGCCGCGAATACTAACCCCAACAGCAGCAGGACAAGGTAAGATACCAAGGTAAGTGCGGTTGCCGCTCGACAAAGAGGTGATTCCATTCCGGAGGAAGCCCTCTTATTCCCACCACCTAGTTGGTCTATTGCGAACGGACGACTTGCTTGGTCGGTGAGTAACGTCCCCCGCCTGTTCTTGTCCCAGAGGTCAACTGACGGAGGGGAACAGCTGCGCAGCGGAAAGACACAGTCTGAACACAAAGAGACGAAGTCTTTGTTCCATCCTTTTTCATTTCGACCACCCTATTTTATCACCCCAGCCCCAGCCTCCGACACCGTCGTCACCGCCGACCCCGTAACTTGGTTCCCTACCAGTACCCGAACCAAACCACACCCATGCGAACCCGATCGAGCCAAACCATCTAGATACCCGATCGCTACTATCCGTCATGGCTTCAGAACCCCCTTCATCCCCGCCCGGCGCGGAAGCAACCGCCGAGGACACCCTCAACTGGTACAAGGCGCAGTATGAGCAGCTTGAGTCAGAGCTCGCTGAGTTTAGAGAGTCGAGCAAGGAGTTGGAGCAGGAGTTGGAGAAGGATATTGAGAGGGCAGAGAAGCAGGAGCGCATCTTGCAAGAAAAGGCTGAAACTCTCGGTTTTGAGGTGGAGGAGTGGAAGGTGAGTCGAACCATCCCCCACCGCGCACAACCACGACCAGCAGGACATTTGGCTAACTCGACGGCTACGTTGTTGCGCGCAGAGGAAATACAGAGAGTCCAAGACGGAGGCTAGCGCATCTCAGAATGCGCTCGAGAAGGAAATCACGACACTGCGAGATTCGAACCGGACTCTGCAAATGAAACTGAGGGATATTGAGGTGGCCAACGACGACTTTGAGCGACAGGCGCGCAACACCACGTCATCGCTGGAGGATATGGAGTCCAAGTACAACCAAGCTATTGAGAGGGCGGTCATGATGGAGGAGGAGATCAAGATGGGTGAGCAGGAGCGTGAGCAGCTTCGCATCGAATCTCAGCGCTTGCGCGAAGAGCTGGGCGACCTCAAGATCGAGGCCGAGCTTCTTCAGGACAAGATCAAGAAGCAGGAGTCCCGTCATCTTTCCACCATCTCGACCGACCTCTCCGTTCTCGAGTCGCCAACCTTTGACCACACCGGGTCCCCTGGGTCGACCGCCAGCTCGCCTCTCATCACAACACCCCCCGAATCGAAGTCGCCCATTCCCGACGGCGACACGCTGTCCGAACTCCCCGATCCTCCTTCGCCGCCCATGTCGGATGTCTCGGCGCCCTTGCCCAAGGTCGCATCGACAAGAACTCCGGCTGTGTCTCGAAATGGTCGCTCTCGTCTTCCTTCGTCGTCTGACAACAGCATTACTCCCAAGCCCCGGTCTAAGCCTCCCACCAAGACGACAAGAGCACCTGGTAGCCGAATCTCGACTGGCGGCACTACGACTATGCGCACACCTGCGAACCGCGCCGTTGGACCTCGCTCGGCTTCGCACAAGCTCCCAGCTTCCAACTCGCTTACGCACATCCGAACCCTTACTGCGCAGATGCAACGCCTCGAGGCTCGTGTACACTCTGCACGATCCAAGCTTCCCGGACCGACGCGCACGCCAACACGAGCTTCGCCGCGCTCTTCCGTCTATGGAGTCAGCAACGTGCCTTCGACGGTTACGATCCGCTCTCGCAAGCGCACTGTTGGCTCCACGGCGTCTTCTGTAGCCGGTGACGATACCACCCCAACCAACAGCCAGAACTCTGGTACATCTAAGGGTAGCCACATGCCCCGACTTAGCACGTCTGGGGTCAGCCGGTTATCGTTTGGACCGCTGCCGAACCGTGGAGGACCCGACTCAGAAATCAGCAGGCCCAGCTCACGTGCTAGTGTCTCGTCGTATGCTCGGCCACCTTCACGAACCGCTGGAGACATGATCCCCCGACCTGTCTCTCGAACATCTCTCACAGGAACGCGAACTCCTATGGGCCGGCCCCGTTCATCACTTGGAGGTTCGATTCACAGTCACTCTGCCAGTATCAGCCATCTTGATCTGGAGGAGGAAGATGAGACCGAGTTCCGGACTCCAAGCCGTAGAGGTACATACTCCAAGCTGGACCCTGAGGGTGGTATGAGCGGTATCCCCGGCCCTGGCAGCGGTATCCCTATGCCCTCAACTCGGCGCCAGAGCGGTGGTCGACGGACTAGCAATGGGCCAATGAGATCCAGCATCTCTGCTGGGCACAGGAAACTGAGCGATCTGGGAGAGACGTACTAAGCAGTCTCTTCTCGGCAACGCTCCGAGACTGTCCCAGTTTACGATTTTCTTTCATTTGGTTTTGCTTCACAGCGGTTCGAGCGGTTACAAAATTGGCAGCATTTTCACCTCGGTCAAGGATATCCATCATACAAGAAGGGGTGGGACGGCTCGGCATGGTTCACAGCAGGCGCTTTGAAGACGGTGTTGATGATGATTACGGAATCCATTCTTGTCTCTCTGGCAGACTTCGTTACTAATACCGCTTGCTTGGGTACATGGGGTTTCGGCAACGGGGTTTATGGACGTTATGAAGAGATGGCATCTGATATTTTCTTTTTGTTTTTTTTGTTATCCCGAAGGACCTGGCCAGGCTTTTTATACCTACGAGGTACTATACCATACTACACGCCTTGGTCGGGCCTGATGGGACGGGGGTGTACCGCTGCAAAGCGAGTCATCGACCAGGCTGCCCGGGCTGGACTTGACGGCTCAAGCTGGCGAGCGGGTAATACTGGGGAAGATGATGCGAGGCTACTTCTGGTTCCCTCGCGGGGGCGGAGAGGGCGACATCGACAGTGTGGGGAGTGGTACGATGTCTGACAAGGCTGGCGAACGACAAACGGCGGCCCGTGAATTAGTTAAACCTATCTTATTTTTCCTTTGTTGATCAGGGGAGGGGAAGAGAAGAGGAGTAGATACAGACTGTGGAGGCGTACGATAGTATACCTTAGCTTGAGGACTGGGAGATGCCCGGCCTTGAAAAACGCCCAATACACAACTTGATACCATTAAGTGCTGTTTCTAGATTTCGGATTGAGTGTGGGGCGGTGATATTGTAGAGTATCTCGGCAGCTCGGATATGGAATGGCAAGATGTCGGCGATACAGAGATTCACAGAGATTGCTACCCATCATGCCCAATACCTGGTGCCAGCAATGAATTGAGTTTCTAGTCCGCAACGCGTGCAACAAGCCGTTGAGATTACTCGAGACGGTGGTGGTGATCATCATGTTGAGCGTCGATGCCTCAATACAAGCTAGTCTGAGATACCGGGTGCAACTCTGAAGCTCAACTGTAGAATACACTGCTCACCATTGGCCAAGGTTCAAGGGAAAAGAGATCGGCATCGGGCATCTTGCATGACGTTCCAACCTCAACCCTCAAAGGGGGAGAGTACGTACTACAAGTTCCGCTGGCCCAGCCGTAGTGTTGTCTATCTCTGAATCAGAAACCTCCAATCTTTGCCGGCATCCCGGGGACGCGCCTACAATGTTGGGATTCGGAGGATGACCGCTCAAGGCTGCGGCTCTGCGGCGGCCCGCGGGACCCCGAGGGGGAATTTAATTGGTAGAGGAACCTGATATATGGATCCAGATTTCGGGTTTGGGGCTCAACAATTGGGGACGGGCCCTGTTTCCATTCTTTTTTCTTGGTGTCTTGGTGCCTGGGGGTGGGAGAATTAAGGTAGGGCGCTAGTGTCATTGGGCGTTAGCGGGAAAGGCAAGGTACATGATGTCTGTGCATGGGGGTTTTGATATGGGATCTTGTCTTGGGACTGGAAGTTTGGGGTTGGGGGAGGGAGGAGCTTGGAATGTTCAAGGGAGAGAAATTAAAAAGGTTGTTGAATGACATCTTTTTTGGAGATGGAGGCATTTTTGTGTTATCGCGATGACGAAAACTTCAAGATTGTGATATCAGAGGCTGTGTGTTGAAATGCTGGGGAGAGCTTTGATGAACAGGGGTGGGATGAAGTATTTACACGGCGGAGTGGAGATGTTCATCTTGGATAATGGAGGCTCATGGAAGAAGAGGGAGAGCCTAGGAAGCTTTCTAGCTGGTCTTGGCTAGGTAGCAATTGGATAACCCAGAGCTACGATTAATAGTAGGATCGACCCAATTGACCACGATTCATCAACCTCGATATTCGCAGGGTCAAGCGAAATGACATGCCCTTGTCCCCTGTTGAACGAAGAGCTCCCGCTCGGTACACTGTCGTTCCGGGCTAAGGGACATACACACACACGTCAGAGGGGGCGTTTTGGGAAGCGTGGCTCAACGCCGTGCATCAGGTCGCTCCCGACTGGCTCCCAACACCTGGGCTGACGCTTGTGGCTGACTCTTTTTTCGGATGGAACACATCCCTGGGCAGTAGCCTTGCGATTCGCGACTGCGAGGCTGCGAAGAAAGTTGCTTGTTGCTGTGAGAGAACTGTGGATTATATCGTGACGTGCATGCGATTTTTCGCGTGGTTCAGCCCGGACATGTCGGTAATGAAATGGGCTTCTTCGGGAAATCGCATTGTCCAACTGGTGATCGATCGGGTTCCGAGTAGCTTTCGACATGGGGGCGTAATACGTGATGCCTTTCTTGGGGGCTAATTTCAATTCTTATTCAATTGCTTCTCCTCATCCTCGTTTTTCATGCGTCTATCGCTTTCTTAGCTAAATATTGTCGTGATGCTCGTGTCATGACGACATATCTTATCCATCTCATCTCCCCAGCTCTCTGTTCTTTTTGCCTGACGGCCACTTACACGCATAGTCAGCTGATGGCACGTCCAGAATGAGCAGGTCAGTCTGGTTATCAGCCATATTCGGTATCGGAACCCGTCAAATAGAAATTCAATCAGACTCTCTTTTGAATCACGCCTACATCATGAGCAATCATCATCATCATCATCATCATCATGGTCATCAATTAGAAAGGCCGGCTTCCGATGCGGATTCCGGCAAGTCTTTCGGTCTCCGTCTACGGGCTTTGTCTCCAACAAACCCGAAAGTCCCCGCGAAAAAAGGGAAATCTGCCACGCCACCCCCCCCTTAACTAAATCCATGCCCGCTCAACCGCGCTGCTACTGCTCCCCCGGAGCCGCCTTGGCCCTTTGAGAGAGAGACAGCTTGGTGACGGCGGGCATCCCCCCCCCCACCTGGAGTTGAGTGCCGGCCCCTCAACCCTACGACCTCACCTCACCCATTGAACTTCCATGTCTCTCCCGCTGGACCCTGAAAGGACACCACGCGCGCCAATTCCACTTGGGAGATCACCAACTGGGAACTCCACTGGGGGCCACCTCCAATTTTTTTTTTCTTTGGGGGAATGAGTGTGTCACTTTTTTTCCTGTCTTCCCCTTTGCTGGATTTCCCAATCCCGGCCCCCCTCCACCCCTTGATCGCTCGGCTTACGCCCGGCCTTCCATCTTGTCTTCCCGTCCCAACAGTTCTAGTTTGTCTCCCCCGCCAGCTGCCGAGCAAAGGGCTTGCCACCACCTAAGCCAACAACAACAACAACAGCCCCTAGATTTAGCCAACAGTAGAGACAGAGTGGAGGTCAACAACCCGCAGAGGAGGGACCATCCGTGGCGGGATTAGCTCCAGGTGCAAGGGGATTGGGCAGATCCCGTAGCATTGTGCATGTCTTGGAGGAGCTTCGGTTTTTTTTTTTGTACTTGAAGTCTCCCGCATCCTTCAGATAGCATCTCTCCTCTGATCTTCGTCCCCCTCTCCTCCTCTTCTCAAGTCCCATAGAGAATCAATTGGAAGACGAACAGGTTGTGAAGCCCTGTTCTCTGTATAATTCCTGGACGCTCTCCTCACGTCCAGCACATACAAAGTCTTCTCTCCCAATCCTACCTATCCACCTCATTTTAATCCCCCTTCACCCTCTTGTATTATTTTTTTAGCGCGTATACCAACCGCTCCCACCTACCGGGACGCTTTCCACTGAGCCTTTCCCAACAACCAAAGGGAAGGTCTTTGTTTTTTTTTTCTGGGTCGGAGCTACCCCTGCCGTGCCTGCCCTGCGCGCATCCGCCTGACTGGACTGTGCCGGTTCATGACGCCCTGAGCAAAAGACAACGAACCAAAGCTCATCAATTCTTCCTCCTGGAAACCTCTTTTTCTCCAACAAATCCCATAATCTCCTTCCGCCGCCCGCGATTCTTTCTTTCTTCTCCTCCTCCTTCTCTTTTCACATACACACAACGCAGAAGCCATGACTGAGATCTCAGCTGGTGCCCACGAGGGTGCCAATGGGCGGTCGGTGCCCTACGTCAATGGCAAGGCGTCGTATGCAGAGAAGTTCAATATCGCAGACCACTTCATCGGCGGAAACCGAGTAGAGAATGCGCCCCCCAGCAAGGTCAAGGACTTTGTTGTCCAGAACGGCGGTCACACCGTTATTACCAACGTGAGAAGCACCCTTTTGGGAGTTTTGAGGTTTCCGGAGCGGAATCTCGACCCCGCCAAATCCTCCCCATGGTAGAATTGTTGAGCTGACCAGAACTTGCTCGCGTGGTACAGGTCCTCATTGCGAACAACGGTATCGCCGCCGTCAAGGAGATCCGATCAGTCCGAAAATGGGCCTACGAGACGTTCGGCGACGAGCGAGCCATTCACTTCACTGTGATGGCTACCCCCGAAGATCTGCAGGCCAACGCAGAGTACATTCGAATGGCCGACCACTACGTCGAGGTTCCCGGCGGCACCAATAACCACAACTATGCCAACGTCGAGCTGATTGTGGATATTGCTGAGCGCATGAACGTCCATGCCGTCTGGGCTGGATGGTGAGTCTTTTGCTGGCCTGCGATTCTGTATACACGAGATACTGACTAGTTCAGGGGCCACGCCTCCGAGAACCCCAAGCTGCCAGAGTCGCTGGCCGCTTCCCCAAAGAAGATCGTCTTCATCGGACCCCCCGGCTCCGCCATGCGATCACTAGGCGACAAGATCTCCTCCACAATCGTAGCACAACACGCCGATGTGCCCTGCATTCCCTGGTCGGGAACTGGTGTCAGGGACGTCGCTGTCGACGACAAGGGCATTGTCACCGTTGCCGACGACATCTACGCCAAGGGATGTGTGACCTCGTGGGAGGAGGGTCTGGAGAAGGCCAAGGAGATTGGCTTCCCCGTCATGATCAAGGCCTCCGAGGGTGGTGGTGGTAAGGGTATCCGAAAGGCCGAAGCCGAGGAGGGTTTCGAGGCTCTCTATAAGGCCGCCGCCAGCGAAATCCCTGGCTCTCCCATCTTCATCATGAAGCTCGCCGGCAACGCCCGACATCTCGAAGTCCAGCTGCTTGCTGATCAGTACGGCAACAACATCTCCCTCTTCGGCCGAGATTGTTCCGTTCAGCGACGTCACCAGAAGATTATTGAGGAGGCTCCCGTCACCATTGCGAAGCCCGACACGTTTAAGGCCATGGAGGAGGCCGCTGTCCGTCTTGGTAAGCTCGTCGGCTACGTCTCCGCCGGTACCGTCGAGTACCTCTACTCTCACGCCGACGACAAGTTCTACTTCCTGGAGCTCAACCCCCGTCTCCAGGTCGAGCATCCTACCACTGAGATGGTCAGTGGTGTCGATCTGCCTGCTGCTCAGCTGCAGATTGCTATGGGTCTTCCCCTTCACCGCATCCGCGATATTCGACTCCTGTACGGTGTCGACCCCAAGACGTCGAGCGAGATTGACTTCGAGTTCAAGAACGAGGGCACTGCTCTGAGCCAGCGACGACCTCAGCCCAAGGGCCACACCACTGCTTGCCGAATCACTTCCGAGGA
This sequence comes from Fusarium oligoseptatum, assembly GCA_003946995.1. Lineage (NCBI taxonomy): Eukaryota > Fungi > Ascomycota > Sordariomycetes > Hypocreales > Nectriaceae > Fusarium > Fusarium oligoseptatum. Next base: position 161,846 of record NKCK01000011.1, read on the forward strand.
TCCCGGTGAGGGTTTCAAGCCTTCCAACGGTGTCATGCACGAGCTCAACTTCAGGAGTAGCTCCAACGTCTGGGGTTACTTCTCCGTCGGTTCGCAGGGTGGTATTCACAGTTTCTCCGACTCTCAGTTCGGTCACATTTTCGCTTATGGCGAGAACCGATCTGCTTCGCGGAAGCACATGGTCATGGCCCTCAAGGAGCTGAGCATTCGTGGTGATTTCCGAACCACTATTGAGTACCTCGTCAAGCTTCTCGAGACCGAGGCTTTCGAGGAGAACACCATCTCCACTGGTTGGCTGGATGAGCTCATCTCCAAGCGTCTTACCGCTGAGCGACCTGAGACCATGCTTGCCGTTGTCTGCGGTGCCATCACCAAGGCTCACATTGCCAGTGAGGCCTGCATGGCTGAGTACCGCGCTGGTCTCGAGAAGGGTCAGGTTCCCTCCAAGGATATCCTGAAGACGGTCTTCACCATCGACTTCATCTACGAGGGTTACCGATACAAGTTCACCGCCACCCGTGCCAGCTCCGACAGCTACCATCTCTTCATCAACGGCTCCAAGTGCTCAGTCGGTGTCCGTGCTCTGAGCGATGGTGGTCTCCTTATCCTTCTCGACGGACGAAGCCACAACGTCTACTGGAAGGAGGAAGTTGGTGCTACCCGTCTGTCTGTCGACAACAAGACCTGCTTGTTGGAGCAGGAGAACGACCCTACCCAGCTTCGCTCTCCCAGCCCTGGTAAGCTCGTCAAGTACACTGTCGAGAACGGTGCCCACGTCCGAGCTGGTCAGACCTATGCTGAGGTCGAGGTCATGAAGATGTACATGCCCCTCGTTGCTCAGGAGGATGGTGTTGTCCAGCTCATCAAGCAGCCCGGAGCCACTCTTGAGGCTGGTGACATCCTCGGTATCCTTGCCCTGGATGATCCTACCCGCGTGAAGCAGGCTCAGGCCTTCGTCGACAAACTCCCTGCCTACGGCGAGCCTGTTGTCATTGGTTCCAAGCCCGCCCAGCGTTTCTCCGTCCTCTACAACATCCTCAACAACATCCTCCTCGGTTACGACAACTCTGTCATCATGCTGCCTACCCTCAAGGAGCTCATTGAGGTTCTCCGAGACCCTGAGCTGCCTTACAGCGAGTGGAACGCTCAGTTCTCGGCCCTGCACGCCCGCATGCCCCAGAAGCTCGATGCTCAGTTCACTCAGATTGTCGACCGCGCCAAGTCCCGACACGCCGAGTTCCCTGCCAAGTCACTTGGCAAGGCTTTCCACCGGTTCCTCGAGGACAATGTTGCTCCTGCTGATGCCGACATGCTCAAGACTACCCTCGCTCCCCTTACTGAGGTTATCGACATGTACTCTGAGGGTCAGAAGAACCGTGAGCTTTCTGTCATCAAGGGTCTTCTCGAGCAGTACTGGGAGGTTGAGAACCTCTTCATGAACCAGCCTCAGGAGGATGCTGTTGTTCTGAAGCTCCGTGACCAGCACAAGGACGACATCATGAAGGTAGTTCACACTGTCCTGTCTCACAGCCGTGTGAGCGCCAAGAGCTCCTTCGTCCTGGCTATTCTTGAGGAGTACCGCCCCAACAAGCCCAAGGCTGGCAACATTGCCAAGAACCTTCGCGACACTCTGCGCATGCTCACTGAGCTCCAGTCTTCGCGCCCTACCTCCAAGGTCTCTCTCAAGGCTCGTGAGATCATGATTCAGTGCTCTCTTCCTTCTCTCGAGGAGAGAACCGCCCAGCTGGAGCACATCCTGCGCACTTCCGTCATCGAGTCCCGATACGGCGAGACTGGTTGGGACCACCGTGAGCCTAGCCTGGACATCATCAAGGAGGTCGTTGACTCCAAGTACACTGTCTTCGACGTCTTGACCATGTTCTTCGCTCACGATGACCCCTGGGTGTCTCTGGCTTCTCTTGAGGTTTACGTTCGCCGAGCTTACCGTGCCTACATCCTCAAGTCGATCGAGTACCACCAGGACGAGTCTGACTCTCCCCTGTTTGTGTCTTGGGACTTCCAGCTTCGCAAGCTTGGTCAGTCCGAGTTTGGTCTGCCTCTGCAGTCTGCTGCTCCCTCTACCCCTGCTACTCCCAGCGGAGGCGAGTTCAATTTTAAGCGAATTCATTCGATTAGCGATATGTCCTACCTCACCCACAAGTGGGAGGATGAGCCTACTCGCAAGGGTGTCATTGTTCCTTGCAAGTACATCGACGATGCTGAGGATCTTATCGGCAAGGCTCTCGAGACTCTTGCTACTGAGCAGAGGCAGAGGAAGAAGCACACCACTCCCGGTCTTATCCCTGACCTGAGTGGCAAGCGCAAGCCCGTCCAGGCTAAGCAAGAGCAAGAGGAGCTGTCTGCTGTTATCAATGTCGCTATCCGCGATTCTGAGAGCCGTGATGACCGCGAGACTCTTGAGCGCATCCTGCCCATCGTTGAGCAGTACAAGGACGAGCTCCTCGCTCGAGCTGTCCGTCGTCTGACTTTCATCTGCGGTCACAGCGATGGCTCCTACCCCGGATACTACACTTTCCGAGGTCCCGAGTACAAGGAAGATGACAGTATTCGTCACAGCGAGCCCGCTCTTGCTTTCCAGCTTGAGCTTGCTCGTCTGGCCAAGTTCCACATTAAGCCTGTTTTCACTGAGAACAAGAGTATCCACGTTTACGAGGGTATTGGCAAGGCTGTGGACACTGACAAGCGATACTTTACTCGTGCTGTCATCCGTCCTGGTCGTCTTCGGGATGAGATCCCCACTGCTGAGTATCTCATCTCTGAGGCTGACCGTGTCGTCAACGACATCTTTGATGCCCTGGAGATCATCGGCAACAACAACTCCGATCTGAACCAGGTCTTCATCAACTTTACCCCTGTGTTCCAGCTTCAGCCCAAGGAGGTTGAGGAGTCTCTCCAGGGCTTCCTTGACCGATTCGGTATCCGAGCTTGGCGCCTTCGTATCGCTCAGGTCGAGATCCGCATTATTTGCACTGATCCCCAGACCGGAACTCCCTACCCTCTCCGTGTTGTCATCACCAACACGTCTGGTTATGTCGTCGACGTCGACATGTACGCTGAGCGCAAGTCGGAGAAGGGCGAGTGGGTCTTCCACAGCATTGGTGGCACCCACGAGAAGGGCCCCATGCATCTGCTGCCCGTCTCTACTCCCTATGCCACCAAGAACTGGCTCCAGCCTAAGCGATACAAGGCTCACCTCATGGGCACTCAGTACGTCTATGATTTCCCTGAGCTGTTCCGACAGGCTATCCAGAACACCTGGACCAAGGCCGTCAAGATTCAGCCCAGCCTGGCCTCGCAGCAGCCCAAGACTGGTGACTGCATCAGCTTCACTGAGCTCGTGCTTGATGACAAGGACAACCTTGATGAGGTGAACCGTGAGCCTGGCACTAACACTTGTGGTATGGTTGGTTGGATCTTCCGGGCCCGCACCCCTGAGTACCCCAACGGCCGACGATTCATCGTCATTGCCAACGATATCACCTACAAGATTGGTTCGTTCGGCCCTAAGGAAGATGACTTCTTCTACAAGTGCACTGAGCTTGCTCGCAAGCTGGGTATTCCCCGTATCTACCTGTCTGCCAACTCTGGTGCTCGCCTTGGTCTTGCGGATGAGCTCATGGGCCACTTCAAGGTTGCTTGGAACGACGTCAACAACCAGCAGGGCGGCTTCCGATACCTCTACCTTGATGAGGAGACCAAGACTCGCTTCGAGAAGGACGTCATCACTGAGGAGGTCTCTGAGGATGGTGAGAAGCGACACAAGATTGTCACCATCATTGGTAAGGAGGAGGGTCTTGGTGTTGAGTGTCTGAGGGGATCCGGTCTTATTGCTGGTGCCACCAGCCGAGCCTACAACGACATCTTCACCGTGACCCTGGTGACCTGCCGATCAGTTGGTAAGTTTATACATCCATTGACGAGAGTGCTTTTCTAACATTCAATAGGCATTGGTGCTTACCTCGTCCGTCTTGGTCAGCGTGCTGTCCAGATTGAGGGTCAGCCCATCATCCTGACTGGTGCCCCTGCCCTTAACAACCTGCTTGGTCGTGAGGTGTACACCTCTAACCTGCAGCTTGGTGGCACTCAGATCATGTACCGCAACGGTGTGTCGCACATGACCGCCAACGACGACTTTGCTGGTGTCTCCAAGATTGTCGAGTGGATGTCGTTTGTTCCCGAGAAGCGCAACAGCCCCGTGCCCGTCAGCCCTAGCGTGGACGACTGGGACCGTGATATCACCTACTTCCCTCCCCAGAAGCAGCCCTACGATGTCCGGTGGATGATTGGTGGTCGCGAGGGCGAGGACGGGTTCGAGTCTGGTCTCTTCGACAAGGACTCGTTCGTCGAGGCTCTCGGTGGCTGGGCCAAGACTGTTGTCGTTGGTCGCGCTCGTCTTGGTGGTATCCCCATGGGTGTCATCGCTGTCGAGACTCGATCGGTTGAGAACATTACTCCTGCCGACCCTGCCAACCCTGACTCCATCGAGCAGGTCAGCAACGAGGCTGGTGGTGTGTGGTACCCCAACTCTGCCTTCAAGACTGCCCAGGCTATCAACGACTTCAACAATGGTGAGCAGCTGCCTTTGATGATCCTTGCCAACTGGCGTGGTTTCTCTGGTGGTCAGCGCGACATGTACAACGAGGTGCTCAAGTATGGATCTTTCATCGTCGACGCCCTCGTCAAGTACGAGCAGCCTATCTTCATCTACATTCCTCCCTTTGGTGAGCTCCGTGGTGGATCTTGGGTTGTCGTCGACCCTACCATCAACCCCACCGCCATGGAGATGTACGCCGATGTCGAGGCCCGCGGTGGTGTCCTTGAGCCCGAGGGTATCATCGGTATCAAGTATCGCAAGGACAAGCAGGTCAAGACCATGGCCCGCATGGATCCTGAGTATGCTGGCCTCAAGAAGCAGCTCGAGGACCTCAGCCTGTCTACCGAGGAGACCGACGAGATTAAGAAGAAGATGGCCATCCGCGAGAAGCAGCTGTTGCCCGTGTATGCCCAGATCGCTGTTCAGTTCGCCGACCTGCACGACCGTGCTGGTCGCATGAAGGCCAAGGGTGTTATCCGAGACTCTCTTGAGTGGGTCAACGCTCGTCGCTACTTCTACTGGCGTCTCCGCCGTCGTCTCAACGAGGAGTACATCATCCGTCGCATGACTTCGACCATCATCAGCACTTCGCACAGCCAGACTGCTGCTAAGAACGCCGAGACACGTGCCAAGTACCTGCACCTTCTCCGCAGCTGGTCGGGCATTGTCGACTGGGAGAAGGATGACCAGGCCGTCACTGAGTGGTATGAGACTGAGCGCAAGACTATTGGCGAGAAGGTTGATGCTCTCAAGTCTGAGGTGCTGGCTGCTGAGGTTGCCAGCGTTGTCCGAGGCCACGCCAAGGCTGGTTGGACTGGTGTTCGTGAGGTGCTGAGAGTCATGCCCGTTGAGGAGCGGGAGCAGATTCTCAAGTACCTCCAGCAGTAGAGGACTAGATTAGAGGATGAGGATTAAGGGACATTCGATTCGGAGGAATCTCCTAATGTGTGTTTATAGAGGCGATTTACGCTGATTATGGTTTTACGTCACGTCGACAAGACATTAGAAATGATGGAGGATAGAGAAGTGGTGGGATGTGTATGAGGCGTATGGCATTGGATTTACAAGACATGTTCAATATCAATATTTCTTTACCACAACTGATTAATTTGTTGATGTGAATGAGTGATTAAAGTGATTTCTGCTCCTCAAACGGGAAGTGTTGGGTAGATGGATAACTTTCTGACATCGATGTCAGGTTGACAACACCCACGGAGTGTCACTCAACCTGGGGCTATTAATAACCTTGATGAGTGTGTTTGTGTAGTGACCTTAAAACAATAACAGAAACCGTCCGAGGTGGTTAACAAGCTCTCCATGCTTCATCATGGCGTTGAGGCTCAACTGGTATGAATTTCCTCGTGTTCTCGTTGAGGCTGAAGACGCAAGATAGGGATCAGATTTGGTCCTTGGAATAATCCAAGAGTATCCATCTTCACAACCTTTAACTCCTTCGGGCGAGGCCCCAGCCTTCGTCACCGAAAGATCCAGGGACCCTCTGACATACTTGCTGCACCGGGCTCGGACATGTCGCTCATGGGTTGTCAACCAAGTTCCGTCGCTGAATGTAAAGATGAGATTTTTCTAATCTGGCCACCGATATGTGCGCCTCGACCCTTAGCCACCCTTTATGATACAATTCCTTAGATAACAGATCCCCTCCCCCAATATCAACATCAATGGTATAGTGACGGTGACCTCCTCATCCCTTTTGAGTTTCCCAGTTTTTCGTGCCCTCCCAATAATGGCGCCATGGTCTCGAAACTAAGGAGGCGCTGCGATGGATGTATCAGAAATAGAACATTGATGACTCCAGGCAAATTCATCGATGACCTATTTTTGATATATCCATCTCGTCGCCTCCTTAGTTTCGAGACCATGACGCCAAGTTTGTCGTAATTATACAATAGCCGTTTCCCATCCCATATCCCTCTCAATGTGTGTGTGTGTGTTTATGCCGTCTAGCTCATGAATGTCGTCGTCTCTTGAATTCGTTACGCATCTTGGGGAACCTTTGTCCGGATCTGCACGCCGTGCCAGCCCTTGACGAGATCACCCAATGCAGCATTAACCATACGCTGCTGCTTGAGGATTGTCTGGCCCTTGAAAGCGGCGGATGTAATGTCGATGGCGTACATGCTTCCACAGCCGCCCGAGACGTCCTGGACGAGTAGCTCGCTCGGGGATAGTTTCTCGGCGAGGATTTCAGCGATGGCGGACTCGGCGGGTGTCATTGAGGGGAGATCGGGTTCTTCCTCGAGAGCTGGGGAGGCTCTTCGGGGGAGGGACGTTGAGAGGAGACGAGAGGGTTGACGGATGGAGAAGGGCGTTGTTGAGCGGGATACTGTTGAAGCTCGGAGGAGGGATCGTATGGGGAGTCGTGTGCGCATCGCAGCGCGACGACAAGCGTTGCAAATCATGGCAATTGATTGACCGCAGACAACTTAATTGAACTTGGGGTGTTGTGCGACGGATCAATTGGCGGCGGGGGAAGAAGAAGAAAAGAGAAGTGAATGACGATGGGGGAAAAGAATACCCCATGCAATGCATGTGCCGGAATTTAGAGGCCGAGAGATTACCTAATTGAGAAACTTGAAGTGGACACCTGGACTGGGGAAATAAAAAAGAAAAAGTGGAGGAGGGGGCTTTGAAATCAGATTTTTGGGGATTTGCTGAGATATGGGGAGAGAGATATGGGGGTTAAGATAAGATCTATAATATTATTTTGGATGGTATATTACTTGGCAGTAATTAGATAGATTATGTATCATTTATCATACATGCTGTACAAGAGAAGAGGGTTGAGTTGGCTGTGCAAAGATGGCTTGTGAGAGTGGAGGCACCGTCAATTCTTTTTCATTGATGGCTGGCTGGTGGGAACTAAAATTTGCTGGACAAGGCTTCTTTTCTCAAGTCAACGAGAGTCTAGAGCCACGTAATCTTTGTCGTCGTAACGTGCGATTTAATTCATTCATATTTCAAACAATCTATTTTATCTATTTAATCTTGAGATAATACATACTTGACCGATGCCACGAAAGGTATGAGAACAAACCCCTGTGAAGATCATATGCACACCACTGACTGACTGGCCCCTAGAACCGAACTCCCGAATCTCTCGCTCTCAACCGAGAGAATCAGCGTCGCTCGCGCGCGAGACAGCGTGAACTCCTAGAGGACTTGCAACGTCGTGTTCGCGAGTATGAGAGTCGCGATGGACAAGCTACTCTTGAGATGCAGCGCGTTGCGAGGGTCGTCGCTGGTGAGAATGCCGCGCTGAGGAGTCTGCTCGCCTCGAAAGGGGTTCCGACGGATGAGGTTGAGGCTCATCTTGAGGCTGTGAGAGTAGGAGCGTCTTCTGCCGCGTCTGCCTGTACCCCTACGACAAATTCACCTTGTGCTGCGTCGCCGGTTAATATTGCGCCGAGACCAGTGGCTTGCTCACAGCCTAGTGGATGTGGTTCAAGCGTCGTCATCAATCCTGAGCGTGTCCCATGTTCTCAAAGACAGCTCAAAGCACGCTCTTCAGCAACCCCTACACCGGCAGCACTCTCCCCACAACCCTGCAAACAAGAAACAGACGCTCCCACGCTCAGCTGCTGCTCCCAACCCCAGTCCGAATCTCAGGAGGCTTCAAGACCAAAACCAATGGACAAGATTCACTGTATGGAGGCGGCTACCATTCTGGCCCAGATCCGAGGAAACTCGGATATATCTCAGGCTCGGGCTGCTCTCGGTTGTTCCAGCAACGATAATTGCATGGTTCGGAATACAGATCTTTTGGGACTCATGGATGAGATGACTTGATGTTCCTCGAGTCTATTACTATTGTCAACCCCTTTACCTCACGACTCTATCAAACAACCCTCAACTCCTCCAACTCCATCTATCCGAAACCCACCGAAGAAGATAAACCAACCCCAACAAAACCGGAACCTCAATCAAAGGCCCCACAGTAGCCGCAAGCGCCTGATCACTCCCGGGTCCATAGGTAGCGATGGCGACAGCAATCGCGAGCTCAAAGTTGTTGCTAGCAGCCGTGAAGCTCTGCGTCGTCGAGAGAGGATATCCAAAGTTTGACTTTCTCGCCACGAGTAACGTTGCGAAGAAGATGATGATGAAGTAGACGATTAGGGGCGCTGCGACGCGGATTACTGATATGATTTGGTGGACTACTTGGTGGCCTTGTGAGGCGAAGAGGATGAGGATTGTGTATAGGAGTCCTATGAGGGACCATGGTGAGATTATGCGTAGGAATACCCGTTCGTACCAATCTGCACCGAGCAGTGTTCGGAGGGAGAAACGGGTTATAACAGCAGCGCCGAGGGGAATACCCAAGAACACGGCTACACTCGTTGCAACAGTCGAGTACGATACTTCGAGAGCACCCTCTTCCCCGCTAATGACGCTGATGAAGAAGACGGACATGGGAGCGTACAGGGCCATCTGGAGGATCGAGTTGATGGCAACAAGGATGGCGCAATACTCGCTATCACCGCCTGCAAGGCCGTTCCAGATCAGAACCATGGCGATGCACCTTGCTAGACCGACGAGGATAAGACCGATGCGAAGTTCAGGTTTATCTGGGAGAAATGCCCACGCCAGGCCAAGCTATCCAAGTCAGTACAAGTTTGTCGCGTACAAGGGGAGGAACATACCATCAGGAAGGGTGCAACGATCCAGTTAATGACAATACTAAAAAGTATCTGCCTCCAAACATCCCTCTGAGAAAAGATCTCATGAATACACTCATACCGAACCTTGCAAAGAATAGGATACATCATGACTAGAAGTCCAACAGCGATTGGAACCGACACGCCGACAAACTTGCCCTTTTCCAGCGCCGGTCCCGTCGAGGGCACAAAGTTGCCCAGGATGATGCCTACAGCCATGGCGAGGAAGATCCAGAGGGCGAGGAACCGGTCGAGCCAGCCGAGGGATTTGAAGGCTGAGACATTCTTTTTAGATTGGGTGGTGTTGTTTTTCGAGGTCTTGCGTGGGAGAGGGTTCTTCTTGTTTTTGGTGGTGGTGGTTCGGGGGGGCATTTTTGGGAGTGTTTGGGGGATTGTCGATTGTACAACACCTAAAGGATGGTATTACTCTTGTCAATGAGGAGCAGGATCGATGTAATGGATTCTTAAAATGAAGGGAGAAAAATCTTTTTTGTATGTACTTGGCTTTTTAATGTCTTGTCAAATTCTCCCGTCCTCATGTACTTCTGTCGCCGGAGCTTCTGGCCAATCAGGACAGGGGCATGACAGAGTCCCTCCGGGGCCGCCCCGGAGAGGATGACCGAAGGGTCTCGGCGTCGCCTTGTCCATCCTCTCACTCTAAGATTGCTATTGTATAAAATTTTGAGGAGTATGGACGAGCATTTTTGAGGACCCCTTCCCCTATCCCGATGTGGTATGCCAGCCTGCCCCCAGCCCTATCGAAGACCTTATCACTATTGTGATTGAAGGCGCCTACCTGTACAAGACACCACTGGGTTGCTTGCGACAGACAATATGAGGATATTCAGATCAATTGATATTCAACTATAAACTAATGTCTAGCTCTTTTAGCTGACTTTTACATCTAAACTATTCTATGCATCATTATCCTAATATGTTTCCAAGCTTCTAACCCTCATTATCCGATACATAAACCCATAACCTTTTCTCTGTTTGTACAATCAAATCATTGCGCATACTCTATCGCAAACGGCGGCGAGTAGGATTCATCCCAATCCCCCTCATCATCCTCATTTCCAAATATCCTCAACGCCCTATACCGAACCACATACATCCCCGCAGGCGCAAAGCCACCACCTGCCAGCTCTCCAGTAAAAGGCTGCGAGTTTCTTCCCATGGGGTTCCACAGGAGGGGAAAGTTGACGGGTTCACCGATGATTCTGGCTTTTCCGGTCGAGTTGGACTTTTCTGTCGTCACGGGGATGATGTGGCCGTGTAGCTTTGCTGTGCCGAGGGCTAGGAACCAGACGATTTCTGGAAGCTCGTCTGTTTGGTTGTTTGCTGTGCCCGGCTTGGGGAGGATCCATGTTTTGTTGGCCTTTGCTGGGAAGAAATTTTTCGTCGGTTGAGGATGTGATCCAGGTGTCGTTCTGGCCGAGGACGGGGGAGTTGTGGAGGGAACCTGTGAGGCCTTGGTAGGGGAGGGAGAGTGCGCTTCCGTCTGTGCCGTTGATGGCGACGTAGCCAGACCAGACGGGTAGACGCATCGCATTGATGCCTTCAGGAGGAGTGGGGAGGACCTCGATGACGATGCTCTCTCCTGGAGAGATGGACACCTTGGACTCGCTGAACCTGACGCTGGCTTGCTCGTTGGCGAAGTCATTAGGAAACCCATCAGGATACATGTACCCCTTTGCAAGAGTATACATAGTAACCGCAGGAACATGCGAAATCTGAAACTCCACCCGCTCTGGTCCAGTATTCTTGAGTGTAAAGTTGAGAGACTCAACAAAGTTATCCGTATCATTAAAGGACAAACTCGAAGGACTCAAAAATAATCTTGGAGTGAGCAGCATCATGAGCCTGCACGATGCCACCGCCCTGCTGAGGAACAGGGGCTAAAAATCTGTAAAAAGCTTTTCCGTCGTTGAAGAGCTGCGGCTTCGAGGTGGAGGATAGGAGGTTCTCGAGGAAGATGGGGTCTAGCGTTCCTCTGACTTCGGCGATGAGGGCCACTATACCTGCCAAAAGGGGCGTCGCCATCGATGTACCGGACAAGACGGCGAAACTACCCTGGTCTCTGGGGTAAGTAGAGAGGATCTCACCTCCTGGGGCACCAAACTGTGGCTTGACGTCCATCTCCCATGTAGGACCCCAAGATGTAAAAGCGCTTACAGCACCGGCTGTGATATTGTTGACGGTCTCTTGAAGCATGACGTTTCCGTCACTCCCGTCTGACATTTCCAACACGACTTTTTCTCCCTTGCTGAGATGCTTCATCCACTCCACGCCTTGTGATGGAGAGACTATAGCCGCAGCCTTGATGCCCGCAACCATTGAAACGTCATAAGGCATCAGTTTATCCAGATCGCTGTAGATCATCATGTACTGGGCTCCAAACTTGGCAATGTTGGTAGCCTTGACTTCAAATGTGCACGTTCCCCGTCGGAGTAGCACAATGTACTTGCTGAGATCTGGTGTGTTCGCCGGTAGAGGATTGCAGGCGTCGTTGGCGACGGTGGTGTTGTAGTTGAGAGCCCAGAGTGGTAGCTTGACGCCCTTCCAGGAATCTGGTGCTCCAGCCAAGGAACCAAACTCTTGTTTCGGACCGTTGTTGACGGTGTAGTGTGAGACGTTGAATAGAGCCAGTGATTTCGTGTTGTCAAAAGAAGCAACAGCCGTAACATGCTTTCCGTTGCCAGCAGTATTAGCATAAAAACAGACCAGCTTCACCTGCGTTGCCAGCTGACAAGATGCACGGTACTCCTTGGTCAACAATTCGGGAGACAGCCACAGCCCACGGATCCTCAGACCAACCAGCAGGTCCTCCGATAGACGCCGAGATGATATCCGCACCATCTTCAAAAGCCCTGTTGAAAGCGGCGATGAGAATGTCGTTGCCAGACTCACCCTTGCAGCCAAACGCTCGGTACGCACCGATAGTCACTCCTGGGGCAGCTCCGGTGAAGCCCATCGAGTTTGCTTGCGCTGCGAGGGTTCCGGCAGTGTGAGTTCCGTGTCCTTCGCAATCTTGCGGGTCGTCGTCTGGGGTTGCTGCGTTCTTGCCGTTGTAGGTGTCGCCGACGAGGTCAGTTCCGAAGGAGACGAGACAGCCTGGGCCAAAGCATCCTCCGAGAGCAGGGTGTGTGTAGTCAACCTATACATCCAGTCAGTTGACCGCAATCACTGAGTTCTTAGTGGTACTTACACCACTATCGACCAGGGCAACCTTGATGCCCTTGCCCGTCGCTCCCTCAGCTCGTAACTTGTCAACCTGAGTCATGATATGCGGCGAAAAGGTGTCATTGTTTGTCTCCCTCCCATACAAGTCTCTCTTGCTAATGGCCGAGTAGTCCTTGCCCGGTGTGCCCTGCCAATGAACCTCTGGTGTAGGTAGACTAATCATCTTGACCGGCCAGCTCCGCTTAACGGCAGGCATCTTGGTCATCATGACAGCCAGATCCTCCGCACTTTCGACATCGTTGAACTGAATCGATGCACCCTTGAAGAGCTTGTAATCGTACTGCATTCGTGTCGTTCCATGTTCGGAAGCTTTGGCGTAAAAGTCTGAACAGTCCTGTGTCTTGTCAGTGGTGGGAGCTTGAGCTTGACTCGATCAACATACATTATCATCCTCAAACTCAAAGATGTATGCACCCGGTAGGCGAGAAGAAGTCTTTTTTATGCCAATGTGCTTGACATCGACAGCACTCGCCGCAGCAGCAAAGAGCCATACGAGCGAATACAAGCGCATGATCAATTAATCCTCCCCGCAATCACGATGGGAAGATACGAGATGGGAAAAGGGCAAGCGGATAGACAAGCCAGACGGAGACTATATACGATCATCTGTACCGACCCATGATCAAGGCCGGCCCCCGTCGCCATCGACGACGCCGGGGATTTAGGGCGACCACCAACCCCAGCTGAGTCGTGGATAATGTCCATGCAAGAGAGTGGACTCTTGTCAAGCGCCCGCGTTGGGTTGGGTTGCCAACACGAACGAGATTGCAGGGGATTGATCTCCAGTAACTCCGGGAGACCGGCTTCTTCTGCATGGAAGCGAGCTTAGAAACGTCCTGTATATAGAGCGAGTTTGACGCCGGATAGTGGCCCCATATGAAAAGCGTCTTGGCATGACGACACAAGGGACCACACAACTCAGCATCGGTTGCTAGAGAAGAAAAAAGAGGAGAGATGCGTGAGGTGATTGCACGTTGAAGCGGAATTATCAGCAGTTGGGATATCCCAGCGTTTCAATTACATTGCCTCAATCCTTCGGTGAAGCTTGGGATGTCCATGTCCATGTTGAGTAACCACGGCGAGCGCAGGATCCCGATAGTTAATGACCCTCTCGTTAACTGCCTTATCCGTTAATTCCGGGTTAGAATTGACAAGTTCCCCTGCATTTTAATCTGTCAGAACTTTTTTTTTGCCCCACGATCGACAGGAGAAGAATTGAAGCCATGACGCATTTACTGCAAGGGTTACTTTGATCATACCATCCAAAATCCCACGCCATGGAAAAACAGTTATAGAAACATAGAGGCTCAAAATCTGGTGGCTGTCAAGTAAAAACTAATCATGCATGAAGCCTGCACAAACTCCCGTGTTGTACCAAGCTGAGCCTCGTATTTAGCAACCGCCGGGACGCTATGCAAGGAGTAGCTTTTGTACACGTAGCTCGTGTGTTGCCCCACGACTCGTTCGTTAACCAAGCAGCGCAATTTTTAGAAGTCGGTTGTTGATTGGTTGACATCCGACGTTGGCGAGACGACAAACACCAACAGTTGGTTCACACAACAGGAGATGCTTGCATTACCTTTTTGATGTGTTGGATCAATTCATCCTTTTTTCTTTTTAAAGAATACAAGGTAAACCTCACGTTTTCACCTTGTTTTGTCATGTCGTTGCCCGTGGTGAGTTGCACGAGATGTGGTGTGACAACTGGGGGCCTCGGCTTGACCGTTGAGCTTTATTCCGACAATGGCGGTTGTGTACCCCCCGTGACGCAGCTTCTTTAATTCTCTTGCAGGGGGTATTTGTTATCGCTGTGTTTCAGAAAACATGGGGTAGATGATTCATTATCTCTTTCCCGATGAAGATAGTTACTATGGCTGTTTAGCATCACCGACTACCCCCGATAATTGAAGTATATTTGTAATATCCTAGCATATGGATCAAATAAATGCTTAAAAATTGACTTCAAGAACCTTATTAGACTCAGGTATTGATTGACCTCTTAAATATCACATGAAGATGTAGTTGAGGATTTGGCAACTCGTCCTCCAGCCATGCGTGACTAGGTGCCTAGATCGTACAGAGGCCATCCCATGACCTCAAGAACACAAACGGCGAAATCTTGGTACGCGGATCGAGCCAGTTTGGGAGCACCCCTTTGTATCCTTCGCCTTGACCGTTGGGGAAGCCTCTCGTCGTCCCCAGTCATGAAGCAGGGTAGAAGTGTGTTACCCCAGACGCAGTGCGAGTTAGGACGACTAATGTGAGGAGCACCACCCATCTCTTGTGTATCTACGAAACGAGGGCGCTGTAACTGCTCTTCCTTATTGATGCGGTCGCGTATCTCGTGCGTGGTGATACTGTCATCCCATCGGAGTCTCGCGGCGATCCTTGAGGAAACGTAGGAGCACGAGAACCCAGTAAGCGGAGGATAGGTATGTCCTTCTACCTTGGCTGGCCTGGCAAAGACAAGCTTGGAATACTCTTGTCGCAATCTTTGGGGAATCGCAGTAGATGGATCACGATGCCCTGCAGAAGCTATACTGACCGTATCCGGCAAGAGTTGGCGGTATAGATGCTGGACAGACTTACTGTTAGAGGAACTAGGATATGCTTTCTAAAAATACTAAAATTTGACGCTGGATATACCGTTACAAACCTATCTGCCAAGAGGAACGAGCTATTAAACAAAATAGATACTAAAATAAGGGGGCTCTCCAGGTCACAGGTTTTCCAGAACAACGATCTATACCTAGGTATGAGCGAAGATGTGACCAAGATATTCCTTGCACACTTCGGGCCCAAAGACCCAAGTTTCGTATCTCCAAAGCTTCTATTCGTCTGATTATTTGATAGGATGCTACAATCTATCATTCCTACAAGGAGCCGTGGTCACGATGATGTTGGTTCTTTTTCCGCCCAGCAAGAACTCGACGACATCCTTGCGAAGGCTTCATGACCCGAACGCCTTCCTTATGACGTTGACCGAGCGAGAGAACCTTCAAATACCACTACAGCTCTCAAAAAAGTTAGTTTGATATCGTCTATACCCGGGAAAAAAGAAAATACGAGGCAAAGCTGTTTTGGTGCTGGTCCATTCTGAAGTTCTCACATTCATCATGTCTCATGCCACCAATGCCGAAACCAAGGAATCTGTCAAGATAACAAAGCAGAGAATGATCTTTACGAGTTGGTAGTCAGCCAGAAAGGGTGCTGGATACGAGTATATAGTTAGTCGAATATCAGTTGATCTAAAAAACCCCTGTATTCTATCCGCGCGTGTGAGAACTTAGCTTGCCAAGACCATCGCCACCAACATCATTCTTTGTATAGACACAACCAGTTTAGAATTCTCCAGCATACATGCGCCGTCGAAGTGTAAAAGCAAACCGTAAAATAGGAGATGGTTTTCAAGAGTCTTTTCCTACCCGTTGCTTGAAAGCCAAAAGTTGTACAGTCCATGTCTTTCCCCCTGACTCGTCGTCTGTTTCAAACCAAGAGAGCTCACCTGATATCTAATCCAGTCGACCATTCGAATATATTTCTAACCTCACTTGAGGTAGCTTCCGCGTCGAGTTACCCCCTTTTCATCCCATCTCTGTAAGAAAGGGGGTTGTCCGGTCAGCAGCACTTTTCCATCACAACATATAAAGTTTGCCAAGCCCAAGCGCACGCTCTGTTGAAATATTAACTCCAAACCAACAAACGTAGATCAAGATTCGTTCTCATCGTTCTCTTCGTCGTCCTTTGGCCGTCTGCCCTCTGGCAGATACTCGCAGGCAACAGCAAACGCCGCAGCAAGAGGAATCAGAATCACCCAAGCAAGATGACCCCAGAGAATCTGACCTCGAACTCCAACTGCATAGATTGCCGTGGCGGCACCTGGCACAATAGACCTAATACCACTAGACAAGGTCAGAGCCACAGCGTTGAGAGTTCCCAAAACGTGAGAGTCAGGGGCAACGTCGTTGACGGCAAGCTGCACGCCTGTAAACGCCATCGAAACACCAGGACCAATAACAGCAACAACAGCTCCAAAAAGTCCAGAACAAGACCGTCGTGAGATGCGTATCCGCCCTCAACAGCGTATTGAGGAGAATATACCCAGCAAAGAAAAAGGGATACGCAAATCCACACATCTTCATAACACCCTTGGTACCAAAACGATGCTGCAACGCGGGAAACGCCAAGACCAGCCACATGGCTTGGCTAGCTCCCTGGACGGCCATGTACATTGAGATCTTGAAAGAGTCGAATTCCACACCGCCCATGTCGACGGGCGTGTAGAGCACAACTGGCATGATGGCCGTGAACGCAAAGGCGAGGAACATGGCGTGGCCGTAGACCCAGAGGACGATGGAGACGCCAGGGGCTTTGAGCAGTTGCCAGGTTGATAGGGGTGGCTTTGAGGATGTGATTTCTCGGTGGGATAGCTCGTCTGTTCCTCGTTTCTTGAGGGTTTCCTTGAGGAAGAGGGCGCTTGTGAGAGCACTCGTAGCGCTGATGACACCAGTGACAAAGCCTGGAAGAGCATAGGGGTACTCAAGGAAGAATTTGTTCTTTCCAAAGCTGCCGGGATATTGAGTAGCCGGATTCGCAAGAACACCGCCAATGATAGGCCCAATAAACAATCCCAGGTTTCCAGCAAAAGCAAACCAGCTGAAAGCACGAGCCTGCGTCTCGGGCGTGCTATGCTCCGAGATCATGGTCCGGATAACAAGGCTGGATCCTGAAAACACGCCCGCCAAGCACCGGAAGAGAATCATCTGCGGGAGAGTCTTTGCCATGCCGAAGAGCGCCGGGCCAACAGCTGTGCCGACGAGGGTGATGACGAGGATAGGTTTGCGGCCTATGCGGTCTGCGAGGCGGCCCCAGCTGATGAGGACCAACATTTGGGTTGCCGAGAACAAAGACTCGATGAGGCCGCTGTAGAAGCCCACGTCAGACGTGGGAAGATGTCCATTCTCCTGGACCATCTGGGCGATGAAAGGAAAGATGCAGAAGAAGGCGATGGGCTCCGTCATCCGAGCGTAGCAGAGCAAAAAGATCTGAAGCTTCGGTAGGGGCTTGTTCGGCTTAACGTCCTCCGGGCGGGCATCGTCGCCAGGAGTTCCGGGTCCGGGTGTACCGGCTCCGGAACGGACAGTGGGCGTCGCAGTGCCGATGAGAGTGGAGGCTTCGGTGTCTACCTCCAGGCCGTCGCCTAGGAGGGGGGTCGTCTCCGATGCATCCCGGAAGGGACTCTGGGAACGGCGCGGAGCTGCCATGGCTGGTTGATTGGCTGGATCGTGATGAGGGCCGCTTTACAAGCTGTCAAAGCAATCCGAAAGGGCAATAGGCATTGAGTCTATAGCGACGAGGTCTATGATGCGTACATGCCTCGCCAATGCCAAAGAAATTCACCGAGTATCACAGCGCGTCGAAGGTTCGAAGGTTGGAATGTTGTTGAAAGGGTGAGAATACGCGGAGACATTTTTTGTGGATCTGAGCGTCCAACTGCCTATTTCGGACATGATGTCTAGGGTAAGCAACTTTATCTTGATGATTGCAACACAAGAGAAGACGACTAATACCACGGTGAAAAAGAGCAGCTATTCTAGCTTTTATAGTCTTCCAATGACGAATCTAGACCGTTTACCCATCTCTCAAAGTCTGGCATGTGCAGACTCTATGTAGTCTCTTGTCACTTACCCGTGTCTCAGACCTGGCTTGAAACAATGACGCGGGCACGGTCGCAAACGGGGCAAGTCTAAGCACAGCGGCCGAGTGGAATGGTCTCGACTCACATGGCTAAAAAAAAATACCGTTGTTGGTTCCTCCGAGATATGGGCCGCCCGGCAGGCAAGGTAAAAAAACGAGACGTAAAAAGACAAAAAGACTCTGGAAGCATGGAAACAGGTGGGAAACCCCCAACGGGAACCCTAGGGATGCCTCCAGAAGAGGGCATGCCACTTGAAACCGTCAAAGAGAGCTTCCCGCACGGCCTGGTCAGGCCTCACAAATCAAACATGTTCCTTCTTCTCGGGGGTGGACGGGTTATTCGGGATGGAGGATGGTCTCGAGGGGATGCGCGGGATAGAATGCATCTGGAGTCCATGCAGAGAAGATGTCGGCTCAGGGCGTAGGTTCGTTCCGGTCGAGGTTTGTTCTGGTTTCATCCAGAGGAGTCCTGCCTTTGTCTTTATTAAATCTTCTCGACCCCTTGTAATCCGCACGTCGAGATTGCTGCGACCCCAAGGCCGCCGTCGATCTTTGCGCTATACAGAACGTGGGCTCCCCTGGACCAACGGACTTGTCCAAATGACACCGTCGAACCTATCAGACTTCTGCCGCAGTTTGCTGATCGTAGTCGAACTCGAACCGGCCCGTTCTGAGAAAGGCCGTGTGAGAGTCTATCTATCGTGATCCGGTTCGGGACGGGGGCTTCGAGATGTCCGGAGGCGTCGACATCTCAATCTCCCGACGGCCCTGCCCGAACGCTGTCTTGCTCAAATTTCGTCATCGTCGGCGAGGGAGAGGGCATTTGTCTGTGACTTGCAACTTTGCAAGTTTGGTGTGGTCACCGAGGTGGCACACCAAAGAAGGGGGTTCTGAACTATCCCCAACCAACGTCACTAGAGATCACGATCAGCCAAAAAAATCAAGTTTTTCGCTTTCCGGCAACTGTTTCTGAAACTGCTGATCGTCTTGTCCTTGATAAGAGCTTCTTCTTTGTCATGTCACTTTGTAAGTGGGCTCATCAAGGTTCCATCGTAGTCGTGATACAAACCGTTTGGAAAAGAGTCAATGTCGACATGATGATGGTTTCAAGCCCACAACCGCATGGCTTGACCGGCAGACACTCAATTCGTCCAGAATGTCTTGGAATAGACCCCCCAAAAATCATCGAATCAGACCGAGCTTGTCGGTCAGTCTGGTTGGCATGCATTCCCCGAATGGTTTGATATGACCGTGATATTCATGCCAAGCTTTCAGAGGTCCACACGGCGTGACCGTGACAACACACAACCTTTGTCTCAGTTGACAGAAGAACAAGGCATCAGCCATCGATCGGGGTTTCTCTCTCTCGAGTCAAGAAGTGTATGATGGAATCGGTGGGTGATCGACGAAGCAAGCATAGGACTTTTGCTAGCCAAGTTTGCTAGTCACGTTAGCAAAATCAATCTTGAAAATCTCAACTCGTCTCCTCAAAGAGGCGTCAGGCTTTTGCTGCATCATCTTGCCAGAGCCTGGTCAAGTCGAGTCAAAAATTCCATTCCTGTGCTGTAAATGCGCTCAACTCCCCTCCCCCCCCCTCGAGGATCAGTTTCGGCCCTTTGACCCGCCCGGTTTTAATCAACCAACCACGGGGGTGTGTTTCCTCATTGCAGAATCTCTCTTTTTTCCCATGAAGCCGGAGCCAACGAGACAGCCTGGCCGGGAAGTTGGGAGGCCCTCCTCCTGTTGCAGATGCAAGCCCGCAGATGCGGTGCAGATAACCGTTGGCTGACGATTCGGCGGAAGGGGGCGGGTTGGTTACACGGAATGTCGTCGACAGGCTTCCAACGGAGACACGAAGTTCGGAGCCGCATATTTTTCTTCTCTTTCAGAAACTGCTGCTTGCGGCTCACAGAGCCACCGCAGTACCAGACCATTCTGGGTTGGATCCCGCAAGTATATCGACGGGGATATATGCTTGGCATAGTCTCGGGATCTGTAAAGCGGGCTTTTCTGGAAGTGCTCGTGCTCTAGTTGCAGTTGTTCCCCAAGCGCGAGCAGAAAGGTGGTTTAACATTAACCGAGGGTGATGGACGGACCGGAGGAGGGAACGATACTGTTGGATACTGCTCAATGTTCCCTGCTTGCTCCGGCAGGTTCAGGTCGCAAGGAAAGTCTTTGATCTGATAATTCCAGCTTGTTAGGCAGCAGTCAGCTCATCGCCAACCTCTACCCTTGCCCCGACCGAGAGGTGTCCGAGAGCAATGTCCTGAAAAGGCCTCGCCCAGATATCCCTTCTCAGCTCTCCGCAGCATCAGGGCTGGCCCGGCTGAGTGATGCATGTAACCATGCGACTTCTGGTCCCAAATTTCCGCGGCGCCGAGCAGAGAAGCGACCGGAGATGGAATGCCTCTTTTGGATATCGATCAAGAGTAGCAGCACCGGTGTGCTGGAACCCGTAGAACTACGGAAGAGCAGGACGAGAGGTTCGGATAACGGGCCTAGTAGGATCGGATTGGTGAACGGGCATCATGTGACTCGCTTGTTTAATGAGCAGAGATGGCGGCCGCCGACGAGGACTCTCTTCAAGGATAGGGACGGTTCGCAAAGACAAGACATCGAGGTTTGGTTGGGAGAGAATCCGATGGCAGGACGACATGCATGAGTCTGCCATCAGAGACTGGGGGGAAGGCACCGTCGAGATTACCAGAGAAGGAGGGGGGGGAATACAAATCACTATTACGTCTCGCCCCCAAGTCCAGTTTCCCAAATCATACATGTGCCTTGCCTGCCTTTGCTTTAGTGCGGGAACCGCGGCTTCGACTTGCGCAGACGCGTCCTGCGTGTGCTGGTGTGATCCTGACTGGATGAGATGTGACAGACAGAACCCAGCATTGGACAGGACCTCGAAGACGGGAGGGACTCTGTCACTCCCCCCCACGTCTAGCAGCTGCTGTCTCGTCGACCATGCTAGTTTCTTTGGGTCCTTGAGAGGCACTCACTCGTTCAAGGTCTAGGCTCTCTAAACGGGGGGGAGTAAACGGACGATGCTCACTCACTACAAAGACAGAGACACAGTATGGATGATCCATTGTTTGGGAGAAAGCAGCACTTACACAAGGCTAAGTAATGTGTTCAATGTACAAATTCCGCGGAGACCTTCAAGGTCTCACTTCACACCTCACACCCATGGCAGGGAACAGCCAGCAAGAAAGCTCGATCCATTGACCTTGGGCTCCATCCCATGACAAAGGGAACGGGGGGTTCCGCTTCCATGGATGAATGGGCCACGAACAATGGCCCAGCTAGCCCACAACAAGAATAACGCGTGGCGCCACAGGGTGGAAAAAAAAAGAGAGCCCAGCAGCCCATTCAGGACCTCTCACTTTCTCCTTCTCTTCAAAAACTCGCAGCATTGCATTCCTGGGGTTTTCCTAGAGGTCTCGGGCAAATGGGAGCGGACCGTTGCTTGATTATCAGGCAGTTTTTGGCAGGGGGTGTGAGAGTAGGATCCCGCTGTTCCCCTTCTGAGGCTAGGGGGAAAAAAGAGAAAGTGTGTATACGTACTTACCCTTCTGTCTGTCTCGCACTCGCTCCTAGTTTTTCTCTTTGCCCTGTCTCTCCCCGTCCTAGCCCATCGACGTCAAGTTTGGGAGTCATGAAACCTCTGTCTTGCATCCGCTAAGGCCCCTTCGCTAGCTAGAATCGCCCATGGCGCGATCCGGAAGCCTGGAGAAAGAGGGCCAAGGTCAGCCAGCCCGAGCGTCCGCGGCTGACAGCCGGTGGGGGACTAAAGTGGTCCACATATGTCGGTTCAGGTCCCACGTCCAAGACTACGTTAGGGGCAGCAGGCGAGAGGACGCAAGGGAGCCGGGACATGGGCAACGTTGCTGGCTGGCCGGCTGGCTTCATGTAGAGGAGACACACGCGCACACGACGACGACACACACACACACATGAGTCTCTAGACCTCACAGGGCGAGATGCCTTTGACCGGTAAACAAACTGAGACTCACCTGGTGGATGCCCTGCCCGATGCTACCATGATCCACCCCCCTTTGAGAGGGTGTCCAGAAACGGGAAAAAAAAGGGGGTGTCGAGAAGATCTACTGAAGAGGACAGGACATGACAGGGGACCACACGGTTCAAACTTGGACCACCACCATCCTTTCCCAATGGCTGCAAAGCAGAGGGGTCCCTTGCTGAAGATCGTTGTCTCACCAACGTCAATTCCCCGGGGGGAGGCCACACTAGCTGCCAGATGGGACAAGAAACGTCGACGCTAATAACCAGGAGTCTGGTTGACGCCCTACGTATTCCCGGCCATGGGAAACCAGGGAATTGTTGTACCTAGACCTAGACCTGGCCACTCTTTTCTTTTTATGCACGCGTTCAAGACGCATGACGCGTGGGAATGGGCTGGGCTGGCCCCCGACATGTCGTCGTCTGCCTGTCAAGCTGAGCTGTCTTGTCTCTCTCCATTTTTTTTTTCCTACACAGTAAATAGAGGCGTTTGAAACTAGATGAGCATTGCTCCTTAGCCCGCCACCAGTCGGCAATGAGGCCGACCCAGATAGAGCACCTCTGTGTCTTTTACACGCACCCCCAAACTCCAATTGAGCGGCCGCTTGGTCGTCTAAACGGCCAGAAGAGGAGAGGCTCTCTTGTGGAAAGGAGAGACCTTGCCATTTTCGCTGGCGTGCGTTGGTGACTTTGTGGGAGTAAAAAACAAACCCCTGGCATTTAATCCAGTTATTATGGCGTTGAGCCCTTTTTCTTTTTTCTAGAAACCATCACGGCGTGGCTTAGGTCTTTGTACCCTTGTAGCAGCAGCGGTTCCGATGCTTAATAGGCGAGTCTTATTTGGCAGTAAAATGTAACTGTACAAAATTGCCATCTGGGTTAACGCGGTCAAAGGGGGGGCGGGAAACAAGGGCGTTTTTGAGTTACCCATCCACACACGTGGGGGTTTTGTAAACAAGGAGAGAAAAAACAAGACGTGTAATTTACAAAGGCCAGTCCAAGACAAAAAGACAAGACAAAAAGAAAGATCGTCACCCCCAGTTCGACGACGATCAGGCTAACGTAGCGTGATTACTGATCAGGGTCGGTGCCACAGTCTTGGGTCTATTGACACATTCCTCTAGACCAACGGTCCATCCAGAGAAGGGAAAAGCCATGCCAAGGAGGAAAAAAGAAGTGTCAGAGGGGGGGAAATCCAGAAAGAGACTGGTGCACAAAAATCCACACACACATGCACAAAAAGCAAATCTCCCAAGCCCAAGCCAACGCCATCGCTTACCTAGTCTACACTTGTCACGACGACGTCCACCACCACCTTGGCGGCGAACCCGACATGTCGGTCTGACTTCTCTGAGTGGCCGTTTCAGAGGCTCTTTCTCAGTGGCTTCAATGGTCGCCGACCTTCTTTATGGATGCTACGTAACTTGGGTACAGACAGACACAGACAGACAGAAAGACAGCAGACAAGCAAGCAAGCAAGCAAGCATATTACATTATGCGTCGTCTCTCTCTGATAGTCACAGGGATTCCCTAGGGTTTGCAGGGATCGACTTGTGATTTCCCCGTGAGGACCTTGTCCCTTTCACCTTTTTTCCTCCCACTCTCTCTTCCTCTCTCTTCCTCCTCCTCCTCTCTCTGGCAATCGAATCGCACTTTACACATCCCACGTCTGAGCTGAGCCTCGCTTTCTCTCCCGACTCGTCGACCCGTGTTCCTCGGCTGTTCTTGACCGTTGTTACATTTTTCCCGCCCTGCAAGGTCTTCCCACCTGGACAAGGCTGCCAACCAACGCCCGTTTTGCGACAATCTTGCTTGTCTCTCTCTCTCTCTCACTGCCTGCCTGAACCACACCCTTCCAGCCGTTGGTCTTTGGAGATTTTTGTCCCCCTTTCTTTTTCTTTTTTTCTACTTTGACTGCCGAACAAACAGAATCCCCCCAAGTCTTGTCTTTCCTCAAACCCCCCCTCCCCCTCCATCCCCAGACCCTTGGGCAGATCTTAGCCGCGTGGCTTCTTCCGATCCTGCTGAACAGGTACCCCCCCGGTGCATGTCGTCCCGTTCGTCTCGTTCCTCCGCCGCCGCGCTTCCTGGCCGTTCCCCCTATCCCTGACAGGTGAGACGCCAGCCTTTGGTGTCGGGGGGTTGGTTGGGTTGGGTTGGACGAATCGTTCGTCCAGTTGGACCATCTTCAAGTCAATCCATCTGTAAAGGCACCTCTCCTCTGCTCGTCCCTTCCCGGTCGGCGGGTATCTCTCTTGCGGGAGCGCAAAACCGTGTGGACGGGCTTGGACCCTTCGATGGGGTATATATCGACCCTTCTCACCCGAATATGCTCGCAGCCGACGACTGTTGTTGTTGATACGGCATATCAGTGCCATGTCTATGACCCCTGAACCGATTAGCAGCAGCAGCAGCAGCAGCAGCAGCAGCGCATCAAGTCTCACGGCATGCCGAACCTCAGCATCACATCTCAGCCTCCGCCATGGACCGCAACTTCGACGATACTGTACCCGTCCTTGGTTGCCCGGTTCACGTCAAAGTCAAGGTCCTCAAACTCGAGCTACTTCGCCATGGCCATCCTGATGGGGAGCGACGGCATGATGGTCGATGGGGCCCTCTTCGGTACCACCACTATCACGGGTGTCGAGACCGGCGGCAGGTCGGGGACTGACCTTTCCTTCCACTTTACCGACCTCTATATCGCCTATGCCGGGACATATTACATCAGGGTGGACGTCTACAAGGCCCCCGGGCAGGACTACAACGCGGCTACGCTTAGCGCCGAAGTCAACAGCAATCAGATCGTCGTTACCGATGGCTAAGTTGAGTCTCTCGGGGTATCCATGTAAGTGGGAGAGCCTGGCAAGATTCGAAAAAAGATTGATAGCCTAGCTGACACCTTGCGGCAGCCACTCGGAGTATTGTGTGATACGGCGCCTGCAGGTTGTCGGCGTTCAAAACCATACTGCTACTCTCCACCTTGATGCAGCACTGGGATCATCATATCATGCAGCGGGAACTGCCCGAGGAGATGATGCAACGTACGTGCTTTGACACCGGCCACCCCTCTCTCACTGATACGGAGGCGAGATGTCGAGGATACATTGAGGATACACGAGGATTTCTGGGACAAGGGAAAAAGGTCTCGGTGTAGACTGGTATTCTATTTCTAGCGGCGGCGCATGGAAAGGGAAACTTGAAGGGTTTTTGGCTATCAAGCTATGAAAGGGGGGGAACCTCGGGCATGATATCATTCATGGACTTACAGTAGAAGCAAAGGATAAGGAATCTCCAAGTGCCATTTCGAGCACATCATTCAGTCTCAGTAACCGCCTCAGGCGCAAAGATTCGCCTCTTGGCCATGATAATCACGCATCAGAGCTCGAAAAAATCATAAACCCACGTACTCCTCCACGTCCTCAAGCCCGGAGACGGCCTCCCGTTTCCCGTTAGGCGCTGGATGACACCGTGGGACTCGGCTAAGGGAAATAGAAGATGCAAATAATTCCGCATAACCGGGCCTCTGTGCCAAGGATCCCGACTGGCCAATCCTCTGGTTGTGTGAATGAACAGACAGGGGGTGACGCACCGCTGCTCATACGTGCAGACCGGTGACGGCGGTTCCTTGAAGGCTTGCGCCTGAAGCCGGGGGACCCTTATGACGCCACCCGGCATGTTTAAAAGCCTAAACTCGATGCGGAGGGGATCTGTGCCCCATGGATGGCATCATGAAGCTATTAACCATGGGGTTATAGCAGACCGGAGAAGATCTTCGTCAAGGGGGGAAGCCAAGGGCAAAAAGTCCTGATTAGGTTACGGGATCAGTCGGTGAGTTGCTTGGCAAAAGGGGCAATGAAATGAAACAAGAGAAGAAACTAAGATGAAAAAGGCTTCCAGGTCGCACAAGTTCTAGGCAGAAGTGTATGGTAATCCGACGGTGTTGGTTGAAGACATCTTGGCGTTCGGATGACGGACAAATTTGCAGCAGCCACTCATGACAAGAGAATGCATCTACAAGGCGAATAACAAGTTGAACAAAGAAATGAACAAAGAAAAATGTCTTTCTACAATACCTTCTTCTTTCTGGAGGATCCCCCGTAAGACGCCTACCGATTCGCCCGGGAGTGAGCGTGCGATTCTGAGACATGGCTTTTACACATCTGCAAGCCTCCCCCGGCAGCTGACAGGTTTCTTTCAAACCCATTGATTGATCTGACAGCCAGCAAGCGTTCTGGCAGCAAGAGCGGAGCCGCCCCCCTCTCGGTGCGTGCGTGCGTGCATTGTGTCCTGTCAAAGCCTCAAAAAAGCCTCCATCGTCCGCGAGCCAGGGGGTGTCCAGTGGGGAGACACACACACAAGAACACACACCCCCCGGCCGGCCCCCGGTCTCCCGCATCGTGAGCTATATCACGCAGGGTCGCGGACATGCCTGTTGGTGGTTATCTACGGGACCCTGGTCTGGGCTCTCTTTCGGCCGCCCACCGCGTTAGCTAGTCCAATGACAAGGCTGGCAAGCTCAGCATTTCCTTGCTCTGTCCATTGGGGTGTTTCTTTTTGTTCCGGATGGCTTCTTCCCGAAGCGCCATTGCCTTTTCGCCTTGGTCATGGCTCTCTAGTTTAGCGTGCGCAAGTCAGTTGGGGCGCGCCGTGAGCCATGGCTTGAAAACGAACATGGCTTTCCCGTACCTCGTAAACTTACAAGTTGGGTATAGCTTTATCTAGTCTTTTTTCTTTAGCTCTATCAGTCTAGTTTGGTAGCCAAAATTCCTGGCCAATGGAGCTTTCTAGACACCATCTAGACCTCTAATTGAATGAGCTCAGTCACCAAGATTTATTAGTATCAAACAATAGTTGATTTCAACAAAGCTGCTAATGAGAGACAGTCCAGATTCGGGTACCTTTGCGAAGAATAGCATGTACTTTTGCTCGAATCAGATTGCCACGTTACACTAGATGCAACGATGCGTGTGCGTGCCTTGATGTCCGGTTTAGACAAAAAAAAAACCCACGATAGAAACATCTCAGCTCAAACTAAGCACCGCTAGGTAAAAAGCCCCGAAAAATTTTTCGGGCAACATGCAAAAATCCCTGTTTACGTAACCTCACTTTGTGAGCTCTATCATATCTCTCTGGCGTCTTTCTTACCACGCCAAGAGGGCGGAGTCTCCGTCCTGTCTTCCTTGAACCCACGCATGCACGCACATGGTAGCAAAGGTTCATCTGACTACCGAAATCCGGGGGGGGGGGGAAGTCGAAATCTAGTTAGGGTGGGTTGAGTGGGGGAGAAAACGACGATCGATCTCGGTGGAGACAATGTGTGTTCGTTCCTTGGATTGCCAAGCTGTTGATTTGGGCCGGATCAGCAGAAGTGAGTAAAGAGGAAACTTAAGATATCATATTCTCTCTCTCTCGGAGATATCACTCCGGAAAGTGCAAATATGGCTAATGAAACAAGTCGCAAAAAACAGCACATTCTTACATTGTGGGCAACCTTTGTACTACAAGAAAGGAAGCCTAGCTGGGGATTCTGACGACTCAGATCTCTTCGATCCCGACACGCAGACATGCTCCAGGAGATCTGGAACACTAGAGACAAATCATGGCTGACTGGTGTGAAGAAGGAAACACACTAGTATTGCAGGAACAAACCTGTCTCAACATTTGGTGTGTCAGCTCGCGCGCGCGCGTGTGCGTGTGTGGTGTTGTCTACTGGTATTCATAGGGATCGCCGAAAAGCCCACATGAGTTTAATGCACAAATGAAGCCATTCTCAAAGGATGTGTCTCCTCTTTTGAAGCTAGCCTCTAAGACACGGGAGAGCCCACTTTCATCTGAGCAGCGGTCTAGAGGCTCTGCGAAACCTGGCTTGACGCTACGTCCACGCCTCTTTTCACAGCCCTGTTTCTCTCTCTCTCTCTCTCCAGCCCACAAGGAGGAGCCTTGGTCTGGAAGCTGTTGGTCGAGACACGTCCATCGTGCGGCGGAAAACTGCGGATACGGGCAGGCAGAGTCCTTGGCAGACGTTTGAACGCCCTCTCTCTTTTTTTTTCTGGTTGACGACGGCGACAACTTCAAAAACTTGGTTGATGTTGAAAACTGCACCAAGTTTTTAGACTGCACATGCCAGAGCCAGGATCAGCATGTCACTACCGTACGCTAATTTCAGTCGAAACCACGGGTTGTAATTTATAATACCAAAATCTTGATTCGTTGACGCCATCTTGTTGACGATGTTCGGCACGATGTTACTGAGAAACCTGTTCATGATCCATTTAGGTCCGGTTTTGAACGGATGACCCATGTCCCCTCATCCGGTGAGTCTTGCAAGACCCGGCTGGCACTAGAGCCGTGTTTCATACTCTGAAGAAGCCGAGTCGAACTTGAACCGCAGAACGCGACTTGAAAGACGACTCGGAACCGCCGGTCCGCGGACTTGCTCAGGAAGGCTTGTCCTAGGCAGGGCGTACTTTGATAGCGTGAAGCACGGTGTGGCTTCGACTTGATGACCAGTAAGGACTTGTCTGCTTCCCTATCCACCGGAAGCTCGTAGAGGCATCATCTCGCCGGCTTATTCCAACAACTGACGTTGGACGTTTCACGAGATGATCGCGATATCACGTGTTGCACCATCCCCGGCATTTATTACCGGAGCCGGGAGGTACTCCGACGACATCGCATAGGGCTGAGCCGGGCGTCCTGTAGGGGGGGTTACAGCGGGGTGCTCGGGCCTTATTGTTAGTGCCAAGGTACCCACACCAAAAGCAGGAAATTTCTCTCCCCTCCCCCTCAGCTCTCACGAGATATCTGCCAAAGGGAAATATCAACGTCAGACACGTGCCCCCCTGAGATCTCACACCCCCTCGTTTTTGTGGCAGGAGATTCGTATCTGAGGATGGTGTACTACTTTACTTCCAGCGTCGTTGACCCGTCGGGCTTCATCTACGTCGGCAAGGACAAGTTTGAGAGTATGCTTCTCCCCCGCACCTCTGAGCCTTGTCTCGTCAGCTGAACTGTATTAGATGAGGACCTGATCAAGTTTGGCTGGGATGAGGATGTCTGGTGAGGATTTCTCGTCCGGGAGACTCGGCGATAACTGACCGGGAGAACAGGGTGAGGTCGCATGGTCAACTGTATGGCACGGGCAGAGAGGGCTGACGATTTCTGGGTATTCTTGCTCCTCAGTTCCACGTGGATAAGCTATCTAGCGCCCATATCTACCTCCGCATGAAGGAGGGCCAGCAATGGGATGCGCTTCCAGAGGAGCTGGTCATGGATCTCGCCCAGTTGACCAAGGCGAACTCGATCGAGGGTACAGGGAACCCCCTGGAGATTACTGCCAATCCAACGATTTTCTGACGGACAAATCAGGAAACAAGAAGGACAACATCACCGTCATCTACACGCCATGGTCCAACCTCAAAAAGGATGGCAGCATGGCTGTCGGCCAGGTCGGCTTCAAGGACCAACGCAAAGTGCGTGTCTCGACTGAACCCTGCATCACCACCCCCTCCCCTGTCTACAGACTCACCTCTCACGTAGGTCAAGAGGGTACTCGTCCCGCAGCGCGAGAACCCCATCGTCAACCGCCTCAACAAGACAAAGGTGGAGCAGAAGCCCGACTTCAAGCAGGAAAAGGACGACCGTCTCAAGGAGCTGCGCCAGCGGGAACAGGCCGCCCAGCAGACGAGGGTGAGGACGACCCCTTCCAGCGCCACCCCCCCCGGAGCTTACCCATGGCTGACTTGTCTCGGCAGAGAAAGGAGGAGGCGCGACAGGCCCAGGAGTGGAAGGAGAAGAAGTGGCAGAAGGATCACGCCTACGATGACCTCTTCACTGATGAGAACATGGCTGGCTCGAGCAACCAGGATCGCAACGAGGACTGGGAGGATGACTTTATGTAACGTGCAACTCAAAGAGCATGATGCTGTATACGTTTCGATTTCGTCCGGGGCTCAAGTTTACTACCAAAACCAATCTTGGACTGACTACTTTAACTCTCTCCTTATCTCCAACCAGGTTTTTTGCCGTTACAAGGGTATTCAAGTTATTACATCTCGCTTTTCAAAGCAAATTCCAAAACGCACTAGACAAGTACCGAGGCGGCAAGACCCGCCGCCATCAACCGCCAACGCCGATCCCAAAGCTGCCGCTCATGCTCATTTCGTCGAAACGGTTCGAGAGGCTCCCCAGCTCGGAGGATGTTTCCAGCCGGATGGGGCTGGACGATCCCCGTTCGCTGACGGTGCAGCTTGAGATGCCTCCCTTCCGTGACCCGGAGACATCCCTTGCCGTGCTTACTGAGGTGATAAGCCGTGGAGGGAGGTCTTGCTCCTCAGTTTCCTCTTCGACCAAATCTTCCAAGTCGTCGTCACCTGGCTGTGGCATTTGTGCTTCCTTCGAGGCAAAACCGCGCACACCCCCGAGACTCACCACAGCTTCGCCTCCGGGGAGCTTGACCTCGTGTGCGTCAAGGGTCTCTGCGATATCAAGGAGCAAGACGTCCATGGGGCAAATGTAGGCAACCCTTTTACGTTGACTCCAAGCCAAGACATGCCCACAGAGCTGGCCGTGCCTGCGGTCAACAATCCAGGCGCCGCTGTCGCCTGGAATGCCAAGCGGCACACCCCTCTTGTGCGTGTCATCCTCCGGTCCCTCGACGCTGGTGACTTGATACGTGTGGCTCGGGGAGACACGACCGTAGATCTTGACACTAGTGAGGGCAGGGAGGATCTTGCCGGTCTGCAGGCCACTTGTCCGGGCCATGCACTGCACCTCCATGCCGGGGAGGGACGTGGAGGGTGCGACGGTGGTCGGCCGCAGCAGGGCCGCCCCGTCTTTGTAATTTCGGCCTAGGTTCTGCAGGGACGAGTTGCTCTGCGCACGAGGGATATTGTTGTCTTCGGGTAGTCTCTCGTGGGCAAACTCGAACAGTGCCCAGTCCACTTCGTGGACAAGCCCGTTGGCCTCCTTCCTGCGGATGCCACTCGAGGCGTAGACTTCTCCTACACTAAATGTGTCGAGATGGTCTTCATCTTGAGTGTCGGGGTCGGGGTAGAAGCCCTCTTCCACGTCGTCAAAGGCAGGCTGTGTAACAATGTACCCATCACCACAGCCAGGCTCAATACCAGGAATGTCACCAGGCTCATTATACTCATCGTCCTCCTCATCTTCGTCATCATCGTAATCGCTCGTGATATCAGACTCCGAATAAGCTTCTGACTCGGTATCTGACAGCTCATAACCATCGTCATCGTCCGCGGAAGTCTCATCTCCAGATTGGTCGTACCAGGCTAAGTCGGGCAAAGCGCTGCACCTTGTGGCATCGTTGGCCCCAAAATCACGGTCCGGGTCATCAAGCATATGATGGACCGTCATACCGTAGGGCTTGTCGTCCACCATCACAAGACCTCCCAGACTGACAGGGGGTAAATGACGATCTCCAATCCAAGCCCCGATGCTGGCGCCATTTCCTGGTCGTTCCTGGTATTCTGGATTGATGGCGTCGGCGTCTTCCGCATCTAAGCCGGCACCCTTGGCACTCCTCCGGGCCATCGACCGGAGGATTGAATACGGCTCCCGGCGAGATCTCATCACATGGCCGCGACAGACCTTCAATGCGAAACCAGTGGTCTCGTCAAATAGGTCACCTATCCTCTTCTTGAGGATGGCGCGGACCTTGCCAACAGAAGTGCAGACAACAAGAACTGTTGGTTGTGTCTTGTGTGGGCTTGGCCCAACAGATTCAAGAGAAATCTCAACCGACTCGGGGTGTTTGCGATAAAAATGACGAAGGGCGTGGTTAATCTGAGGCATTAGAATCTTGTTCCATCTCTCCACAATCTCAGGCGCGAGCGGGACATGGGGGTATAGTCGAAGCTTGGCTTCCGATTTGCCTGAGGGCTTCTCAAGTGTGTCTGAGTCAAGATCAGTATCCTGCATATACGCGCAGGCAGGGCAGGGCAATCAGGACGTACCGTCAATGTCTGCATCGGCTTCATATCTCTCGGAGCTCTTCTCTGCCTTGGCAATGGGTGCCGATAACGGCACCTGCTTCTCGCTGACCCTTGATGGGCCCATCAACCCTTTCGAGTCCTTGGCGTCCTTGCCGCCCTTGGAAGAAGTGTCACCCATAGGAGGAGGTTGGTCGGCAGAGAACCCGGCATTAGAGGCACTCGCCTCAGTTTGGCTCAATTCTTGGTCAAGCCTCTCTTCTAGGCCACTGACGCCATCTAGGATGCAGCACGCCTCCAAGAACCGACTTGCCCTGACTTGTACCGTCGACATTAAATGCTCACCAGTATACCGGCCAGCAAGCTCCTCATCAACGGCGTTCCAGCATGCTTGAACAGCCTTCATGTAAAGACTACCGCATCTCACTGCCAGCTGATCTAAGACTGATACAGGAATGCTGGGTGAATACTCAGGGGCAAGTTCCTCTAGTCTTGTCCACAAGCCAATCGAAAGAAGTAGCATGGCAAGAGAGTAAAGGTCAAGAATTCTTTGGTCTGTGTACTTGGACAAAGGAGACGTGGGCGCAGTGCGGGGGTCTAGAGGATGCCGTGATAGTGGGGATGAGGTTATGGGTGCATCATCAGGGAAAAGGTCAAATGAGGAAAGTAAAGGACGTCGAACATCGACTTCCCCGTTGATGGCATTAGGCTCTGTGGTCACGGCATCGCAGAACGAGACATTGCTTGCCACAATGTTGCCATGCGTAATGCCACGGGCGTGCAAGTCAAAGACAGTGTTGACGAGGTTTTGAGCCATCCTGAACTTGGCTTCGAGTTTGGGTTCCGACCCAGGAACAGAGAGCAAGTCTCCCAGAGTGGGCAGGTTGTAGAGTGGGTTCTTGGTGAGTCGCTCGAACGAAACCGCATTGAACGAAGGGGGGAATCTGTAAACAAGGCCGATCCTCGAGTTCTCGAGGTCTTCAAAGTATCCCAAGAGACGAGGCAACCCGGTCCATGTTCCCGGTGATCGTTGTGAGTCCTGTTGCAACCCAGCCGATAGCCGTTCAAAGCGAGCCATTGGCGGCATGATGCCTGTCGAGGCATATATGGAGTCGAAAGTGGCATACTCGAGAAGTAGAGGGGCCCACGGTTGACGTGTGGTTCCGTGGGTGAGGTCCGCATAAGCTGTTTTGCTCATGAAGACAACCTCTCGAGGTACAGCTGCTTCGTTGCCCTTCCTGGGCCGCAGGTGTGTCAGGGTGAGGGGGTCAATCTGCTGCGGCGTTTGCATTCGTGTGGACTCGAATGGGCGGAAGTCCTCGGCTGGCTGAGGAGACTTGAAGGGGGTCTTGGACGAGCGTCTTGGGGGTCCACCAGAAGCTCGAGTTCGAGAGAGGTCGTATAGAGTGTCGATTGAGGTGGTGAGATCGTTGACCAAATCTTCGAAGCGGTTCTTATCCCATTGAACCAGCGGCGGCTTTGAGTCTTGTGAGGTTTGGGGCCCTTGGATGATGCGTTTTTGAGCTAAGCCAAAGGGGTTCAGCCTCTGCCAGAATGTCCTTAATAGTTGACATGATGCTTCCCACAACCTCACTCAGGCCAGCCTTGGATAGGGACTCATCAATCTCAGCTGATTGAGTCGGATCTGACCATTCAAGACCCCAAGTGACCAGCCGGTCTTTCTGGATCCGGAGCTTTCGATGCAATGCCTTGATCTCAGGGTCCTCCTCATTTTGGACGGGTTCCTTGACAAAGTCGCTTGATTTCTTTGTGTCATTGTAGAGTCTGCTGAGGCGCTTTTTGGAACGGCAGCTGGAAGCCGCTAATCGGAAGAAACGACTCCATCTGTGGAATATTGTCCGGCGTTTAATGCCTTCAGATTCTTAAAGTGCAAAAAGTCGATGATGGGCGATTATTGAGCGTATTTTTTGAAGTAATATTTGACGATGGCGCCGTGATATGATGCGGGGCCTCGACGCAATTTAGTGAGGCTCAGCTCGAGGGGGTCAAAACTAGCCACGCATGAGCATAAAACATGCTTGGCACGCAGACGGAAGAGATGTCACATGCAAGGACAATGCAATGCAATTGAAACGAAGAATGACAGGAAACAAATGCTGCACAAGAGGCAGGGCATCGATTCAAGTGATTTTTGTTGAGAGATGCTCTTATCTCGTTGCCTGCGAAGCGGATCTTGAGCGCGGCCTATTCGCGGCCCATCTCCATGGGGTTTGACTGCTGCCTGATCAGCTGCGCTCTCATTGGCTGCTCGTTTGATCACCCATTGAGTGGCAATGGTTCAGTGTCACATGACCTTGCTCAATGCTAAAGTCACGGGACGAGCACATGGTCAAACACGTGCTCGGGATGTGGGAATACGGCTGCCTGCGAGGTTTCAACATCAATCATCCCCTTGTCGATTTGTTGGCATGTTTCTGGACTGTCAAAGAATTCATGCTCCACCAATCGCTTCGTCATCTTCCTCGGTTTCGCATGCGTACCATTCTTTGAGGGACACACACCAATGGCTGCTCCATCAACCACATGGCCCTTCTAGACCCCTATCAATTGCTGGATGCCTTGGAATAGCTCCATCTCGACCCGCAAGTCGCACTATGCAATACTTAGCAACAATGAGTTGTCAACATCGCCCTCACTCTGCTCCAGAGCATGAACTAAAGGAATGAAAATTCGTCGTCAGCCAACGAGGCTTGACGTGGACAGCTTGCGACAGCTCGCCGCCAACTTCCCCTGTCTGGGAAAGTTCACACACGATGGGATGGGCGGACGAGACGGCCCGCTTTGCGCCGTTCGGTTTCGTGGGGGGTGCTCTTGGCTAGGTTGATCCGTTGCCTGGCGAGGAAAAGGAAGCGAGAACACAAGACGATCCTACAGACTGGGGTCCCCAGACGAGGATCCGTTTTCGACGTCCCTTCTTGGCCTTTCACGAACACCACGCCTGTCTCTAATATGGAAGGCCTACAAGCTCCGAAGTTTAAAACTGCAAGGTTCAAATCACCATGACCTTTGACGGATTCAACTCCCGAAACCGAGGCTTTGAAGGGTGCCGTGTCCTTGGATATCTCGAGGATGAAATACACACCATTCTCAATGTCCAGTTCGTTCTCATGAGCTATGACCTGAGATGGGCTTTTTACAACGTGGTCAACATCGTAGCAACTGTCACCACGGTCCAGTCTTGACGCCCTGGCGACACATTGGGTTGCCTCAATGCCTTCACACAGTCATCACAGCTCGGCATTCGGAAACAATTGACGAAAGGAAGTGCTTTTTTTTCTACGGAAAACATTGCTATTACAAAATAAATCGTGAAGCTTCATCGTTACCAAACCCTTCACAAATACCCCTGAGAGGCCTGCTATTAGTACACCGCTACTTGTCACCCTCCTTCTGTTGCTGTTGTCCTTTCGAATATTCTACGCTGTACTGCACCGTCTTCTGGATCGACATTTGTCCATTCTCGTCTATCGGCCATGGTGCCCCTGGAGGGATGTTTGTGCCGGCCTCGACTTGAGGACCAAGAATGCTCTCCTCGCTTCCTGTCGAGCCAGCCTTCCGGATCGAAGTCATTGGAATACCATTTCGGCCAGCGTCGATCTGGATCCACTCGTTCTTGTCTCGCGCTTGACTGTGTGCATATGACTTGGTCCCGTAGCTCGGAGTTCCGTACTTCTGGTTGTTGCTGCTGCTCCTGGGCATGAGCTTGGGGAACACCTTGACAATTATTGGTCTTATCATCGGAAGACAAGCACAGACGATGGCGACATTCATTTCGATGACAGTCCACATGGTGGAAGAAACGTCAAAGGTGACGTCGGTCGTTGTTGCAGCAATGTCAATGGTGGTGACTCGAAGACAGGAGGTGATGACGACAAAGCCACCCAGCGCGAAGACAATGACCAGAGCGATTTTCTGGATCTGCTGGATCTGCAGTTGATACACCGACGCCATGGGCATGAAGAGGATGATCAGATCGGTCGCGATAGAGAAGCCGGCGTTGGCATACCAGAACTTGCCGTTGTCGATGCAAGTTCCCGGGACTGCTTTGTTGTATGCCCGACGAACCGGTGTGCACTGAAAGATAGTGGCAACTATTGAGGAAACGGCATACATAGCAACGATTGCCACCAAACCCCAACAGAGCCACTTGAACCAGCGGACCTTGCCAAAGATTCGAAGGTACAAGAGAACAATCGAGCACTTTGTCAAGTTGATGCATGCCTTGTACGATACCTGGCAAACGAAGAAGAACTTGAGCAGGACAGGCCTCCGGTTAGCGTATCGTCTATTGAGAGGGGTCCACGACAAACCTTGAGGGTTTCGATCTTGTTCTCGTTCGTGAGCGTCTCAGAGTGTCGTCCGAATCCATAATGGCATGCTGGGCAATGTCAGCGAATATCATACTCGGGGCTGTCAGTTGGCTAACTTACAGGCGATCTCAAGTCCACTTGATAGTAGGGCAAAGATCTAACAGAATCTCAAGTTAGTCTCTGCACCACATCTCGCACCACATGGAACTTACCAGAGACCCAATGATGGTGTAGTCATCAGCACCAAGATGTCCTCCCTTCCTTCGCCGGGACCAGATTCGTATACCCACCAACAACGGACAAAGCACACCAAAAATCGCGATGGGGATGTAGAGCATATGCGCATTGCTCAAGCTTGGGTCTGGAGTGTCGGTCGCCATGTTGCAGTGTTGGCCGATGCCATATGGGTCTCAAACGTCGAAAAGTCGTCTAGGGGCAGTCTCAGGTTGAGGTCGTTGGGGCGTCAAAGATATATGGCGACAGGAACCTCCCAGGAGAGACAAATACGACAAACCTACTCCCTGTTTAAGGATCCAGCACGATGGGCTGGGAAGGAGAGCATTAGGTGATTGTTGACCTCCCCGGCCTAGGCACGGCGAGACAACGTTTGGGTGATATAGGCCCGAGAAAACATCTCTCGCCACTACTGACCGAACAATGTTCAACATGGGGCGGACTGTGATCCGTTGCGCCGGACAAAGCCGTTGTGCAGGTGAATTCGTGCACACCCCTTCGTCTATCGACAGTTCCTCTGCGACGATTGACAGGAGGGCCAGACGCAGGAGGCCTGGGCATATCCATGCTTCCTCCCGGCCATGCAATAGCAGTCACCAGTCCAAGGATACCACTGGCTACTGAGAATGATGAGGCGGGAGAATATGCCAGGGGCCGTTTCTGAAAACACGCAGCTCGAGAGTGGTCCATCCCGCGAGGGCCAACAGAAGACTGGGGCATGGTGTTGAGGAGTTGGCCCCACGGGCCAGAAGCAATAATACGCGACAAAAGACTCATCCCGGGCAGAGGTCTTCGGGTCCGGGGCCCCTTCGGAGATGAATCTCTGTTGACTCTCTGCCTGTTGGCCCAAGAGAGCTTGCTTTTTGCGTATGAGAGATGTGGATGTTCCTGCATCGGTGAATTCTGGCATATATTGTTCCGTGAGGATCCCTTCTTGCATAGTAGGTGGATCAACTCCAAAGGATTATGCATCATGCTGTCACAGTCACACACAAGGTTCTCACTCACCTCGAACCTGAGGTGCGTGTCCTGAGACACTGACCCGAAGCCACAGAGACGGTCAGGAAAACAGTTCACGAATCACCCTATAGTCATGGGCAAGACTGAGAAGTGAAGAGTCAGATACTCCGTGAGGGGTCGCCAAGGAAACCAGGAGCCATAGTCGCCGACTATGGCCAAATACCGGCATCTCACCAGGGTTCTTCCGGTTAAACACATTCAGATACCGCAAGCTAGGGTGCTGTGCGTCGAGAACCGCGAGAGGTTGAAAGTGGTGTCATATAGAGAGTCGGCCCTTGCAGCCCTGAGCTGCCGGCAGCCAGAACGAGAGAGTTTTTCAAGGGGTTACCAACCGCTGGAATCTCTTCCGAATCATTGGGTTCATGTTGGTTCTCACAATACCAAGTCCATGGCTCACAATCCCAGGTTGATGGCAGGCAGCCTTGAGCAACCAGCATTCAGTGGCTCGTGCCGAGCATGGTGATACTGCTCGTTCCGGATCTGCACTCATTCTTTCCACAAGAGAAGCTCTCATCGACCACAAAAGATGGTCACGCCAGATGTCTCGCAGTTGCGAGTCGATCCAGCACGGACAAAACGCTTATACCCCGCCTAGAAAGGGGCGATCACCTCGTTGCAGTGCAGCGGTCGAGACTTACGTACACGAGAGCGTGACATGCGCAAAATGTGGTTTTCTG
The DNA here is from genome assembly GCA_003946995.1 of Fusarium oligoseptatum. Taxonomy (NCBI): domain Eukaryota; kingdom Fungi; phylum Ascomycota; class Sordariomycetes; order Hypocreales; family Nectriaceae; genus Fusarium; species Fusarium oligoseptatum. The sequence continues at coordinate 200,306 of NKCK01000011.1, forward strand.
CGCATGTAACGTCGACTGCAAGCGGACCAGGGAGGCCTGGGACAGCATGGGCCAAGTCATCGTGGAAGAACCCGCCGGCATCTCGAGAGCTGGAAAAGTGCTTGGCCAACAGTCTGACCACCAATTTCGCCTTTTGTTGGTTCTCTTGCAGAACGTGCCCCTGACCCATGCCGGAGGGCTTGCAGAGTCCCGACAATGCGGTCACGCATGAGACTTGCAAGGAGTTGTGAGTCGTGAGAAGTTATAGTCTGCCAAGCAGATATTGTCTTCAAACACAAAGACCACTCGCCGCGTATCTAGCGTCGAGTTTAGGGCATAAAGACTCCATCTTGCTCGGCCCGCTATGGGGATCATCGGTGATCATTTCTAAAGGGAGGGAGTTTGTGGAGAGCTCATCTTGTCCCCCAGGGCGGCCATCGTGTCTGAGTCTCGAGGGGAAGGCCCTTGGGGGTGTATTAGGATGGGGTTTCTATTACGAGTTCCTTCGTTTGCGAGCCTGGACGTGGTGCTGTCCCTGTACCAGGCTCTAAGCCTCTTGGGGCTTCCCAATGCAACTCTCTGTTGGTTGAACGTTGCCACAATGATATCCACTACCGGGATGGGCCTGTCGAGCATGGCCAAGGTGTCTTTGGACTGGCTGCCAAGGGGCGGGACAACGGCCGCTAAGACGGCACTCGCAACATTGGCACTTTGGCGTCCGGCACATGGTGGGTCAAGTTTCGGCCGAGCAAGGGTCCCTCTGATCCTGATCCATCACACGATGCCGGGGGCTCAACTCCAACGACCGACTCTCTTGAGAAGACCATGCGCGGCTGACTGCGGATGCTACTCTGCGCGGTAACGGACGAGTCGCTTGTGAGCTCTGTTTGCTTCTTTCTTGTGCTTCCTTGACGAGACATTTACCGTCAGGTCGAAGAACTTTTGCATGTCAACACCCACCTCAGGAGGAAGCAAGGATTATGGAGCCTCAACCTTACATGCAGCCAACAGTCGGGATTGCACATGGCTCAGCACTTTGTGTTGGTCCATCTTGTTATGCCACTAGGATATGCATTGGATCCCCATGAATTTGGCATCAAAAATATCCATTCTGTGGCCACGTGGTAAGGCATCTAGATGATGCTTTGTCCAGCACACGCCCCGAGGGCTAGCACAAGGGACCACAGGTGCTTCCATCTACGTGCCAGGGCCTAAACGACATCGTTCGACGTGTGAGCTCGCTATCACCACTTTCTTCCATGGGGACTCTCGATCCACCGACAGGCGCAATCCTCTCCCTCAGCCTCCGACGCATGGACTCGTAAGTTGGTGAGCCGGGTCGGATCTCTGCTGCCCCCCTCCCGAACCCATCTCGTCGCGGCGGGACCCGTTGCGGGAGCGGCTTTAGCATGGATCTAGAAGCTCAGCCGGGGTACCCCTGAGGAAAGTCATCCCGTCGACACGCCGAAGACCGGCTCTCGTTGGACCATCGGGGAACCGTCCCCCCCAGTCATCTAGCCAAGCCATGGGTGTTTTATCCGTCTTGCCTTGCCAAGCGATGATCCTATCCCCACAACGACAGTCCACTCGAGAGGCGCTATCGACGGTCAACCACGGGGAGGCAAGATGCCCTTGAGCAGTTTCTATTTCCTTTTTCGATCTAGAGCTTCGCCGTAGACGGTGGTCATCCCGACCTCTGCGAGGGAGCTGCCTGTAAGTGGGAGCCAAGCGAGGAGGGGGAATATGCAGAGTCGACATACATGCTCTCGACCTGCGGGCAAACATGCACCTGCAAAACGTGCCATCAGCTACCGGCAGGACGCAACCTGAGGACCCCGTCCTATACCACAGGTGAGAATGGGTATTCTTGGAGTCACAGCCCGGGGTCTGTTTGCTTGAACTTGCATCGCGTAGCATCCCCCTGGAGGGCTGTGAGGAAGACAGCTGCAAGCTGTTGGCTCGTCCGAGATGCATATATTGTCTCATGAGTCCGTTTCTTCCCTTCTCTTTTTTTCTTTTCCCTCAAGGAGCTTCATCTCTTCAAATCATTACCCCCCCTCTGAGTCTCATTGCAGATTTAATATATCTGGTCATCTCCGCCGATCAGATTGTCGGAGCCAAGTTGATCTTTGCCCACCCCCGTCCTGGTTTGACGCATCAACGGCCCAAATCTGCCTGGAGTCTCTGCTGCTCCTTCGCCTCACTATTACCCTAATATCCTCTTGTTCCCTCTCTCCCTGCCTCTTTTCTGAGCTTGTCTCCCCCCCGCCAGATTCGACATGTCAGTCGTTGAGGAAAAGACACCCACTGTGGCCGATGAGTCGCATCCTCCTAGCACGCCCAAGTCGGAGGACTATGCACCCATCGATCCCAAGGCGGAGAAGAAGCTGCTGATGAAGCTGGATCTTTGCATCTACCCAACCCTGTTCATCATCTACATGATGTCCTTCCTCGACCGAATCAACATCAGCAATGCCAGGATTCAGGGACTGCCACAAGAGATTGACCTCTCGGGCAACCGTTTCAACATTGCCCTCTTTGTACGTTTCTGCCGATCCTTGAAGATTCACAGACACTAACATCCATGACAGGTCTACTTCATCCCCTACATCTTGCTCGAGGTGCCATCTAATATCCTCATCCGCAAGGTCCGCCCGTCCTTCTACCTCTCCACACTGATGTTCTGCTGGGGCATTATCAACATGTGCATGGGCTTTGTCCACTCTTATGGTGCCCTTGTCGCCCTGCGATTCCTCCTCGGTGCCTTTGAGGCTGGTGTGCTTCCTGGTATCATCTATGTGACGTCCATGTACTATAAACGTCACGAGTTCCAGAAGCGCATGTCTTTCTTCTTCACCAGCACCCTCATCGGAGGTGCCTTTGGAGGACTTCTGGCCTACGGTATTGCTCGTCTCGGTGGCGACAAGGGCATGTCTGCTTGGCGATGGATCTTCATCATCGAGGGTGCCATCACTGCCTTCCTCTCCATCATTGCCGTCTTCCTCATCGCGGACTGGCCCGAGCAGGCTCGCTTCCTCACCGCTGAGGAGAAGGTCCTTGTTCAGCGCCGAATCGCTGCTGATACTGGCGACGCTTGCCGCATGGACACACTCAACAAGTTCGCCACTCGAAGGATTCTTAGGGACTGGAAGATCTGGCTCGGTGCCTTCATGTACATGGGCATTGGCACTACAGGTTACGCTGGCGTCTTTTTCATGCCCACCATTCTGCTCGAGTTTGGCTGGAAGGCTGAGGAGGCTCAAGTCCAGACCATCCCCGTCTATGTCCTCTCGGCCGGTGTCATGCTTCTCTCCGCCTGGGGATCTGACCGCCTCAAGCACCGTTACGGATTCGTCCTGACTGGTGCTTGCATCGCCACCATCGGCTACGCCATGCTTCTCGAGCAGGACGGCAAGTCTCGCGACTACAAGTTCGCCGCCGTCTTCCTCATCAACGCCGGCGGCTACATCGCAACCCCCATCTGCCTCGCCTGGCTCCAAAACAACCTCTCAGGCCACTGGAAGCGCTCCTTCGGCTCAGCCCTCCAGGTAACCCTCGGCAACGTCGCCGGCATCATCGGCGCAAACATCTTCCTCGTTAAGGAGTCCCCAACCTACAAGACAGGCTACGGCACCGCCCTCGGAATGATGTGGATGGGCACCCTCGCCGCCACCCTCATGTTCGGCTTCATGTGGCGCGAGAACAGGAAGCGGGATGCTGGTGACCGCGATGACAGGTTGAGCCTGCCCGAGGAGGACCTGAGGAACATGGGTGACTGGCACCCTAGCTTCAGGTTTACCCTGTAAGATGAATGAGACCCAAGATATATATCGATAACTGTGTATAAGCGCTATCGGCGTCGAACGCTGCTGGAACATGATTGTATATATGAACTTTTTACGTACATTGATGAGAGATGCGAGCATCTCATCTCGCTCAGGTAGCTAAAAGACATCATGAATTAGGTTGTCCGAATATGTCTTGTGCTGTGTTACAATGGCCCCTATTTTATATTTCGTGAATAGGGGTAGTGAAGGTATTCCAGGTCAATAGGTTCAGAATAAGATTCAACATAAGATTCATTCTCTCGGAACCCTCTAAGCAATTAATTCGTCAGCAGCAGCATCAACACCACCACCAATAAAGGCACCACTTCTTAATTGTATGGGTATATTAATAACTTTTTCATGCTCTCATCTATTGTGGCTTTATCGAGATCTACCTCGGCGCCAACATCCCATCATCATCACCTTTTTTATATCCCGTTTTTTTGTATTTCTAATCTTGTCTACCTTACATTCTATTTCTAGTTAGCATCATATAACTTATTCAAGCTCACTTCAGGGTACATACCGCTCAACAGGGGTGAGGCCAAGCAGACTCATGCCGTTGTGAAGCACGATTCGGGCAGCATCGTAGAGTGCCATACGAGCCTTCTGGAGCTCCTTCTCGCTGCCGACAATTCGGAGGTGGTCGTAGCTGGAGCTGAGGACGTGGGTCATCTTGAAGAGGTAGGTCAAGATGGTGGTGGGCTCAAGAGTCTTGAGCGTGTTCTGGACCACGTCGGGCCACTGGCTGAGAAGACGGACGAGGTCGGTGGCGTGCTTCTCACTCAGGAGGCTGAAGTCGGCGGCAGCCAGCTCCTCATCGGTGAGGCCGGCCTTTCGGCGGATGGAGCAGAGACGAGCGTGGGCGTACTGGAGGTAAGGACCAGTGTCACCCTCAAACGAGGTCATGGCGTCCATGTCGAACTTGTAGTTGTTGATTCTATCATCGTTAGTAAGAACTCGTCAACAATAAAGGGGCTACGTACCGCTTTCCAGACATGTCCTGGACCATGACACTGCTGATACCCAGGATATCGGCAACAGCCTCGGGGTTCTCAATCTGCGAGTACTTGTTCTCGTTCTTCTTCATGACATCGTGCATCTTCTCAGCAACATCCCGGAGGATATCGTCGAGGAACTTGACGGTACCCTTTCGAGTGCTCATACCAAGTACCATGCCAAAGTTAATGTGCTGGCACTTCTTGGCAATGTCCTCGTGGCCCATCAGTTCAATCGTCTTGAACAACTGCTTCAAGTGCAGGTCCTGTTGCGAGGCGACGACGTAGATGATGTGGTCAAAGTTGTACTTCTTCTGTCGGTTCAGCAGCTCGCTGATGTCTCGGGTCAGGTACAGAGCAGTACCGTCTTTCTTTCGCAGAATGACCTTCTCGAGACTCTTGCCGGGCTTTCCAGGAACGTGCTTGGAGAAGTCAATCAGGATAGCACCGTCCGCATCCTCAGTAAGCTTCTTCTCGGCGAGGACCTTGGCAGCCTCCTCCATGTCGGACTCAGGGACCTGGCTTTCTCCCGAGTAGACGTCGTACTCGATGTTGAGTCGGGCGTAGGTCTTCTTATAGCGGACAATGCTGAGGTCTCGGAATCGTCGCCACAGCTTGACAGCCTCCTCATCGCCATCCGTCATTCGTCGGAAGTACTTTCGGGCCTGTTCATCGAGTGAGGCATCCAGAAGAGCAGTGACGTCCTCACCAGCCTTCTTCTTGGACTCGATAGCCTCCTTCTCGTCGGACATCTCCACGTTGATTCGGACGTAGAGGTTGAAGAGATGGTTGATGGGGTCAGCCTCAAGGGCCTTCTCATCACCCCATTTCTCCCAAGCCAGAGCCAGCAGACCATACTGCTTGCCCCAGTCACCGAGGTAGTTCATTCGAACGACATCCCAGCCAGAGTACTCGTACAGCGAAGCGATGAAGCCACCAATGATTGTGCTTCGCAGGTGACCAGCGTGGAAAGGCTTGGCAATGTTGGGGGAAGAGAACTCGACAATCATGTTCTTCTTTCCGGCGCTGGGGTTGCTGGGGTCCTTGAGACCGTTGTAAGGGTTCTTTCCGTAGGCATCAGCGCGGTTGCGGATTGTGGGCAGGAGCAGGCTGGTGAGCTTGTCGGTCTTGAAGAAGAAGGAAATAAAAAGGGCCGCTAGCAGTAGGCTTCTCGATCAGAGGAGACTCGGGGAACTGCGTGTAGTCAAGTCAGCTAACAGATAAGACAATCACAACAGTATGCGACTGACCTTGGAAACCCACTCCTCAGCCAGCTCCTGGGGCTTCTTGCCCTTCACTCGAAGCGCAGGGACAGCGAGAATAGCATCTCCCTTGTCGAGAGTCTGAGTCCACTGGATGGCGGGGTAGATGATCTTGGGGTCAACACCCGTGATCTCTTGCAAGAGACCAGTGATGTGAGAGCGGTAGATGTCGACGGGGTTGGTATCGGGGTGGCAGTTAGGGTACGATTCGAGCTTGTCAATGCCAAGCTTCTGAAGCTGCTCGGCGAGCGCGTTGCCGTCGGACGCCATCGTGGAGTAAAAAGTTGAAGTATCGAGAGGAGGGGTGTTGTAGGAGGGGTCGTCGCTGGCGGGGAGTTGACCAAAGAACAAGAGACCGGTTCAAGGCCAGAGACGGTCGTCGCGGAGAGCAGGCGTATGAGTAAAAGGTTCGATGAATAGAAGAAGAAGAAAAAATGGTCGAGGGAGTCAAACGGCGCGCGACCATCACTTGCACTTGCAGGCAGTGTGACTCAAGTGGGCTCAAGGGTAAAAAGGCTTTGAGCCATTGGGGTTTTGGCAGCCGCTTTCTCATGCAGTGCGCGCCATCCATTCGCTGCTGGGTTTGCGACACCACCGCGGGGCACGGCCTGCTGTTTTTCCGCTCCGGATAAGGATTACCCCTCCATGCCTCGAGTTGATCAACCACAATATGATAGAGGGGATAGGAACTGATGAAGACTATTGCAGAGCTCAATTAGTTATTAAGATCCGGCAATAGCAGGTGTCCAGTATTCAATATCTTTAAAGTACTTCTCACAAATCCAATCTCAAGTACCAATGCCTTGTCAATAACCAACAATGCCACGCTCAACATACACAACTTTGACTCTCATGCTATGTCAACTTCACCAACACTGACTGAACCAGCAAATAACTTAATCGCACATTTTTATTGCAACTGATCGAACCAAATAAATACGCTCCCAAGACCATTCGAATGAGCAGGTCATTATGATATATGCCGGACCGACCCCCTTTTCGCTCCTGAAACCCCAACCAAGCCCCCGCAGGAGCTCCCAAACAATAAAATCGAACCGAATTATTGAACAGAATCGAGACAAGGAATAATTGCCAATTTTGATGCGCCGTGGTTGCGGTTTACCATCTCATCGAGAATCCGCCAACATGCATGAGTGATTGAGGGTATATAAATGAAATATTTTTAGACGTTGTCGTCGCCGCGCCTCTCGTTGCTGAGAGACTCGCCAGTCGCCTTCTTCTTGCGCCACTCAAAGACGGTCCTGGGCTTGTCCTTGATGGCATTGCGGAGATGCTCATCACTGCGCTTCATCCAGGTGTGGGCAGAGGCAAGGCTGACGGGATACAGGGGCATGTTCTGGTGGCTGAGAAGGAATGCATCCGGCTCGCGCTTATCATGAGACGCGATGATATCCAAGTCAGAGGCAATCTGGTCGCAGAAGATCTCAAGGGGAAGATCGTTGACATCGTGTCCAAAGGGGTTCTCAATCTCCTGGCCGATAAAGAGAAGACCAAAGATGATATAGCCGGCGGCGATAGTGGCGGGAATTGCGGCCCAGTCGAGGGGGTTAACCAGCTGGAACGGCAACAACATCACGTAGACGAAGGTGATCTGGCTGATAGCAATTGTGTAGGCAATCGGGAGAGGAGTATTGGTGACACGCTCGCAGCCAACCATAACATCGTTCATCATGGTGAGGTGGTTGTAGGCGATAGTCTGCTGCATGGGAACGTCGAGCTGTCCGTTAGCAATCATCTTGTCGAGGGTGATGGCTAGGTGGCTGAGAATCTCGAGGGGAAGGTTGCCAAGAGGCTGGCTGGTCTTCTTAAGAGCCTTGCGAGGGTTGCTCGTGGCGAAAGAGACGCCGAGGTATTCTCCGGTCGACTTGAAGATGTTCTTCCTCTTGATGGAGTTGGCATCAGGGTCGGATGTGGTGGCCTCCTTGGCAAATGTGTTGAGATGACCAATGAGGTGCTCGAGATCCGGGTAGGCGCTGTAAGGCTCGAATCGCAGAGCGTGCTTGAGGGAGACGGCAAAGGCAACGATGAGGTTCATGGCACCAATCTTCTTGAGGGTAGTCTCGCGAGGGTCCTGATCCTCGGGGTCTTTAGCATGAATCCAGAAGACACGACCAAGTGTCTGAGAGGCCATGGTAAGCATGCCCCAGAAACGGCGACCCTCTGCATATCGCTCATACGCAGTCGAGGAGCGAAAAGACAAGCTCAGACCGACGAGGAAACCCAGAACAGTAAGCAGAACTGAGTCAATTCCCAATGGATGGACCTTCTTGGAAATGACAGTGATGACGGTTGACCAACCACCAACAATCAGCAGAGGGACAATCAGCTTAGGCAGAATAGAGCCATGCATCTGCATGATAAGTGGCCATTTCGAATGCTTTTGAATGTCACGAGGACCGGTAAAGTAGTCGTCGAGATCGAGTGAAGTCTGCTTGCGGAAAAGGGCTGGGTTGACAGCGATATTGGGAGATGGAGGCGAGCGTGCGTGCTCGAGGGGAGGAATATCAAGGCTCTGGAGACGCTTGGGGTCGGCGTCCATGCTGTGAAGGCGTGAAGGATCGACACTAGGGGACTGGGGCTTCTCGTTGTTGAGGTTGCTGGTATCTATCGTCGGTCGGTTGACGACAGTAGCGCCAGAACCGGCTGAGTAGGAGTCACCCATGATGTGAAAGGGGTCGCTTCCTAGCGAGTGAGTGTGCTATGTGTTCGGTGATTGATTCGGATACTGGAGAGCGAAGGTGGTGATCCTGCCAGCAGGCAATGCAGTGAGACTTGGGCTGAAAGTCTGGGCGCCGAGATGAGGTGACAAGAAGGAAAAAAGCGAGGTCCAAATAAAGTGAAACGAGGAAAGAGAGATGATGGATGTGATGGTTGAGAGAGAGGGCAGGAGCTAAAAAGAAATAAGGTTGATCGAACGAAGAAAAAGAAGGAGATCAGACGAAGGAAGGATGCAAGCACAAGGGAAGGGGCTCCCGGTGGTAATGAATGAGGGACAAAGGGGAGTGAGGAAAGGAAAGAACGGGGTCACTTCGTCGTCCGATGCGGGTTGAAGCTTGTCGGGAAAAAGAGAATGAGAAGGAGCAACGCAACCTGGAGAGACTTGCAAGACTGATGGAAACCAAGTGGAGATGCCCCATGTACCGTCGCCACTCAGGAACCGTCTATGGATCCCCCCTTTGGGCAGACCCCTGCCCGGCCCCCAACGATCCAGGGCGTCCTACGACTCTCATTGGTCCAGGAGAGCAACACCCGGCGCCCCCGTTTTGCGCTGGAGGCTCCTGAGAAGCCCTGAAGCGGTTTACGGTGCTGCGGCAGGGCCCGCCTGGGCATGGAAGCAGCGCTAACGGCCCTGTAGCGGAACGGTACATGCCCTGAGTACTTTGCCGTACTGTGCGCACTTCTGTACCACCAACCGTCGGCCGCAACGGTTTTTGCTCTCGGTGCGCGTGCAACCTCTACTTCGGCTCCGGAGTACACCTCAGTACCGGGACACACCCGACTCACTAGGTCACCTCACTCTTTAGAGCCGCTGTCAGCGCTACGGTAAGTGCTTGCCGAGGTCGAGGCCAGCCACCACGACATTAGAAGCAGGACATGAAACGCTACTTTGGCCCTCCGGCCCCCCTTTGCCAATAGAGGCTATTGTTTTGTCGCGGTGGTCCCCAAAGAAGGAAAGAAAGAAAATAAACCTCAGAGAGCAGTCCCCCATCTTGGCGTGTGGTCATGAGGCTTGGCTGAATGTCTGGGCGCCTCTCATCGTCAAAGAACTAAACCCTCTGTGTTTTTGAACACTCTAACGCCATGATCCAAGCCGAGACGCACCTAAGATTGGGGCTTGGGCATTGCAGAGCAGAGAGCAGCACGCAGCACGCAAGACAACATCCAACGGCAACGGGCAAGACCGCAGATCCCGTAGCCAAGGATCGCGATGAGGAGACACATACAGTGTACAATGTCCCCAGGAATGCGATGCGGGTTTCAGGGGAAATAGGGTTGGGCTTCTTCTTTGCAAGAGAGATGGGAAGGACAAAAGCTGGAGTTCTGGTTGGCTCCCCTGGCCTGATGGGCTCACCTTATTTTCACCTCATCGATGATCCTACCTTTCTTTTGCAAAGCGGACTGAACGCCTCCTCGTCGATTTGTTCCGTGGCGAAACAAGGGGGTCGCGCCGCTCGATCATGGCCAGAGAATCCACACAGAGCTTATGATGACTCTCGTCTTGTCCTCGATTGGCTGTCTCAGGAAAGGAGGCCCGTGACGTGTCGTTGCGTTGCGTGCACGGAGAGAGTGGAATGGGGAGAACCGGCCAGGAGATCCAAGATGAGTAACAAAAGCCCACAATCGAACATCCCATCCCTTGCCAAAACAAAGATGGGTCCTGGTCTGGCTTGTGTTGTGTACGATGGAGAAAAATGCGTTGCACAGCCCCCTTCCAGATCAAACAAGGAACCATGTCCAATGGTAGCCTCGAGATCCTGACCGTACTGTCCAACCTCATCCACCTGGCCGCCAGGGAAGAAGCGGTACAATTAGGCTCTCGACTAAAGTTTGCTTAGCTTTTTCTACTAACCATGACTCTTCCCGGTATACCGGAACCACTCGATACGAAGGGCTACCTGAGGTTTACCATCGTGATGTTGTATTCCCATGTGAAAAAGGTCTTTGGGAAGCTTGGGGCTCAGCTGGCTTACCTTGCTTACTATGCCTCTATAATAGCGTCTCCGTTGGAGCGCATAATACATCTCGAAATGGATGAAAAATATGTTCCGATTCAGGCAGTCTTTTTCTTCTAGGCATTGTGGCAATGCCAACAACCTCTGGATGGTCTGGCCTCTGTCTACTCGTCCACGTACGTAGGTGCATCTTGCTCTCGCTGCTACACGTATGTATACAGTATTCATACAGTCCATCCTCTTGTCACTCGTAAAAAAAGATCCATGTCCCGGTTTGACTAATTTCAGTAAAAATCTCCAGCGTCTCCACCGCGGGCATACGCGCGTCGAAGCTAACAGGAACCAAGCTTTTTTTCCCTTTCGATCTCCTTCTCCGGAGTCCGCTTGTTGATCGGTCCTGGCGGACGCCTTCTTTTTCTTGCTATTTTTTTTTTAGCGAATGCTCTATTTTTCTGATGCTGGTAGACTGGTTTGTTTGTCATCAAATCATCCCTGGTCTCTAGCCCTGGACGCGTTCAATGCGGGTGAGATTTTTGTTTTTGCATGGACAAGAGTCCACAAACTTGCTGGGCTGCATCTTGCAAGACCTGTCTCATTTGCCATCGACAGACTGACGTACACACATAACACACACATACATACTATGCTCGCAAGATTGCTTCTGTTGTTGTAGCCTGATATTCTCTGCCCTTCATTCTTTTCAAAGGACTCTTGCAGGTCTCATCTTCTGCAGCCATCCGCCCTTCGGACCGACGCATGGCCAATACGCGGAGGGTCATGGTCCAAGACATCCAAGGCGCGGAGGATCAACATTGGGTGAGGCGAGGCGAAAGAAAACGGACAAGGGTCCCCCCTCGCCCAGAAATTTCGCCAAGGCCTGTGGCATATTAACTCGAGTTCATGCCGCGCTGCTAACAAGAGGCGGTGATGCAGTCAGCAAGAGCTGAACCAGCAGCCCTTGCTTTGGCTTGATCAATTTCGTCTATTCGTACAGTCTTGGGTTCAATTGAACCCAGCCTTTCTTTTTACTTCAAGCCTCTCTCTCTCTCTTCCCCCTCACCGTCAATTGTCCTGTCGGTCGTGAAGCATGTGATGTGACAGGTTCTCCTTTTTCTGACTCGAGCCGAGTGTTACTCTCAGCTGTCCATCATCCAAGCCATGTAAGAGCCAGAAAGGAAAACGCCAAGCTCGATCTGACCGTTTCATCGTGACACCTTTTTCTTCTTTCTGGACTTTTGCATTAGCTCCGTCGTAGCCTGTGTCCAAATCAACCATCGTGCGGAGAACCACATGGTTGACCTCAGCACTAGCGGAAAACCGGCCGATCACCAAGACTTTTTTTCTGTCAATGTTCATGTTGCGACTTCGGCAACGAGCCGAAGAGTAATCACTAGCATTCGGTTCTGATCTCGAATTACGGAATTCAGCTTGGCGATTGTCTTTGCAACCGAGATGCAACAAGTGTGTAGCACTACGAGAGGGTATTGGCTGGTGTAGGGTTTGTCTCACGCTTAAGCGCACAGCTTGACTTTTTTTTTTTTTGGCGCGCGCAACCATCGTGAACTGCTAGCCTACGCGCTTAGACAACGACCTACAGTAAATCTGGATCGACAGCATCAAGTGACTGGCATGATCGCCACCCGTGGAAGCGCCTTATTCACCATCCTAGTCAAAGTCTGGAGATCATCTCGTCGAGAGTCGAGTTATCTTTGGTGCATGGCATTGGATCGGTCAACACTCCACGTTGAGCTTGGATCAAACATGTCCGTGACCAGTTGCTTGTTTGACCTCCATGGTCTTCAAGGGAAGCTTACCCTTGATTCTGATACTCTATTGTGGTATGATCAAGAAATATGACGAGCCCACATCCCGTTCCCTCAGACATGGATCGTGTCCCAATCCCAGAACTTCTTCTCATGACCCAACCTGCTTATCCCATGCAGTGAACTCGAGTATGTGAGCACCATAGACCGTCCCCCGTGGCTCACAAGACACCTCGTGTTCATATACAATCCCTGAGCTTCTTCGCCGGCGGTTGATGCTTACACGACGAGATTCTCCCGTTGACCGGTCCTCGCCTGAGACATGCACCATCATCTGCCGGCAGATGCTCTGGTATCATCCACTTCAGTAACACCTGATCAGTACTTCCATGCGGCCCTTTGTCCCTGTTTTGATGCAGAAGCCGGGGGACAAAAACCACAGGTTGCCTGCCTAGCCCCACTGCCCATGGCTTTGCCGATGGTGGCGCCAGAGACAATGTCAATATTATGAGTCGACCGTGAATGCAGCAGTCAGAAGATAGAAGCCTGGCAGGCACGCCTCTTATTCTTTGAGGCAACCAACGCTGTTGCCGAAGGATTCATCGCGATCGAGGCTATGGTTGTCGAATATGTGGTTCAACATCGTTCCGTTCACTGATCCTTCGATGTCGGTATCGGACGCACCGATCCGACCTCTGCCCAATCTTTGATCGTTGAAAGATGAATCACTATCGAAGCCCATGGCCGAATTCCCCTTGACTCATCAAGCTCTTCTTCTCTAGAGCATTCCAAAGTCAGATTACACTCTGTTTGAGTAACCCTCCGTCTAGACACTCAATGTTTCGGATACACCTGTGAAGAAGAGTCAAGGGCCCAAGGAGCAGTGTTCTCTGGGCGTTTCAACATGGTCAACTACCATTTTTTCCTACATGCTTTGCCCCTAGTGAGCATAAGAGATGGCAACTACTACTATTGACCATATGTTAGCTTTCGACGAAGACAGATTCATCTGCTGGATCAGTGCTATCAGGGAACCCGTGAAGTCTTCTCACTATGGACCTTTACCACATCTATCTGGATCCTGGAATTGTCCATTCTGAAGCTCTTTCATGTGTCCTGATGCCGTGGCTTACGATGTGCTCTACTCATATAGCAAGCGTTGATGTCGCTAGCTCCTGGAGTTCTCTTCCCACACACTCAACAAACTTGGCTTTCAGGAGTACCCCAGGCTTAACAAGACGGTCTTTCGGTATTGACACCCAATGAGAATGCTCGAGCCATCACTTCAGTTCCTGGATGGGGGATAGTTATTACGTCTCCTTCTCTCTCCGGATACTGATACCCTGAGGTGAATGGCAAAGCCCAGAGGAACCGTTACAACGCCGTGCATTCCACCATGAGCCAGGAAATATCATATTCATGACGGAATAAGGGGTTACCCAGCGAGTTCGTTCACCCCATGTCATCTTTTCACCGAACCGCTTACCCTAGTCTTCGACGAGCCCCTACAGCATTTTGTCTATTGCAAAGCACAGTTTCCTCCATATGATGCTCTCAATACAACTTGATTTCGTTTTTTCTTATATGTCCCTCGTTTACCCTTGGAAACTTGCTGTATTTACTGCTGCGGCTTCTATAGGGGTAGACTGATGCCGCGTTTTCCGATCCTGATTACGCGTACACAGTTTGCGACCAGCTCTAGTTTCATCTGGGGTTCAATTGCATCATATTCTTTCGTAAGCTCTATCAAAAACGCTATACAAATAATAGTTCGGAAGATATGGCCGCTGAATTTACCGTTGGTACTTCTCTCGCTGTATTGCCTCATCCTCAATTGTGAGACCCCAAGCATGTCTTAGTAGTACCCTAGAGGTAGCTATCTACATTTCCAACTACTTGTCTGACCAATGGGCCTACCAGTCTTGGGAAAGTCTCTACCTATCGATCGTTGAATACCTCTGTCCGCCGTATAATTGCTTCTTCAGGTCTTCGAGAACACCCGTATCAGGCCTGCAAGTTGCCAAGGAATCTCGTACACGACGACCTCCACTTCCACATACTGGGGCCCTTGTTATTAATGAAACATTCAGCTGGCAATTCTGATAGGCCTGGTGGCAGACCACAATGGCGATTTACAGACCTAAAGCTATCGTAGAAAATGTTATCAGCATCCATACTCTTCCTTCAAGCTACCTAGGTTGAGAAGCGGGCGCTCCTCGCTGGAGTTCAAAATCATGATGTTGGTGACGACAGATGAGGTAACCTGGCTCGTATTCAAGATCCACGCCAAATACCTTGAAGATGATTGCACGTTCCGTATGGCACCAAAACAAAGTCGACATAAATATTCGTGCATTTCATCTGTATATCTGCACGGAAAATGCAGCTCTATTTACATCACTTAAAAACAAGGCGTCCACTAAAACCCGGCAATTCCAGAGCCAAAGGCCGCGTCGAATCAAGCCACTGAGGCGCCCAAGCCGAAACGTGACGGAACTGACGCACACGCAGTGCCAGGCACACACTGCAGGGATGTTTCGTTAGCGGGTTCTTGTCGCTCGATTTAGCTTGGGGCTGGCCTGTCAGGATTGGGGATCCATTCTCAAGGGAGAGAGAGACAGAGGGAAACCCCCCTAACCAGAGCATCAGCAACCCTTGCTTTTACAGATTTCCACGATCTCGCCAGTTCGCAGATGAGAAACGTTTGCGATTCTCCTCTACCAGCTTCACAAAACCTCTTCCGATTTGTATATCGACGACGATACTGACATCGCTCGTCCTCTCTCCATCATGGCCGGTCGCTGGACTCCCCGGCAGCGCTCGCATCGCAACAACGTCGTCGGCTTCTTCGTCATTTTGTTCCTCATCCTCTTCTACTTCCGCGACGACCTCCTCCCTCCTTCCTCAAACTCCCGCAGCCACGCCTATGACACTTCCACCACCCTGCGCCTCGGCGACAACGATGTCGAGATGGTGGTGGCTAGCATGAAGCACGAGAACGTCTCGTGGCTGGACCACTACCTCCCCGAGTGGAAGAAGAACATTTACGTCGTCGACGACAACAGAGCCAAGTTGACCGTGCCTATGAACAAGGGGCGCGAGGCCATGGTCTTCCTGACGTACGTACAAGCCCTCCTGCCGACCTAAACTTGACAGCATGCAGTCTGCTAATGCGTGCGCCGCAGTTACATCATTGACCGATACGACTCCCTGCCTGGGAACATCATCTTCCACCACGCCGAGCGCTTCCAGTGGCACAACGACAACCCCGACTACGACGCCCTCCCCCTCCTCCAAAAGTTCCGCTTCGACAACCTCAAAAAGGTCGGCTACGCCAACCTTCGATGCGTCTGGGTCCTTGGATGCCCCGCCGAGATCAAGCCCATCCAGGACGAAGCTCCTTCCAAGGAGGGAGAGCCGGTCCACGCTCGTCACGTATACAAGGCTGCTTTCCAGGAGCTTTTCCCCAGCCTAGAGGTACCTGAGGAGGTCGGCGTCACTTGCTGCTCGCAATTCGCCGTGCGCCGTGAGGCTATTCGCAAGCGCCCGCGCGCCGAGTATGTGCGATTCCGCGAGTGGCTGATTGTGTCTCCCTTGGGCGACGACCTGAGCGGCCGTGTCCTGGAGTATTCATGGCACGGTAAGTTTCCCAGTCACCAGCAAACCATTCTCCAACTAACACTCAAATCACAGTCATCTTTGGCCAAAAGTCGGTCCACTGCCCCAACGCCGCCGAGTGCTACTGTCAAAACTACGGCATGTGCGACATGACTTGCGAAGCAGACAAGTGCGACGGCCAATACGTCCTCCCTCCCTTTTCCACCCTTCCCAAGGATTGGCCACGCCTCGGATGGAAGGGAGAGGACCGCCACTGGACCGGGCAGCCCTGATCCGAGGGAGCAGCCAGCTAATGCGATGCGATTCGATTTCACACGGCCTATAGACTGTCATGATAGGAGGAGCACGTTTTTTTCTTTTTACATGCAGTTATTTACTCTCTCAGTCCAGTATTGCATTTATCCATCCAATTCGGGAAATCAGGATGAAAAAAACACGGGGGGACACGACGACAGCGCGAGGATGTTCAAAAGAGGGATCGCCCTTTTACCTTTTTTACCTTTGGGTTCTTGTTGGTTTATTTGGTCACGGGGCGGGCGTCTGGGATTGATTGGGATGGGGCAAATCTGCAATGTCTGTATCAAGTAGAGGTTTCTGTAGCATTATCACTACCATGGGGGCAAGCAACAGTGGGAGATAGAGAGTTCTGCACGGGATGCGCTTGTGCTGGGCTGTTAATAGAGACTTGTGTGTGTCTTGATCTCGTGTTCAGGAATGCCCCTGACGTCTACCCCTGAGGTGGTGTTTGAGGCCAAGTATGCTGAAGCTCGTGGTTGACGCCTTACATAAGCTGCCACATCTACGTATCGCTCTGGAATCTTGAACTTCTATGTTGGCTATCGATCTCCTTCATCCCTTTAATCCTAGGGTCTTATGTTGGTCTTTGTCTTGGAGAATGGGTACCGTAGATCTCTCCTTTCAGTGCCCACGTCATGATACTCCAACAAATGCTCAGTGTTCCCAATTGATGACCTACGTACAGACCCGTTGAAGGCATGCTGGACTTCTTGAGTCTCGCTTTGACGATTTCGCAGAGGAGACGGACCCTTAGGGCGTAGTTTGACGCAAGCCACCAGACATTGATACAAAGTAACACGAGTTCATTGCACTATCATTTGTTTCAAACATTCACAACCCTCTCCAATCTCTCTGCGGGGACCGCTGTCTGTTGGAGCTAGAACTCCCTAGCGTGGAGTGCCAATGCAGATGTGGCGGGCTGCCTCACTCACGCGGGCCGAGAAGGGTTTTCCCGCAGGTAAGTCGAGGTTCATTTGGCCATTCATCACAGAACCTAATGCATGGTGTGAACGGCTATTGTTGAAAGGGTGGAGGCTCAGCTCAACTCGGGAACTGTTCGCTCGGGCCTCTCTCCCGATGTGAACCTTCTGGACCACGTATTTTAGCTTCCTATCTATCTTGGCAGGTCTAGATGGTTGTCAGCTGAACTGGAGTGACTCAATAGTTTAGAATAGTGGCCTAGATGGAGGGCGGGATGGCTCCATGGACTCACATCGAAGTCGACGCGTTGCTGGCTTCTTATGCTGCTCTCAATACTTATAAGAATGGGAGAGCAGTCTGTCCTTTGTGAATCACATCAGCACTTCTCTAGTTCATTATCCAAATACACAGAACTCTTCCTCTTCGCCCTCAACGTACAACATGCCTGTCCAAAAGTCCGACGTCCTCACCATCCCCGGGGAGGAGAAGTGGATAAACACCCCCATCACCTGGAAGCAGAGCTTGAAGGAGTACCGCAAAGACTACCTTTGCATTCCGTTTACGAACACTCGCGGTATTTATGATCCTGATCACCAGAGTCAATCTCCATAGTTCTAACACTAAACAGCCGGCGAGGTTGAGGAGACCAACTTGTTGTTCGTCTCAGAGGAGTTGCTCGACACCTTCAAATTGTCAAAGATTGAGAGGACCGATACAGGGTTCAAGCTCACGGTCGACAATGATTACGTGTATGGCCAGCAGAAGGGGAACAAGAACCGTTTCCTTGTGTACCACGATAAGTCGCGCAGCATTTTCCAGGTACGTCCCTGTGACATATACCAAGATAGAATTATAAGAACTAACATTGTTTTAGCACCGATTTATTGAGGGTGCCATGGTTGTCTTTTCCAGGCAGGCTACTGAATTCAGCAAGAAGTTGGGATATGGTGATGTGAGGGTTGTATCGGATATGATGGCCGGTCTCATAGGAGACAAGCTTCATGATTTTGATAGGGACTAACTCTATATTCAAGTAACGTGGCAAGTAGATATGAGTGCTTTTAATATTGTTACCATGATGAAATGCGATTCTGTAAAGCAAATCGTTCTGTGTTGGTGCTTTGAGGCTTAGGTGAAGCTTTTTCAACACCATCACCAACCCCTTCCAATCGCCTTGAAGTTAATGAACACTATCTTACACCTAGGTCCCATCAATACTCTGATTTTGTATTCAGAGAATGGGTTCCAAGCAGTCCCTAAGAAGAGAGCTCCCTTGTTTGCACTTTTCGTCCAAGGTGTCACCGTAAAATGTGCCCCACTTCGCTCCACTCTCAATCGTAAATCCACCACCACCAACAAGCCAAGCTCTCACTGCATCAACATCAATTAGATCCTCTTTGAGCAACACTCGGTGCCTTGACCATTTATCTCAAATCGTTCCTCGCCTCCAGATCCTAGGGGTCTCCTTATCACCATGGACCGATCGCAAGCTACGAGTGCCAATCTTATGGGTGAGCCTCTCAATCCAGCAGCGTCATGACAATCGTTAACAAGTCTCAAGACACGCACAACAGGCTCATCGCTGATATCCTTACTCACTATCGCACGCTCATGATGCTTGCAACCATTCAAGCCGAGGGCGAGCGCAGCAACAGCAACCCAGAAACAATTTCCGTAGCGGGCATTTCGATGGAGATGGCCTTTGACGGTTTGGTAAGTCGGCCTTTTGCATCAGCGCCTGTTCTTTGACCAAATATCTGACATCTGCTAGTACTCCTCCATCAAAGAACTTCTCGCTCTATCTCGCAGGATCAAGGAGCTCTGGGTCTTTGGACCCCTCAACCAGAGCGACACTCAATCCCAGGAAAAGGAAGAACAGATTGATCGCGATGTCACAGAGGTGGCAAATCTTCTCGACATGATTGACGCTAATGCCATGAAGAAGCTCGCCGAGCGTTGCGGTGGGACATGGGAGCTTCAAGAAACAACGACGGAAGCGGCGCCGACAGCTGGAAGTTAGGACAAGACGGCGACGGCAAACGATACGACGGGAATTTTGATGACAGGCGACTCTGAAGACAGGAGAATGTCGGCAGCGAGTGGAGGATCGATGGCAAGTTCGATGACGCTCGGGGCAGAGAGCCCGCATAAAGTAGATAGGAAGCGATCATATCCGGAAGATGACTTCGAGGATAGCGCTGGCATAGGGATTGGCGACATTTGGCAATAAAGCCTTGGACACTGTGCACAGTGATCGAGTTCGTCTAGCGACAAGAATGGAAGACGTGGTATGGGGCAGTTCATTGGGGCGTTATTCAGGCGTTAAGGGACTGGGTTTCGAAAAGAGGACACAGTGAGATACCCAAGTCCTGATATTCTCACTTTTCATCCATACTTAGGTACCAACCTAGAGATTGGTCAACTGGGCTACATTTCCAAACATGGATGCCACGTGCTTGCTGTCCAAGAACCTGGGCGTTGATGGTGGCCGCCACGAGTTCTGGCTATGTTGGGAGGAAGGTGCGGCCATGATGGCCTCGATAACGGTGCCTTCCCCATGTTTAAGTGGGTGTTGCTCCTTCCAGGCTCCTTCCTCCAACTAGATCCCCATTCACCTCTGAGGCTCCTTCTCCTTGAGCTGATCTGCTGGGTTTTCTCCCCCAACCCTCCTCTCTTGTCCTCAACCAGTATTCCATCACCTCCAAGGGTTCATCCTTACACTCTCTCGTCGTTATCCGCCAGCCGTCCCATGTCCATCGGTAATCCAGGATGCTCAGCTACCTTTTGATCGCCGCATTTGGGGCCATGGCCGTCCTTGGCCAGGCCTCCTACGGGTCCGAACCCGAGCCTTTCAAGTACTGGGGCTGCGCTACGGTCGATCCAACGGGCTTCAGTGAACCCGTCCAGCTTCCTTCTGGCGTCTTGAGCCATGAATCCTGTCAGGCAGCTTGTGCAGGCCACACTTTTGCTGCAGTGTCTCCCGAGTGAGCCTTTCCCTCCAAATCTATTCCCCGTACCAGCCTCTAACACACTTCAGTGCTTGTCGTTGCGGAAACAACCCCGATGCGATCCAGGCTGTTGACGAAGGCTCCTGCAACTACCCCTGCTTCGAGAATCCCAACTCTCCCATGTGCGGCGGGATCTGCCCGGAAGGAAAGCCAAGGATCTCCACCTTGTTCGTCATTGATGCTCTATTGCTACAGGCCGATGATCTTCCCGAGCCAGTCATCCCAGAAAATCCAGCAGGCCCAAACAACAATGCCCCTTTTGCTCCATTGCCAGAGCAATTCGCCGCATCGAGCGCCCTTGCGGAAGAAGTCTCTGAGATGGAGACATCACCTCCCGGGACTGGGGTCTCACAGGCACTTCCTCCGCCAACTGATACTCCACTACCCCCTCCGGAGACGTCGTTCCCTGTACCCCCATCGGCTTCAACACTTGGTGAACCGCTGCCCAGCACTTCGGTTTTGAGTGAGACAGGGCGAACTATTCCAGTGCCGCCTACCACTCTCCTCTCGACCAGCACTCTGCCTCAGGAAAACCCCCCTGCAGCACCTGCCTCGGATACATCCAGCTCGACTTTGGTCACCGGTATTCCGCCTGACTCTTCCATAGAGTCCGCCACTAGCGAGACGCTTCTGACCGAAACTCTTCCTGAGCCTATTCCCTCGATTGTACCAAACAGGGATGATGCACCTGTGCCTTCCCAGGTCCCTGTATCCGAGTCGAGCCAGTTCGAGGTCCCGGTCCTTACAGCACTGGGTGAGCTGCTCCTGATTGCTGTTATGATTGCATAATTATGTCAGGCCTAATGAAGAGGGTATTGAGGAGAAGCCATGGCAGCAATTCGATTAAAAGGGGTCATGTGTTGTTTGGAACTCTGGTGGTGGTTTATGTGGGAAGATTTTGGACGGTCTGAGCCGTGACCTGACAATGTCATGTTGGGAGCGCTGATCGAGAATGTCCTAGACAGGTTTTCAAACTTAGTGAGAGGTTTAATCACATTTCACTTGTGTGGAAGGCCATATGACCGTAAAGCATCAGAAGAAGACGAATAAATCTTGTGAACTGCTGGACCGCTCCCGTCGGCGTAGGGTAAGTGAGTGCGGCCTCGACGGCCCCACCAGAGCTCCGAGCGCCCAGAGGAAAGTGGCGGGGTAGGAGCTGACGACCAAGCAACGTCAACGTCGACACCAACATCAACATTGACATTTGTCTGGACTTATACACGCATCTTAACAAAGGCTTCCCCATAAACAGGGGATACATACAAGATGCAGTCTGGTATTGCAGGTATGGTTGGACCTCCCCTGTTATCTGTCCATCGACTCACATTTGGGCAGCTTCCCAAGAGCTCCAAAACGAGTTCAACTCGTTGTTGGCATCAGACGATACCTTTGGCCTCCTTGCCTCGATCGAGAACGAATCCCTCGTCCCTGTTGCTACTCTTCCCTCGGCATCCTCATCCTTCGGCGAGAACCTAGCCAGCCTGCAGCCGCACATCAAGACTGATGTCGCCCTCTACATCATCCTGCGTCGCTACGACACAGTACCCAAATTCCTCGCCATCACCTACGTCCCCGATGCTGCACGCGTGCGCCAGAAGATGCTTTTTGCATCTACACGCTTGACTCTTGTCCGCGAGCTCGGATCGGAACACTTCCGTGAAACCATCTTTGTGACAGTTCCCGAAGAATTGAGCGAGAAGGGTTTCGAGAAACATGATGCGCATACAAAGCTGGATGCCCCTCTTACCGAAGAGGAGCAGGCGCTAGGCGAAGTCAAGCGTGCTGAGCAAGAGGCTGGATCTGGAACAGGAGTCAAGGCGATTCATCTCAGCAAGAGCTTTTCCATGCCTATCGGTGAAGATGCAGTTGCTGCTATGAAGGAGGTCGGACAAGACGACGGACGATCGGTGGTCATGCTGGTGAGTTATTTTGGGTAATTGATTTATCCTACACCAGACACTAACACCCTTGGCAGAAAATCAACCCAGAGACCGAGGTGGTGGAGCTGGTTCCCGAGTCGCCGACGCCAAGCTCAATCGCGGAATTGACCCAGGCCATCTCGCAGACCGAGCCGCGGTTCACCTTTTACCGATATACCCACACACACGACGGCGCCGAGCAGAGCCCCGTGCTCTTCATCTACACCTGTCCCGTGACGCCCGGAAACAAGGCCATCAAGTTCAGGATGATGTACCCCCTTATGAAGCGGGCGGTGTTGGAGGTTGCTGAGCGAGAAGCTGGACTTAAGCTGGAGAAGAAGTTTGAGGTGGAGGAGCCTAACGAGATTACGGAGCAGACTGTGTTGGATGATCTGCACCCCAAGGTTGCTGCTAGACAGGGCTTCAGCCGACCGAAGCGACCTGGCCGAAAGTAATCGACTTGGTTCAACAGATGAGAAAGATTTCAGATGAACAGATATAAGATACACATTTACAAGCATCATGTTTACTCGAGCGGATTAAGACGTCAAACTAGATACAATACAACTTGCTCACATTTTTCCAAGATACGTAAAGCAAAGTCAATGTTTGATGCAAGAAACGTCAATTGTCCAAGCTACAAATGCTGGTATTTATCCAAAGATGCATGCATGTAATGAGAACCCAAGCCGCCCCTCAACCCCCCCCCCCCCCCCAAATGCATGGTATCCTTTTTCTTCTCCTTTGTATCGTTGAACCTTCTCATCCTCTTTGGTTGGTTGCCTCTCTCTCATGTCATGTACTCTCGTTCCCCCTTCTTATGTGCCGCCCGCTCCGAGTTTTGTTTCAGATGGACTCTTCCGCATCTTTCACAGCATTTTGCACTGGGGAGGAATATTAGAAACTGGGACGGTAATAAACAACGGGATTTTTTGGTCGGTGTGTGATGTGATGTGATGTGTGGAAGTCGACGTCTTCTTTGTTGTAATACAACAAAGAGATCAGGCTCGACCGGGTATGTAGTGACTCCTTTTTTTCTTCATTTTCCCTCCCAATTTCATTCCTCGTACTTGCCTCCAACAAGGGAGATGTTGCTCTTTTCTAGCTTATCCCTGAGGTATTCGTAGACGGTAAAGGTGACGGCTTGGCCGGGAGCGACACGCATGATACGGGGGGTGATGCCCTTGTAGAAGGCGTGGAAACCTTCTTGCCTGTGGGGGGATTGTCAGTCATTTGTCTCCTGAGAAGATGCTTGAGAAACTCACTTGAACATATCGGCGGCGATTCTAGAGATTCGGGTCCAGGCGCTGGTACCGGGCTCGGCGGGAGTCTTTTGCAGGCGAGTCTTGATAGTATCGATAGGGGCGTTGCTCAGGGGACCCATAGCACCAGAAACGAGACCGATGAAAGTAGTTTGCCAGCTGGGAAGGTTGGTTCCCTCATACTCGGGCTGCCAGACCTTGAGCCATTCCTTAAAGTAGCTGTATGCGGTAAAGTTGACGGCCTGGTTGGAACCCTGTCGGAGGGCAGTCAAGCTGACTCCACGGTACAGGGCACCGAAACCTTCCTCCTTGACGACGGTGTAAAGGGCGTGAGCGGCGTTGCGGTACTTGGGGATATCGAGGGGGTCGGCCATGGAGTGGTGCTGGGCTTGGAGACGGATCTTGATCACCTCCATGGGCGTCACGACGGCGACGGCCTCTGTGACACCGGCAGCCAGACCAGCGAAGAAAGTAGCCTTTCCGGAAACGACACCCGTGGTAGGATCGGCGAGGATCTGCTTGTACCACTCGAACGAAGTGAACCGGATAGCCATCTTGGGCACGATACCAGTAAGAACAGCACCGAGACCCTTGTAAAGACCGAGAGGCGTCTCCTTGCGGATGATGTCGGCTCCGGTCTTGATGAAGCCGCGCTTAGGAGCTCCAGGCTGTCGCGCGCGCCTCGAAAGCTGCATGCGAACCTTGATTGTGTCTTTTTAAAAAGAATCATCATTAGAATTGTTGTTTGGGGGTTGCGCGCGAGTGAGGCGCAAGGAGGGTTTTGGTTTGCTTACCGAGGGGATGGCATGCGAGGGCCTCCATCATACCAGCACCACCACCAGCTGTAAATTAGGCGTTAGTTTATGCTTTCGACCATACTTTATGAGAACATTTCTCATGCCAATTGGAACATACCGATGAGGTTGACGGCCGCTGAGGGCGGTTGCCTCTTTCCTTCACCCTTGGAAGCCATTTCGACGGAACCAGAGCTTATGCGCCCAGTCTTTTCTTTTTCTTTCCTTTTTCTTTATTTCACAGTCTACCGAGCGGCGCCGGATCGTAATTCTCAATTTCACACGAGGGATTCTTAAGACCGAGTTCGGAGGAAGAGGTGCTTCGGAGATTCGACGGGATGTAAGAGAGGCTACGAGAGTGAGAGGAGAGAGAAAGAGGGAGTCACACAAAAACGCAAATGAGGAAGAAGAGGGCTAAGAAGGATAAGAGAAGAAAAAGCCGAAGAACGGAGGGAAGGAAACGAATTTAAGAAAAAGGAAAATGGGGTCGTCGCGCAAGGTTCAAAAAAAGAGGTAGACTCATATGAAAAAAAAACAATGGGGATCCAGTTGCCGAATGGGCACGGGGGAATCATGGTGTAGCTCTACCGACACACCTTGAGTCGAAACCCCACAGTCCATCGGGAGGAGCACCTCGGAGAAAGCCATGAATGGGTTCGGAGCTTGGCCGTGGTCTAGCTTAGCTGGAGGCGTGTGAGTTGGGGAGGGGGAGGGAGGGGATGGATGGATGCAGGGACGGAAGTACGTAGGAGGAGCAGCATACGGGATAAAAAGAAAGGAAGATGAAGATTGTAGTTTACATGGATATCTTAATCGGAGAGGTGCCCGGACAATGATAACGCATCTACAGCTTCATAACGTCTTGGTATCAAAAACATCAACATCTAAAGTTCACATTTCTCTCCCCTCACGCCCTCCCCTCATCCCCTCACTCACATGTCCTGCTCCCCCAAGCGCAGGTCCCAAAAACACCCGCGAACTCTGACGTCTCTCTCTTCTTTCCTGAATGACTTGACCCCCCCAATCCCAAAGCCGAACAAGGGACGCCCCACAGTCTCCGGGCAGGCGGAGGACCGGGGTACGGAGGGCGTGTACGGCGACTGCATCCATGCGGCCGAAGCAAGTCAAGTTTTCTTTTTTTGCAACAACCACATGCCAACATATCATCCAAGAAAAAACATTTAGGAAAGGATAAGCTTGTGATGATGCCCTCAGCTGACCGAACCTCGTAATCAAGGTCACGGTGTATAATGTTTGGAAAGCTCGGTGAAGTGACGTCGGTTTCAATACCTTTTTACCGACGGGTAGCCGAGCTTGTGATTTTGCGGGGTCCCGCAGCTTTTTGCTCGTCTTGACCTCTCGTTTTGCTTTCCTTTTCCGCTGACCTCGCCTTACGGAATTAGCTAATCAACTTAAATCTGGGGTTTTCACCGGCAGCAGAAGTAACATTTCACAACAATGGTTCTCAAATATTAACTAGATATTAAATAAGATGGGATGGTGGTGATTATGCGTCTTCTGATAATATATCAACTGCAAGAATGAGAACATCGGAACAGTTTCGCATCCAATGACTCCTTTCCCCCAACAACTACACACACACCACTACCCCCATTTAATAGTACACCCCCTGTTTTTCAAAACGGCCATCATCCGTTCCACGAAAAAAAAGCGAAAAGGAAGTGCATGGCCGAGGTTTGCCGAGGTCTGCTTAAACGTATTGTTCCATATCGTTTTTTTTTCTGGACCCAAAAGGGCGGATCTTACAATGAAGGAGAAGGGGAATAGGTTCCGTCGGAAGTCCTTCACCGGGGAATGGAATTGAAACCCGGGTTTTCCTTTCGGTAATTGTAGGTGGTAATTAATACATTGTGTGTTAAAAAAGCACAGAGCAGAAATGTCAAGAGTGGTGGCCTCATGTCAAGGATCATGATTGAGAT
This sequence comes from Fusarium oligoseptatum, assembly GCA_003946995.1. Lineage (NCBI taxonomy): Eukaryota > Fungi > Ascomycota > Sordariomycetes > Hypocreales > Nectriaceae > Fusarium > Fusarium oligoseptatum. Next base: position 226,588 of record NKCK01000011.1, read on the forward strand.
GCCGTGCAAGTCGGCACTCAGTCTCAAGCCATGATGCGGAAGAAGCACCCTCTCTACCGAAAAATCCCAATCAGTCGGTTCCGATGAGATCAGATAAGATTCACTTTTCCGCTTTCCCCTTCCATCCATCCATTACTTTCCATGTTTCCAGACCCAGACTCCTCCTTCGGAGTTGGGTCGTTGTTAGCAGCGACTCGGAGATTCGGAGACTCGGACGACGACCGTATTGTCTCTTACTGCTTCCCCCGAGGAGTCCACGCGACAAAGGGGAAGACCTGCCTCTTTTCCCTTGTCTCAGCTGCCGCCCGAGCTAAGGCAAGGTACGTACGTTACCCGACACACAACAACAACAACAACAACTTCGGCCTTTCGGTCAAGCTCCACCCGCGGAGCCGCAGCCGTATGCCGCGACCCGGGCGGCGATACGTCCGCCGTAGATCTCATTGGAACGCTTCAGCGCCTAAAGAGGAAAATACTTGTTTTTATTTGTGCCAGCTGAGATTGGATCTTTTACGTAGAGAAAAGCTGGTGGGTGAGGACGGTACAAGACGGCGAAGAGACGGGTCTGTAACTAGACGGTTCTAGATGGCCTCGAGGACATGACGCCATTTCGCTTGACTCGTTTGGGGTTGGAAATCTAGCGGCTGTGTCAGGCGACTTCAAGGATATAACCCGAACCCCCAACTCGAGATTGCTTTGCCTCTCTCTCCCTCAAGGACCCTGATGCTTGTATTGGCCCTGGATCACTAGACAAGGTAATCAGTTGGTCTATATACAGGATGTAGATTCATTCATTGATCGGGGGCATCCAACCCACAGAAACAGATGAACGGCTTTGGCCTTCAATCTACGCGGCTCCAGGCCATATCCTTCAAAAGGGAAAGCATGGTCATGACAGACAATCAGCCTTATGAGAGCCCAGGAGGAAACCCCAGCCCTCATGTCACCGTCACATCCAATTAATTGCAAGGATAACTTTTTAAATCTTTCATCTTTTCACATCAACTTCTTCACTAGTCATACTGCATCATCTCCAACTCCAACTAACGTACAAAGCCATGTCCCTCCCGTTCGATGCATCCGTGAGGCAGTCCCCGTTGTAGGTACCCACAAACAAAAACAATTATCCGTGCCAATAACTCCCCGGTCCTCAACCCTTTCGTCATCCCTTGTTTTTTGCCCCGTGCCTCGGTACTAATCAACCCGAGGTGCAATTCCATGCCCGGGCCATTCCGTGTCTCCAGAGAAATGCATGCGTCAAATCAAACACCAATCCTTTCATGATGCGACCAAGTCCTCAAATGACTATCCGCTACCTTCAAAAGACTCCCGCTACCGACAGAAAGAAAGAAAAATGAACAAAGTGCGGCAAGATGAAACAGTTGGGGGTAATGCCCATGTTGTCAATCTTGTCCCCAGCTTGCAGATATCATGAAATTGTTGACAACAGCGACGAAGACAGCAGCCATTGACAGAAAACTACGAAGGCGTACCACGTTCTTCAACACGCTCGCCTTCGAAGCTGTACAAGCGAACCTCGCCGTCTTCACTACCGCTCGCCATTCGACTGTCACTCAGACCAACGCATGTCACAGGGCCAGCGTGTCCAGTAAAGCTGCGCTCACACTTGCCAGAACGAGGCTCCCAGATCTTGGTCATCGAGTCATTGGCACCCGTCACTACTCGCAGGGTGTCACCGACGAGACCCCAGATACCCTCGACATGACCAAACATGCTGCGGATGCACTTGCCAGTGGCCGTGTCCCAGAGTCTAACTGTGTTGTCCAGGCCACCAGTAAGCATGTATCGTGGAGGCAATGGTCGAGACTCGTCTGCGAAGCCCGGTCCGTAGGCCGCCCGATCATTCGCGGGCTGCTCCGGGGCCGCAACCGGGGTGTTGCTCCGGCCACTCGACACCGACGCCGCATCCGAGTTGTCCAAGTGGGGCATCTCATCCGGCTCAAAGTCCGCCGGCATCAGGAGAACCTGCTGCACCTGACCCACGTGGCCGAGGAACGTCTTGATGCATTGCTTCGAGTCCAGATCCCAGAGCCTGACAGAGAGATCATCCGATGCCGAGAACACAACTCGCGAGGGCGAGTCGATGCGCACGTGGTTGACCCAGTCGGTATGGCCCCGCAGACAAAATGTCTGCTTGGTATCAAAGCTAAACACCTTGACTGTCTTGTCAATCGAGCCCGAAGCCAGGGTACAACCGTCATAGTGGACCGATAGAACACCCTCGGTGTGACATTGGAGCGTGCTGAGACACTCCCCAGTCTGCCAGTTCCAGATCTTGATCGTCTTGTCAAAGCTCCCGCTGATCAACTTGGAGTCATCGAATTGGAGCGTTCGCACTGCCGATGTGTGGCCTCTCAGCGTGCGCATCACCTCTCCCGTCTCAATGTTCCAGATCTTGATGGTCGTGTCGTAGGAGCCCGTGGCCAGGATGTTGTCGTCAAACTGAAGACACGTGACGCCATTCTCGTGACCCTTGAAGGTCTTGATGGAGCAACGACCCGTCTTCCAGTTATACCCCACCTTGAAACGATCCCGGTAGACATCCTTCCACGGTCGGAACTTGCGCTCTTGTTCGAGTTGTTGTCGCGACTTGCTCGTGCCGTTTACTCGTGGTCGCTTTGCGCTTCTGTCATTCTCATCGTGATCGTGATCGTCGGCTTGGCGCTTTCGCGATTCGCTGCTTTGTGTCTCGGCGTTCTCGTCATCAAGCTCAACCACGTCGGCGGCCCTCGGATGTCGGTGTACTTGTTGGTGGCGGCTCCACGCCATGAGCTTTTTCCTCTCCAGCAACGGTAAACCCCAGCCGCATTTTGTGCATTTACGGTCGATGTGCTGTTCGCACATGCGGTGCCACACAACATCATCGTCAGCCAGGTTGCGCCATCGTCGGCTGACCTGCGCCGCTTTGCAAAGGGATACGGTGTCGAGGTAGCTCAGAATCTTGTAGGAAAGTTCGGTGGGGAGGGCGGCAAGGAAGTCGATCTTTAGCTGTTCTTGGACCTCGCGCGACACGGTGGAGAGCTGAGGGAAGCAGCATTGAGTGATGATGCCCTGGAGCATCAGCTCGCGATGTTTTGAAGGGGCAGCGGAGAATAGCGACCACACGTGCGTGATGGCTTCTTGATCGGCTGACGAGAGACTGTTGAGTTCCTATGGAAGTTGTCAGCAAAGTCATCCAGGGGTGCCAACGAGCTCCAGCCGAAGTCGGAAGGGGCGCAACACTTACACTTTGGATGAAACCCATCTTGGTCTCGTCGGCGGCACGTCGACATTTGGAATCGGGGCGGTGACGATAGCAGTACTTGCTATTGGGATCCTTCTTGCGAACAGTGGGATTGCGGCTGGGTGTCTGAGGGAGGGCCTGCTTGGCCTTGCCGAAGGGTGCATAGAGGCCTGGGATGTGTTCCTTCAAGAAAGGACTGACGGTCTTACCGACCAGTTCAGAAGGCATCTTGACTAAGCGTGGGTTGATTTCTTCGGCAGATCGGTTTCGGTCGCAGTTGTCCTTCGAGGGTTGTTGAGAATGGTTATCGAGTTGCTCAGATGGGTCGTCGGTGAGCCTCAGAGGGTCGTTGCTGGCAACCAGAGGAGGAAGAAGAGGTGAGGCGGTGGAACTTGAAGTCGAGGACGGCACAGGAGCATGGCGATGTACAGATGTTATTGTTGAGGCGGAAACAGAAGCGGAAACAGAAGGCGAAGGAGTCGAGGAAGTAGAGGTAAGAGGTACAGCTGAGGTGACCAGGGCGGTATTGGATGAGTCGGAGGAGGGCCGATGGCCGTTGACGAGCGAGGGGCTGTTCATGGCGCAGGGAAAGCCAAATCAAGGACCTTGGGGAAAAGGGAGTTGCGCGATGAGAGGGCTAGATATCGTAACTCCCTGCTGCCGTCTGGGGAAGAGTGACTGGGCTTCTGGGGTGGGATCTGAGGCAAAGTCGCTGGGCGATGGCGTGCTGAGCCTTGGAGCGCTACCTGCGGTCCACCCTAGATTTGTGCGCCAGCCAGCCCAGACCTTTTGAAACCCCAGTCAGCGGCTGTGCGACAGCGACCGGTTGCTTTTGTTGATTGCGCTAATTGGCGGCCGCGGGAGATGAAACCAATTCTGGTGGTATTCGATGAGAGCTTCTGTCGTGTCGTGGATGCGTTGCCCGGCGAGGAAAAACGAGAGGTCGTGATTTTGCAAGGTGTAAGTGGGTGGGAATGGAGGGTGACGTTCGGTGGAGGCAATCAACCTTGAGAAGGTGTCCTGTCCTGTCCCTTCGGGTCGTCGGAGGTCCTGGGTCCTCGACCACCCACTTCAAATTGGCAGGTACCCTCTCGCCGTTCCTGCCCTACACAACCCTTACTGAGCCGACGGGAGGGCGGGGAAAAGAGGAGCTTCAGATGCAGCTTCCTGTTGGGCTTTTTTCTGCCACTTCGATAGGTCGTGTTGTTATCTAACATCGGGCTTCTTTGTTGAGCTCGCCGACCTCATCCTATCTCAACCTCGATCCTTCACAAACAACAACCGTCTCTCTAAAATGACGGGGTTTTTTTCGCCAATGCCTTCCGGGACTCCCTGGACGCCCCAGTGACCTTGTCCGCACTGATTTGAGCCCTGGGCGTCTGGCCCTTGCTCACTCTGGTCAATCATCTCACAAGGAGCGCTTTCGAATTTGGGCTCCAAATGGCGTTATCAGAGACCGATCGGCCGGATAGGTTGACGGTATAAGTGGGTCCCCGACACGGCAGTCGGTCGGTGTGGAAGACGTGCTGGCGGCTCTTGCTTTGTGATACAAGTCTGGTATTTTGCCACTCGAGCTTCCACCATCAAGGTTCGCTTGGGCATCATGGCAACTATTCGCGAAAAACTATCGAAGCCATGACAGGTTACCTCTTTGGGTCTCCTCGATGGCATCCTGAGGGGAACCATGCTCACCTACCTTAGGTTTCGCACGGGCTTGTACCAACTCATGCAGGTAACTGGGGAATCGACGGGGCTCTGGGCCCTCAAAGGACCCCCAACGGACGCAGCAAAAACGCACTGTAACTCGCAGTTCGTACAGATGGTCAATCAAAATGTTGTCTGAGACGGCAAAGAAAATCGCCCTGTTTAGATTGGACGGCATTGCCCGCGGTATCCTCGCTTCTACTGCAATTATGGTCCAATCATGAATCCATTCCGACTTTTCGGATCCTCTTTTCTGCTTGCTGGTTCTCTGTTTTTTCTTCTTTTCCTTATGAGCCCCTCTTTTTCATGTCTTCAGCTGATGCTATCAATTTTCATAGATTGCTTACATACACATATCCTCATTTCAACTCATCAAGTGGACGCCACAGAGCCACACCCAACAGAGAACCTGCATCCTCGTACTCCATCGACGCACACAAGAGCCCACGTTTTTCATGTCGTCTTCATTTCGATCCACCTTCAGCATTCGCTCCCTCGCTTTCGAATTCCGAGACTTTCTTGACAAATTCCACAGCCCGAAGAGACGGCATTTGTCTCCGTTCTAGATCTCGGCGCTCGCGATGACGTGATTTCCCCAGGGCAATTGGGTCTTTGCGATCCCGTGTTGTACCTTTTGTCATCCATTATCTCGCCACGTCCGACTTCCGAGCCCCGAAGATCGCCTCATCGCGTTTTGCGACTCATCACCTCCATCGAAGCGTTGCTGCTGAACAATCAAACATACAAGGGGTGATCCCTCGTGATTCATGGCCGGGGCGCTTGAGCTTGGCGGTGATGAACCAGCCAACCGGTTGCGGATTACGTAGAAGAGCTGGGTTGCTCACTCGGCTGCTTGAGCACATCATCGCATGTGCTACCGTGGCGCAGAACCATATCTGTGAGCACATCACCCCCGGCAATGTCATGATTATGCTCTGGGCGACCTTGAGGTCTGTTTATTGTGCCAATCTCCCCTTATTTGGCCGAGCCCGAGCTCGCGATCTCGACCTCTGTTGCTATCTCTCGGTTTCTGTCGCAACACCAATCTACGACTCCTGACTCCCCTGGTTTCCGTCGATTCCGGAAGTCAGCGATGCGAACATGCGCCCTCATTCGTCGATAACAACTTGCTTTTGAGTAAAGGCCCCTGGACGCCCTTGCTCATCAATGCCATGGCCTAATTCAACAGGCCAAGTGTTGTTCCTCCTCCACTTGGCTCGCAACATGCACCGCACAGATCGCAGGCCTGGCCCAAGGGAACTCTGGAAAAGACAAACCTCAGCCACTCGGGCTTCCCTGCCTCCTCTGGCGGTTGCAACTTGGTTTCAACGATGTTGCGACATCAGGTGTCGGTGTGACGGCATTGTCAGACGAAGCAAACCTCGGCCTCGTCGATGCCATTTGATTCGGCATCTGACACACGGTGTGCCGTGTCAACGGATTCTTCCATGCAGCTAAAAGTTTCTGATGGGGAGGATGATGCCAGAGTTTCACTGGAAACAGCGGTCTCGGGAAGTGACTCAACGTGTGTGTTGTTCAGTAAAGTCTCGTAAGGCGCAAGTTTGAGGTCGGAGGCGCCCCGACTCTGGCGCAATCTGATATCCAATCGTGATCATTTTAAACTCAGCATTGGCAACGCCAGCTGTTCTCTGATGCAGAGACAGCATTCCAGCGGAGTCAGGTGAGAATCTTGATAATGAGGCTCAAAATGCAGCATCATCTGTCTGGTTGATCACGACATGGCCGATACGTATCTTTCAACCGGGTTGTAGAAGGTCTATCTCAACTTGAAGCTGGACAAGGGTGGTCTCATGACAGCCCCGGGTAGGCCTAGGGTTCATAGTGCCTAATTTCGAACTAACCACCATCAACAAGCTCTGGTGAGATGGCCGAGTTGGTTATGGCGTCAGGTTAAGGTCACCTTAACAACCTCAGATTCCTGATGGAGCAATCCTCCTGGGTTCGAGTCCCAGTCTCATCAAATTCTTTTTTACTCTCGTCGCATTTTTGTTTCCCTTGGTCAGCTTAACGAGATTCAACCAGGCTCGACTGTTCCTTTTTACTGCGCTTACTAGCACTGTTGAGGTTGTGAAAGCCCTGGCTTGAAGTTTCGTTTTAGGTGGTGGCTTCAACGACATGACATGTTCTACCCCTGAGCATCGAGAACATGACTTCATATAGTGATGCATGCACCGCATGCTTCAACGGTCCAACGAACTTACATCGCCCATTTTGCTCCGATAGATTGTCACAAGTCTCGCTATTTGAGACATTAGTCAAGATCTCTAGCCTTTGATCCAGAAGCGAACTCTTGTTAGCATCATCGATTAGTCCGTAGACGGACTCACGGCCCAAACGACCAACTATCCCATGAACGGATGCAGGTACACTGAGCCCGTTCAGCCGTATGAGGCAATGAACAATGATACTCGTAACGTTCCGCTGTCAAAGCTCGGTTCGTGATGCAAGTGGCGGGCTTCATCGCGGTCGTTGTCCAGCCACCCGACGATAGATCTAGGTTCGTCGCGATATGCCCCTCGATCGGATAATTCCTTCTCCTTCAATACTAGATACTAGATCAAGTATCTCGCTGGGGATCGCGTCGGTCATATTCACTAGTGAGATACCGTGCCGAGATGATTCATGAGCGGGTTCACAGTCAATGTCGTCATTGATAGATGAGCTCCTTCATATTGATGACGGCACAGGCATTTCTGGTGAGATTGATCACTACAGAATCATTGAGAGTAAGGGGTATAATAAGATGAATTGAGTCCCCGAGTGACGGTAAAAAGTCTTTCTCTATCATCCTTCAGTTGCGACACACATCCCAAGCCTCCAAGCTCACTCTCAATTCCCAACTAAACACACTTAATCTATCAAATACCAACATGTCTTCCCGAGGATACGAGGACGCTCCTTCCAGCGAGTTCCAGGAGGACTCCTATGTCTCTCGCCCAGGCGAAAAGGCAGAGCCCATCCCTGTTCAGGCCGACTCGGTCAAGGTGGAGGACCCCATCGACGCCAACAACGCGGATACTGATGCGCAACTCGGTATGTATTCCCATCCCCAACAATATCTTCCATTCTAATGGAATTCAGAGCGCGATGAATCCGATGCTATTGACAAAAGCAACATCATTGATGAGCGTACTCGGGGTGCAACCAAGCCTGGCGGTACTTACAAGGAGCCTGGTGATGAGGAGGGACTTCCTGATGATACTGGCCGAAGCTCCAACCGATAGACAGATGGTTCATGAAGAATCTGCTTAGTGTATGGTATGTAATTTTACACTTATTTAAGCTCGCGAGCATATAGACCACTTCCTATGCTGGATATGTGTGCATGCTTGTTTTACATAAATTCAAGGCGAGGAGAGAATCACTTGCACCTTGAAAGACTGCGCCCCTGACCTATGATCTCGTTCGGATATACTTCAGTATCTTCATATGATATCTCTTGTTCGCGTTTCATCTTAGGCGCTTAGCTTGGACATTTACAGCTAGCTCCGTAACTCAGCTCATGAAAGACCATGAGTTATTGAGTGATGTGATGCATTAGAGAGTATAACTACATGCCAACCAAAATAGGAACTCATACCTACAAGAATGACACCTAAATTAAACCACTTATATCTAGAGACACCAAGATCTTGATTAAAAACTCATCAATTCTCTCCGGACATTGCTCATGACCTTCAACTCTACTTTCACCAAGTCCAGGGTAGGATCCGCGCTAACCCCCGCCGGGACCGCAACGGAAGCCCCACTCACATGCATCGAAAATCTCGTCTCTCCAGACAAGTTTCAAAAGTATATCCATCGACTATCTTCCTCGTATCATTCCTGCTGTCGCAACCAATGCAGATATGGCGGCAGACAACGAGGCTCCTGTCGCGAGCAGCGCAAGCGAATCCAAGCCTACCCAGGGCTCTGGCGACTCCAATGCTGCTTTTAACAATGGCCAGTCGCGCCAGGATGGCAACCGTCGCAATCCCCGACACGACCACCGACGACCTGGCAAGGGCCGCGCCGAGAAGGGACGTGGTGAATTCGGGTAAGTAGTCATGGGGGGACCTCTTTCGAGCACAGTTTCCAACGTGGCTAACTAGATGCTAGCCGTCAGAAGGGCGACAAGCGCAAGAAGAACGACGAGTACAAGGAGTACAAGCGCCGCAAGCTGAACAAGCAGGGCGATTCCGCGGATGGCGAGTCCAGCAATAACCCCTTCTCCAAGGAGGAGATTGCTGCCGAGGAGCGACGACCGAAGCGAAAGGTCGCTGTCATGATCGGATATGCGGGCACTGGCTACAAGGGCATGCAGGTGAATGGCAACGAGAAGACTATCGAGGCCGACCTGTTCAAGGCTTTTGTCGCTGCTAGCGCTATCTCCAAGGCCAACGCCGACGACCCCAAGAAGTCAAGTCTCGTGCGATGCGCCCGAACTGATAAGGGTGTGCACGCTGCCGGCAATGTCATCAGTCTGAAGCTCATCATTGAGGACGAGGACATTGTCGACAAGATCAACGCCGAGTTGCCGGAGCAGATCCGTATCTGGGGTATTCAGAGGACGAACAACGCCTTCAGCTGTTACCAGACCTGCGATTCGCGATGGTACGAGTATCTCATGCCCAGCTACTGCCTTTTGCCTCCTCACCCCGAGACTTTCCTGGGCCGAAAGCTCACTGAGTTCGCCAAGGAGCATGGTGTGGAGGATGAGCTGGCTACCTCGATGGAGGATGTCAAAGATTTCTGGTCCGAGGTTGAGGAGAAGGAGATCAAGCCTATTCTCGCGAGACTGGACCCCGAGACCAAGGCTGCTGTGATGGCGAGGATGCACGTGGCAGAGGAGGCAGAGCCCGAAGCAGACAAGGAGCCCGCAGAGACTGAGGAGGGTGCAGCTGCTGAGGAGAAGCCCGTCTCTGAAGAGAAGCCTGCTACCGAAACCCCTGCGGCAGAAACCGCTACAGAGACTGCCGCAGAGACTACTGAGGCGGCTACCGACCCTGATGCTATGCAGACCGACTCTATTCTGGAAAGCCACAAGCCTAAGAACCGTGAGCTTGGTCCAGTTGACTTCGCGCTGCGAGATATCAAGGCGGCGTACGTTGCTGCGAAACGCCGATACCGTATCAGCACAGGGCGTCTGGAGCGTCTCCAGGAGGCCCTCAACAAGTACAACGGCACGCGCAACTTCCACAACTACACGGTCCAAAAGTCTTTCTTTGACGCCTCCGCAAAGCGACACATCAAGTCTTTCGTGGTGAACCCCAAGCCAATCATCATTAACAACACTGAATGGCTGTCTCTCAAGGTCCACGGACAGAGCTTCATGATGCACCAGATCCGCAAGATGGTCGGTCTGGCAAGTCTGATCGTCCGCTGCGGTACACCCCTTAAGCGCATGGACGAGAGCTACCAGAACCAGAAGATGGCGATCCCCAAGGCCCCCGGTCTGGGTCTGCTGCTCGAGCGCCCCGTGTTCCACAACTACAACCGCAAGGCGACCGAGTCGCTCGGCAGGGAGGCGATCGACTTTGGAAACTATGAGGAGAAGATCCAGGAGTTCAAGGATAAGCAGATTTACACGCGCATCTTTAGCGTAGAGGAGAAGGAGAACTCGTGAGTAGTGATACACTCTGAAGTCGGACGAAAGCTAACAAGACATGCAGGTTCCACATGTTCTTCAACCAGATCGACCAATTCAAGACAAACCACTTCCTGTGGCTTACGGCTGGTGGCATGAAGGCTGCCGAGATCGCAAGGGATACGACTGGTGAGAAGGTGCAACAGGATGTTGACAAGCAGCTTGGTGATGAGGATGAGGACCCTGAGGGTGGAGAGGGTTAAGAGACACGAGTATAATACCAGAATTGGGATAGAGTTAGACCCTTGCCTGACTGTCCTGGGGTATAAACGAGTATTTTCAATGTATGAGGTATGAGAACCATGCCTCGGAGTTCGGAAGCCTTGATTTGTACGATGCTGTGAAGTTGTTGAGCGAGAATGAGAAGCACAGCATACATGTTGTTCGTCTAATGTGCTCTGACCTGTTCAAGATGCCGTGCATGTGTCAGTGTGGGAATTCGTAGATCACTGATGGCGATAAGATCATCTCGGTGACACGGCCCCACATTACCCGGTGAAGGTCGGTGGGCAAACCAAAGTTGAAACCTCAGGCACCAACAAGACCCACCGCACGCGCGCACAATTCGAGGGTTTGAAAACCCCAATTTAGCGACCCACCCTCACAGACTCCCCAAAACTTGCAACGGCCTTTCGCAACACCAAGCACCCTCTTGTCGTCGTCAACTAACGCAGTGCACCGTCAGTCAAAATGAGCGCCCAGGCCCTGAACAAGATCGCTCCCAACAGCCCTTCGCGGCAGAACCCCTCCGAGCTCGAGTCGAGCATCGCCCAGGCTCTCTACGACCTCGAGACCAACACTGCCGACCTCAAGGTTGCTCTGCGACCTCTGCAGTTCGTCTCTGCCCGTGAGGTGAGAACACCGTGAAACAAGAAAGAAATACCTAGGTTGTCCGAGAACTTCCTGTTCCCACAAGAAACCCTGTTTGCAATGGCCCACCACTTTTTCGCCCCCCGACGCGCCGTCGAGACATCTTCCTCCTTGTTGGGAGAAACATTGAATGCGCAACCTGTGTCGCCGGGGCGGGCGTGCCAGCCGGAGTATCATTGACTTCTGTGGAACAGGACGGGAAGCGGTCCAAGGTTTTGTCCTGGAGCTCGCATGCTGACTTGGGATCTTGATTAGATCGAGGTTGGCCACGGCAAGAAGGCTATTGTCATCTTTGTCCCCGTCCCTTCCCTGCAGGGCTTCCACCGTGTTCAGCAGCGGTAAGATATGACCCTCTCTTCACTATCAGACTCAAGACTAATGCCACTGCAGCCTGACCCGTGAGCTCGAGAAGAAGTTCTCCGACCGCCATGTCCTGATCCTCGCCTCGCGCCGTATCCTCCCCCGCCCCAAGCGATCTGCCCGCTCCCGCAACACCCAGAAGCAGAAGCGTCCCCGTTCGCGAACTCTCACTGCTGTCCACGACGCTATCCTCGAGGATCTCACCTACCCCGTTGAGATTGTCGGCAAGCGCATCCGCACCAAGGAGGACGGCTCCAAGCTCCTCAAGGTCATCCTCGACGAGAAGGAGCGTGGTGGTGTTGACTACCGCCTCGACACCTACTCTGAGGTCTACCGACGTCTGACTGGCCGCAACGTCAACTTTGAGTTCCCTCAGAGCGGTCCCGCCGACTACTAAGTCAAGGCGGAAATTCATCTTTGTCATGAATGAAACAAATTTTCCTCTGGGCTGGGAGTGATTTTAACATTGGTTGGTCAAAAAAGGGCTTGGCGTCTTAAAGAGAAGTAGCTTGATGAATGGTACAAGCTGCGGTATGATTTGACAAGACAACTTAAACACTTCTTCCGTCCATGACTCGTCCAAACATTGGGTATCTAGATCTATGTGCCTCATGCCGTGAATGTCTTTTTGTATTTTGACTCGTTATGTTTACTCTTGTCTGATGCGGCCAACGCCCAGCACGCACCAGTATGCTAGTTCCTTCTTCTCCCGAGCGTCCTTGTCCTTTCCAGGCGCTGTGCCGACGTCCTGCTGAGAGTCGGCCTCCCACTCCATCCTGACAAACATGGGTATCTCCAGAACATCCTCATCCTCTTTCAGTGGACTCTTGTCCATCTTGTCACCAACCAAGTCCTCCGGGCGTAGTGGCGCAGGGACCACTTCCAAGATGATGCTTACCCAGTTTCGGCCGCGTTCCCAGATCTTACCAGCTTCAGGCTGACCATTGCTGTCTTCACCTTTCCGTCTCTTGTCCCTGTCATCATCTTTGAGAGCGTCATCCCACATATCCGTGTTGGCGCCGACCTCAAACTGAGGGCATAGAATGGTCACCTTGCTGGAGAACCTGCCAGGGGTACTGTTTGGCGTTGCAAGTGTGACTTTGATACCGTCAAAGATGGGATTGTTGAACGTGAGGATGTAGTGATAAGGGTTGAGAGGTTTCAAGGGAGGCTCTTGGGAAATCTGCGGACGATGTGTAGTAGGAATTGGCCCGGCTGTGGGATTGAGAGGACGGATGCTGATCGTTGGGATGTAGGCCTTTGCAACAAGGCGAATCTTGAATCTCGTCGAGGTGACCTTGTTTTCCGGCTTGGAGATGATGTGTCGACATACGGAGCAACGCTTGGAACGCTTCGTCCGAAGGAGGTATGGTATCGGTCGTAGGCCATCCTGGAACCGCTTCACCTCTATTTGCTGGGCATTTTGCTCGTTGGAGGCAGTTGTATCCCAGCCTTCCTGATGTAGCTTCTTGATATCAGCAGACTCATCTAGGTCAGCCAACTTGAGTCCTTCCTCTGTATTGAGAGCCTCCCGCATCACGTCTGAAGGACCCTGGCGCTTCCGAGCGTGTCCATGCCCGGTGTAGATGGACATTATCCTGGACAGGGCAGCGGGAGACGAGAAACCGACGTTGTCATTGAGCAGAGACATTCCACCGAGTGAAGCATTCGCATCTACCAACTGCGCCTGGTAGAACGACTTGAGGTTGGCAAACTGAAGATCCGTGTCCACATCGTTATCCGCCGGCGGGGGCTCCTCGGGGTTCTCCTTTCGCCGCTCCTTGAACTCCTTTGCCGTGAGCTTGAGGTCACCGCCGTTGTTGATCTTGGAGAGCTGCGAGTGAATGCCGCTGGGGCGGTCAAAGTCGATGCCGATCTCGGTCGAGGTCCAGTTGCAGTATTGGCAGAAGAGGGCGTACGGGCCGTGGGCGTGGGACGAGGCGTCTGTTGCGAGATGGGCTGGGTCTGTAGGCGCCAGCGCCATGACCTGGAGGGGACCGATGCATATGGGGCATTGGTAACAGCTTCGTGTACACCTGTGCATGTCGTGTTAGGACGGAGACATCATGAGATGGGAGGGTTGGTGTACCTGTTGCCCTCGCTGCGGAGATTGCTGCTAGGAACCTCAAACAGACAGTTGGGGCAGTAGTATGTGACTACCTCTTCATTGACGCATCGAGGACATCGAATCTGCTGGCAATCTTCGCAGTAGAGGAGGTGCTCGAGGGGGTAGAGGCTGAAGTTGGATCGAGGGGCACGGGGATCAAATGTTCGCTCATCGTCGGAGGAGTCTTGCGGCTGAGGGCTGTCTGGAAGGTCGGGAGGCGAGAGGTCGGAACAGGGACATTGTATGTACGTGTAGGGGATCACGGGCGCCATGGCAGCGGTCATGTCCCGGAGTTGACGAAGCTCGACATTTGGGTCAAGGGAGCTGTCTGGAAATCGGGGCCAGGTGAGGTGGTCGGTGTAGGGTGAGCAGCTAGGTGGCCCTCGGTGAAGGTCCAATCAGGTCAGCTGACCACCTCAAGATCACCACGCTCACCTTCATACTCGTTCTTGCCAACGTGTCTACCGTTTCCGTCTAAGCGATATATCCCGCTGTCTTGATTTAATTTCATTCAAAAACACTCACAAACTTAATTAAAAGACATGTTCACCAAGAACGGGATTGATGTTCTAACAAGACAAAGCTGATGCGAATCAGGGAGGTCTCCAAACATGGCATTCATTCCCCCCACGTGAAATCATGCCGAAATCGACAAAAAAGCAACAAATGGATTTTGTCTCACACAAGAATTGGGCGTTTTTTCAGTCCCGCACTTGGTTGGCCCTACAGCCCGTTTTCAAGGTACCTACCCCCATCCTCTCAGCTCCCGAGTCAGTGGCGTTTTTATCAATTGGATGGAGGAGGGCCCCGGAAAAGGGCGGTCGATGCTTCGGTTGGTGAAACATACACAACTGAACAAGAGACAAGCATTTTTTGGTTGCTTGCATTCTGACTGACAGTCACCGTCCAATTGATTCTGACATCCCTCTTTCTGACGGGCTTACAGCGGCGAAAAAGAGGCGCTTCCAGCCTTTCGATAGCTTGGCTGCGAGGTGTCCAGCCTAGCGTGGGAACGGCAACGGGAAGATGTCTAGAACGGCCTGCTGGAAGCAGCTATTGATGAGCTTTTCTCACTCAGAGTCAAATCCGATAGCGGCGTTTTTTCGTCCACGAGATGAGACAAGATGTTCTCAAATCACTCAAACTCGTGTGTATCTCTTTGTCTTGCTTCGGGCTCCGGGTCTCCTCACCTTGACACCTGCACAACATTCTGCGGGGCCAGCTAACAAGGGGGATGATCAATTGAACACGGCGGCGGCGGTCGATCAAAGGAGGCCTGCAAAAATTATTTGTTGACTTGGTCGCGTCATGATGAAAGCACAAACTGAGGGTTGGACCACCGCCAATGGCTAGATCCTTGGCCTGCAACCATGTCAGGACTAAGGCGAGCTGAGCTGGCACTGGGGTCAAGGAAGAAAAGGAAGAGGACCACCAAGTACAAGCATGGTATTAGCGTATCCTTTGCCAAGAGGGAGCTATGAAGCTATAATGAGGATGGGCAGATAATATGTGGAAGACTTCTAGAGCCTTGCCTTCTATGACGATAATAATATCATCTCCTACTATTAAGCATTCTTCTTCGAGTTATTGCGTCATAAAGAAGTAGCATTTGACAAGAGCTAGAATGTACAGTACCTTGGCCTTCGGGTTGCCTCATTTATTTTTCCAACCCGCGTGTTGGCCAAAGCTCGCCTCCCGTGCTCTGGACCATCTGCCCCTTGGCCTAAGCAACTCACTAGTCAAAGAGGCTTGCTGGAGTTACCGAAAAGGGCTGAAGTATTGAAGTTTCTGGGTGCCTGGACTGGACTGGTCTGCAGCTTATGTGTGTGTCGTCTTATTTACATTTGCCACCCGAGAAGTCGGGTTGAAAGTTGAAGGGTCCAAAGGAAGGAGAACAAGATCACCGGCCTTCTGATGATGAATGTCAAAGCACACAGGGGCATGGCTGATCCATGGCTTCGGATCCCTGGTCCTTTCAGGTGGAGGCGGAGGCTCCAATTTCGTGACCCGCCCAGCTGGGGACAGAAGGATTAATCCCCGATCTAATGGAACGTCAGGGAACGAACTAATAGATTGGCTTAGATTAACCACGGATTGATAGAGCCCAAAGAGCTCATTTTAGCATGGACACTGAGCTTCACTCTTTCAGGATGGGCAGCGAGATTACGCCATGATTTTCTTCAACCAGAGAGCCAAGACTCTCACAACGCGCCCATCATGCAATCCCCCGCTACTGGGTGTTGTTGCCCGGCATGACCGGCCTTTGGGCTTTCTCTTTTCCTTTGACGTTGGGTCCCCTCTTAAAAAGGGTGACGGCATGATGTTTGATGCATGCTGCACAGCTGAGTCAAGGGTTGCGTGGACCTCCTACAGACGTGTGCCGCGGTGGGTGTTCACAGAAGCAGTCCGATAGATCGGATCGGAGCTGAAGCAGCCAGCCACACATGGAGATGGGCAGACAAATGGGGGGAAGCTCTCCTGTTTCTGGACCCGGTCAACTTGCTGTACAACAACTTGGACGTGAGAGACGGATTCGTGAGGCCCAACCAACAGTGAATGTAATGCATGCATCATATCAGCTCACAACAAGACGAAGCATGATGTTTGTTGACACAACGGCGGGTCCAGATCTGGTGTTTTCCACGGCCGATCAAAGCCTTGTTGCCAGCTGAAGCTCTCTTTCTTACTTCTGGCCGGTCGGCGAGCTGCTTGCAGGGATCGCCATCTGGTGGGACAAGATGAATGGGTCGCGCTAACACCGGTGGCTTGAAGGGATGTCTCACAAGCCTTCTTGTCTTGGTGCGAGTGGTCCATCTCTAAACGCAAATTCCGACCGTCGGGGGGCTTCCTAGCCGAGAGGAGGACCAAATGGGCTTGAACCTGGTCTGGTCTCTCTCGCGTTGACGCGCGCGGGCGCGGCGGTGGTTCTGTTGGCTAGGCCCTAGAGACGTCTATTAACAAGGCCCTGTCCCCTGAGGTGATCTCCCGCTCAGGTTGAATTCTCTCTTTTTCTTGAGATTCCCTGCGTGGCATTCGTTCCTCATCATGGAACCCCGGGCTTGAACGACTGGCTTCCCCCAAAGAGAGGTGAACATGTCGGGATTCTTTTTACACCCTTTGAACTCGCCCTTCCTCCCTCTATTGCCCATTCCCGACGACACGAGAGCCCTTGTTTCAACAAATATATCGCAGGTCGATTGGAGGGAACTATTGGACGCCTCTCGGAGTTGAGCTCTGGGGAAAAAAAAGAAAAGCAGATTTCGCGACCCAGGTTACGAAGGCTTGGCCTGCAGGATCCCGTCGACACGGCTGGCAGCATTGCTTGTTGAGCCGCGCATTGCTTTCGCATCAATCTTTGCATTATTTTTTATGACCAGGGGGAAGGAATCCTTTGAGATCTTTCTTAAATATACGACCTTGGGGAGTTTCAGCAACACTCTCACAACGACACGAGGGGATCTTTTCAACCAACTTTTTTTTCTCTCTTCAATGGCAGGCTCGAGAAGGAGTCCTCGTTTGAGGCAGTTTGGTGACTTTCTCGAAGTCAGGACTGATCCTCAACCTTCTGTTCAACGGTGGGATGGTGCTGCAAGAACAAGTACTGACTGGGATAACATTCGTCGGGTGAGTTGAGGATATCCTCTCTTGGCAGGCAAAGACTAACGATGGATTATAGGACCCGGAGCTTTGGTTCAGGAACGGAAACTGTCTTGTTCATCTATACGGAAAAGGACAGTCAAGAAGAGGTCCATCGTTCAAGGTGCCCTTCTCAGCCTTACTGGAGACACAATGTTACCCACTCATACAGCGATTCCTCTACTGGGAGGGCATTCAGACCCCGAATGTACGAGAGCTCATCCTCTGGAGCCGAAGGAACCCCATGCGAAAAGTCGAGATGTATATCCCACCGCCACCGACGACAGACAAGACACAGGCATTCCACTACCACTTGGCAACCCGCAACTTTTTCGCATGGGTGTTTCGGAGATCAATGGTCGGATCAAGCCTCGGCGGCGCCCTCATCGGACTCCTCCACAGCATGCACGAGTTCCGCTCCGGAGTTGATGATAACGTGGCGGACATGATGGACTACTTTGACGAGGAGGGATACTTGGACATGGCCAACCAGCCTAACCACGCCTTGGCTATGCTGCAGCTGGCAGAGTTTTTTGAGATGAAGGAGCTTTACGTCAGAGCTTTTGCTCACTGCGTTGGAATGAGCGATCGTCTCTTCAACAGTTCCAGCTTTCAGGTATTTCACAGACTCTAACGTGAAAGAATGCTGGAATTAAGCCACTGACGACTAAAAAAACAGGAACTCAGCCCTGAGTCACGTAGGCTCATTCGCAAGGGTCGGATAGAGATGGAATACCGACTGACTCGTTCGACGACCATGCTCAAGACGTTTCTTGATGATGAGCTCTCGGAGGCGCACTTGAGCGTTTCGGCTGGTGCTCTAGCTCACCTTGAGCGTTTTCGAAGCTTTCTATTGTCGTTTTACACCACGAAGATGGGGTATTACCCGCCTACTACTGTTGAACCCGATATCGACATTTTTGATCCTCGTATTTATAGGATCATGCGAGAGGACTTTGAGGCTCTTTATGATCTCTTGGTTGATGATGGGTTCACTTCTACTTCTACCATGCCCCCGACAGCTCATGGAGGCATCTGCACACTACAACTCGTGCAATCATTCGATCTTCAACGAGATTACACTCCCCTCGAACATCCTCTTCCTCTCCTCCCCGACCTTAACCATGGCTCCCGTCGGATGTCATGGTTCCCCGGACGCGTCACCCTCCGGTCTGATCGTCGGGTAACGGCTCACGCGGCACTGACCAATGCGTCCAACCTGCTGAAACCAGGCGTGTCCCAGAACGACCTCGTGCGAGCCTACCGGAGATTCGAGGAGGATTCCATCATGTCGCCGAATAAAGCAGACAAGCAGGAGAAAGTTTCACTCGCTGACGCCCGAAAGGTCCGGTGGATCTTGATCTATGCTGTCTGTCAGGTTCTGAAGACCGCGACTGATGTCCCGCCTGAGGTCGAGGAGGATCGCGATGAGGCTGGGTATAGCCTCTGTATTTCTACTGATAGTATTCCGCCTTGGAGTACTCCTCGTGATATGGGTCACATTCTTCGGAGGCAGACACAGCTTGTTACTGGTTTCGACTGGAGTGTGCATGAGGATTCGCACATGGAGGAGTCGAGTGGCAGGATTGAGATCAAGCCTGATATTGACTATTTCGCTCTTACTCACAAGGAGCGTCCTTCGAGTCACTGCGGCTCTGGCATGATTGAACGCCGAGCTTCACTTCCTCCACGTCCATCGCGGTCAAATTCGCTGACACAGGCTTTGAGTCGCTCTTCGACGATTCGACGCTCTATGCGCATGTTCAAGTCTTCGCCAGCGAGTACACCACCGCAGACGGTCACGCCACCTACGCGACCCATGTACCACGAGATCGTTGTGCACGGGTATGGCAACGGTACCAACGACGTGAACTTGGAGTCTGAAGAGCCATATATCGATGCTACAGGCTGGCCTCAGAGGAGTGACTCGACAGGGTCAAAGGGGGATGAACTGGGCGGCTCATCTCCCGAGAGTATGGAGAGCAACGACGACACGATCGACTCTCCTCTCGACACACCTCCAATTGTGGAATACTACGTCGAGCCTCCCATACCCAAAGACGTCAAGGCACGACGTGAAAAGAGGCGTGATGTCATGTCCATGGTTGCACGCTCCGTCTCCGGCCGCGTCTCTAAGCGCCGCCCCATCAGCGCCCTCTTCTCCGATACCAAATACGCCGAAAACGTAGAGCACATGGTCGAACGTCACAGTTCCCTCGGGGGCAAATCAAGACGCCATAGCATGCTCCCCGACCTACGGCGCAAGGGCGGCCTATCCCGCAGCGCCACGGTGCCATCCCGCCCAGACAACAACGAGGGAGAGCCATACATCCTGCATGAAGATTCTGACTGGGCAGTCATGCAGACATTTGTAGAGAGGGAAGATGACGAGATGTTGTCAGCCTGGGATGAATATGCAGGTTTAGGAGGACTAACGGATATGAGTCGTTGAAGTCTTTTTTACGACTGTACTTGTGCCCGCTCAGCAAGCGGTGATTTTTACTCTGTCTTATTGTTTTTAATTGTTTTAGCAGATACCCCCTTCATTTCTTTCTCTTATGTATGAACGACATGTCTAGACGAGATGGCTTTACTACTTGTTGTTGAGGGATGGAAAATTTGCCTTGATGGGTCGTATGGATTACTTTAGCGTATTTGTCTGGTATTATTCCACAAAAGATGGATTGCTCTTTCGCACTCGGTGTTGTGTGATGTATCTGTTGCAATGTAATTTGTGTTAATCTGCCTTCACTTTGCTATCTTTTGTACACTTTGCCTGGATCGTTGACCGTCGGTGTGGGACAGTCCGTTAGCGAGTGGTCCTTGGGCCAGGACCGGGTTCGCGAACAAGTGGGCGTTTCTGACACCAAATATGACGCCCTGCCAGTATTGAGAAGCAAAGCTGATGCATATAAAGGACAAGAGGCAGATGACAGATCATCAGTCGTCGAGGGTCGCACGAGTCAAGACTAGGACCAAAAGCCATCCCATCAAAGAAGAGCAGAAAGGCATATGACTCGATCTCAAATATGTGTCGATCAGCAGACTATCTCGTCGAATTCTTAAGTTTATTTATTATTCTATTCTCCATATCAAGGCAAATGTCGTCGTTTACAAAGATGAGCGATACGGTTGTTACCTTGAAAACCTAGGGTTCCTTGTCTGTGCCTCTCCGGCCACAGCCTATGATCACCATCGCTACCGAACTTGTTCAATACGGCTATGAAGTTTCATTCATCGCTGGCGGAGAGTTCAAAGACTCACTCAAGAATATCGGTGCCCGGATGATTGTTACCTTGCGTGGGCTTTCTGAGGTAGCCATGATCGCGAGAGCTTCTGTGCCCTTGAGCGGCTGCAATTCGACCCCCTGTATGATTCACCTACGGATACTTCAGCATTCCAATATAGGCCAATAAAAGGAAATATTGGTTGATGGGAATAGCCATCGGCTTTGTCACCAGTGGTGAATCATACAGGGGGTGTACTATACAGTGGACGCCCAGAGAGTCACTCGTTACGTCAACAATTTCCCATCATAGGGCTTCAATTGCCTAGGTAGGAAAGAGCAGCGTCATCGGGCTTCTTATGAAGATAATAAGAATGTTTATTATCTCAAGGCAAGTTTCGCTAATCATCTTCAGGCACAAAATGGTATACGAAGCTACATCAAAAGTGAAAGGTTGCCATTATCCACGAAACCACCATATGCCGGGTCCTAGAAACAAGTCTGTCGCTCTCCATGATGCCCTCGCCTAGTTTCCGTGCAATTCCCGACATTCTTAACTATTTATCTGCTCGACAGTAAAGCTCAGACTAGCAGGTCCGGCATAGCAGGTCAAAGAGTCAGAAAGCAGCGGCAGCTCTGGCAACCTCGACTGCGATGAAAAGAAAGTCGGTCGGCTAGGCAACCGTCGCTGTGAGGAGAAGAAGTCGAAACAACCTCTGCTGCCGAGGTAAGTTCGCGGTTCGCAGAAGCTGATCTTCGGGGTAGCCTGCGATCAGGCGCTGCAGAAGTAGTCGTAGGACAGGGTGCAATGCATGACGGCTCCAGTCTAAGTGAGGTGCAGCGGCTTGCGAGGTTACTCAGTGAAGCCAGACTCGTAAGGGTACTCATGAGCGCACCAAGCTCGTCGGTAGTGTCTTCCCTCTTTCATCATAGCCTCGTCGAGGTCAGGCCGCACGAGTTCAACTCGCCTAATCCCCTTTATGCGCACCCTCTCATTGAAAAAGCTCCTTGTCCTTTCTCCATGGTATGACAGGTGTATCTAAGGTCTTATTCCTCACAAGAGCCCAAAATAGCTTAACCAGTGTATTGGGTTCTATCTATATCAGCAGAAGAACGAGTTAGGAGTTCAAGTGATACTTACTGTGCTCCGCAATTACATGCCCAGCCCCTTTCACATTAACAAACGTAAAGGTCTGTGTTGTTTTGAACTCGCCGACAGTCAACTGTCGACTATCCCTCTCAGAGTTGAAGCTGAGTGAGTCCCAGACCAGTGGCTGAGCTTCAAACGTGTGGTTGGCTCCTACAGTTATATTTTGTGAGAGCCATTTGAGGCCGACGGGGTTCGTGATGAGGTCTATTCCATGTGTTAGTGTCTGAAGACAATAGGAGTTGGTGAGACTTGCCGGCATCACCACCAACGATCATCATTCTTATCCTTGCGTGTGCGACGAGTCTGAGATTCAATCTCCAGGACCTAATGACTGTTCCCTGTCAGCTTTCTTTTGTATGATTACAAAGCCTGCACTCACTCTCTTGGGTTTCTGAAAAGGGCTTGAGCACATCAATGTTCCAAGGCTCAAACTCGATGGGTCCACGCGCCAGCTTACCACCCGTCACTCCGAGATGTGCCTGGTTGTTCGGATCATTCAGCCATTTCGCCGCTGGTGTCCGTTTCATCCCAATATTTCGAGACCTATCAGAGTTATGCCGAGCATCTCGGAGGTCCCACAGGTCAAACTCGGTTCTCAAATCGTCTGGAGTTGTCAAGCTGCGGAGGGCGCGTCTATAAGCCCTCAACTCCTTCTTGCAATTGTACTTTTTCCTCGCGCCGCACTTGAATAGCTTAGGCTCGAGTTTTTCCATGTACTTCGCGAGTTCCTTCTCTCCATTCTCTAACCATTGCACACGGAGCCATGGGTTCTTCATCATGTACATGTACATGTGTGCAAGCTGTGAAGGAGGATCAATCTTGGGACTCTCCATTCCCATCATGGTGAGTTTAATCGGAAGCTCTCCGTCCACGGTTTCATTCGACCAGTTAAGACCAATATTCTTCTTGAGGATCTTTTGGGCGAGGGCGAGTCCAGCAGTAACACCCCAGTCCGAAGTCCAGATGCCAAACTCGCTCTCTCTCAAATAGGGAAACTCGAAATAAAAAGTGCTGCATGAATGCATACAGGTAATCGGCCGCCATTAGGCTGTCGGTAAAGTTGGCGTTGCCATAGGAGAAACCCGCTCCGACTGGTTGGTCCACGTAGAGGACGTTCGCGTACTCGTTAAGGCTGTGAGGATTAGGGGTTATGGTGCCCTTCCAGTCGATGAGACAAGGGCCGCTGCCGTCAAAGACTCTGTAGACGGAGGAGATTCCAGGACCGCCGTTGAGATAGAGGACGACAGGTGCCTCTTGGGGTCTATGTCGAGCTTCAAAAAACCAGAAAAACATGTTTGCGGATTCGTTAATTGGAGTTTCTCCCTGGAGTGGGATTTTGGCCTTGGCTAGTACGGGTCAGTAGTTATCCTAACCAAGTTTGCAGATCTCTTACGTTCTCTCTGTGTTGCTATTGCTATGTAACCTGAGTAATCGCTGGCCAACCCTTTTTGCCCACATGTGTTATGTCGGTCGGTGATGTGTGCTAATGGTTGAAAGGGTTTCGCATACTTGTCTCCTGGGTCATATTTTTGTGCGTTGACGGTGATTAGCCATATGATGGTCGCAAAGAGATAGGATGACAGCCACATGTCGGCGGTCAAGATGCGAGACGAGACTGGTCTGGGTGGTGACGGTCGCACGTCTTGAATAAAGGACCTGTAAGAATATCGATCATCTTTGCTGTTCTACCGATTAGTATTTAAATGAGAGAGTCAAGCTTTGCGATGAAGGTTTACGGGGAGATTTAGGTTCTGACACCCAGTCAGGCTTGAGGGCGAAAGAACCTGCCACGAACCTTCTACAGCTCGAAAATAAGTACCTAAATGTGTCTGTTGTACTTGCCTAGTCGAAGGGGGTTTCAGGACATTGTGACGAATGACTTGCTTCACGGTGGTGAGGTAACTTTCTGGCGGCGTTGGGGCAGGATATCATCTCATAATAATAGAGCTATAATGCAATAACGTCTTTCTCATAGATTTGTACTATTTTTAAATAATAAATCATCATAATTTCCCAATGCTATACGTTTCCTAGAGCGGGCTTTAGGCTCCAGTTCGAGGAGCCTGCTATAAACCCCCAATCGCATGGATAGGTGGATACCAAATGGCCCTCCGTCTAAGCGGACAGCAAAAGAGAAACGCACTTTTCGCCTCATTGTCTCTCTGACATTGGCTCACGTAGCCCATACAGCGTTACATGCGAATATGTAACCCTGGCTCACAGCACAACAGAAGAACCTCATGCTGGCTTGGCAGAGACAATTGGACAAACGGACCGAGATCATCTATATGCTTCCCTCTGATGTATCATCGACTTGCTTGCCCCTACGGTTTTGATGCTTCTGCTTGAGCTTAAATACTCGTCAAATTTCCCATCCCCAGCAGTACGTATCAAGTTCCTGTTCCTACATCATTCATGTCCGCCCTCTTCCTGGGCACTTTCCATCACCAGTTTATCAGTAACCTCATCTATCACAAACGCTCATGGGTTTCCCATCTAGACTTCAAGTGCTATTACTGCTGCTCGTCATGACTCTGCTCAAAAGCCTTGCACGGGCAGGGTCACTGGAGGAAGAATGCTTGCCTAAATATAGGGCGTGCCTCCGAAAGTATCCCCGTAGGTGCGAGGGAATGAGGCTATGTCCCGGGCCTACGCTCGAGGAGCAAAAAGTGCGTGATGAAAAAAGTTGAAAGGTCGACTCTCATACAAAAGGCTGCCGAGAGCAAGGTTGAGCAAGCTCGAAACCTCACCATCAACATCGACCAGGTCAAGAAGGACCTCACCATCATCATCCACATAGAAGTAACCAACAACAGTACCATGCCGGTAACATTTCTCAATGCCAGCAGTCCACTAGACCCGGACGCCTTCGGCCTGGGACTCTTTCGCATCACCCCCGACAACCTACCGATGGTGAATTTTGGGAGCCCTAGTCTTCCACCAAGGCCGCGACCCCCAGCCAACGAGACATATATCGAAATCGGACCCGGTATGAGCTTGTATAATACCGTCACCATACTCTCCGAAGAGTCGTCCGTGGATAAAAAAGGATGGTCAAGAATGTTGAATGTGGCAAACCGGGTTCAGGTGCAAATGAAGGGCAGGTGGCGTGGTATTTGGACAAAAACGAGGCTTAGAACCATAAGGGAGGCGGAAATGTTTGAGAATCACTTCGATCGTGATTTTGGAAGCTTCGAGTCGAATGTTATAGAGCTCGAAATTTAGTGAGGTTGCGTTCCATGCATCAATCGCTCAAGATTGCAAGTCCGCGTGCCCAGAAGCTTGTCAGTATGGCCACCGTGTTTTGGGCAGGGCCAACGAATGACAAACCTCGATACCGTCTTTAACCTTTTGACAAACCCAACGCCGCAATCCAGATGTGTACTGCCCAAACCTAACCCGCAAAGACACAGTATGCTTCCGGTACCCGCCGTCCTCAACGCCGGCTTCAGATAACCCAATCAGGCAATCAAAACGGACCAAACTCCGGAACCAACCTCGGACGCCCGATGATCCGGGAAGAAGTGGATCCGATCGGAAGTCGGCAAAAGATCGAACACCGAGCCGAACACATCTTGACAAATCCAATCGTTAGCTTAATGTCATTACTCATCAGCTAGTTACTTTAATTGACTTGGTTTCCCGCCTCTAAACTCTCTTGTTTGATGTACTCGAAAGTTGGTATACATCTTGGAAATCTTAGGTGAGTTGTCAATCTCACTCTTGTCAACCTTCGTGATGAGGGCTTTGGTGAGAGCATCGGCCGCTGCGCGTGGCTCAGCACGTCGTGTAGCATGTTGGTTGTTCTTTATACTATTCTGCTATCTAAGTGCTGAATGGGTTTCAGATCATCGGCTCGCTCTATCTCAGCTCTCTTCCTCGAGCTCGTTGCCAGCGAGGGTTTATCATCGTTACTTTGCTGGGACAAACACTTTCAGCTCATCGGCCCGGAAGCTGTCGACAAACATGGACTCTCAAACGACGAGAAACCTTGATGGTCTTAGAGGCCACCTCACCCACAATAAACTCGAGGAACTGCGGGCCTTTTGGTTTGAGCATTTGACGAGTGAGACCGATCGGGCTATTCCTCGAGCCGAGCAGCAGCGTCGATGGTTCTTTGGCGGAAAGGAATTCGACGACATTTGCGTGTAAGTCATTCCCATCACCAATTGATCCATAAACTCACAGCCATAGTGCTCGTTTCAGTCCCATTCTTGAAGCCATCAAGGCCGCAGGAATCACATCAATTGAGGACATCCTGGCCGTGGCTCAGCCACGCGACCCTCTGGACTGGCTGAGCCTGGTCATCTTGTTGGACCAGATCCCCCGTAACTCCTACCGTGGCACTGAGGCAGCCATCTGCTTCACCTTCTTCGATCCCCTCGCGGTGCAACTCACGCTGAAAGCTCTCGAAGAGGGCCTACCTGACAAGGCCCCCGAGCTACGATGGCAATTCTCCCACCGAAACTGGCTCTACATGCCCCTCATGCACTCAGAAGATGCATCAGCCCATGAAAAGGCCCTCCTAGGATATGAACGCATGCAGCAAGACATCCTGAGTCTCCTAGAGGGTACCGGCGGCGAGAACGAGTATGAGAAGAAGGCGAGGGAGACTGCTCAGGCAGACCCAGAGACAGCCAAGGCATTCGGCAAGCTGAATGTCGACTTTGAAAAGAAGCACCAGGTGATTATCGAGAGGTTTGGACGGTATCCTCACAGGAATAAGGCATTGGGGAGGGAGCCTACGGCGGAGGAGACGGAGTATCTTGAGAACGGTGGTGACACGTTTGCAGCGTAAATGTACATACAGAACATGTATTTCTTGTATCACTCAAATACGCATCTTGTATTAATTTAATCTCCCATCATCTTCAACAAATCCAACTAAACTCGTCACAGACTAGCCACACACTCCCCCGCATTGATGCCACCATCTTCGAAACGCCACTAAACCACTGCCGAGTCCACTAGACCCCAGCACCCACCCACCCACAAGCACAGCGGATGTCAGGCACTTTACAGTGCTGACCTCTTGGCCAGTGGAGGGGACCTTTTGACAGTTGCCTCTTTGGGAAAACCCATCACGAACGGAACACGGACTACTCCTCCGAGGGGTTGTTATTGTTTAAACTGGGCTCCCCCTGTTTTATGATAACATTGTTTACTTTTCTCCTCTACAACTGCATCATTCGACGCGTCAATCATTCTTCTCGACGGCTTCACAATGGTCACGACACGAGCTACATCCCGCGCAGCAAGCGCCGCTCCCGAATCCCTCTCCCCATCTCCTCCTCCTCCAGACTTTGCCCCAGTTACGCCTTCGACAACACGCAAGCGGGCACCTCGAACCACAGCCAACACGACGTCCAAGAAGCGTCGCGTCTTGATCGAGAACGTCCCATCTGCTACATGGCGGCACACACCCTCGAAAACAACCCTCCTCTGGCTAGCCGTGTCGCTTCCCCTCGTCGCATGGGACACGGGTTACATCTTGGGTCGCCCCCGCACCATGCCGGGCGGGAACCTCCACTGGCCGCTTTGGGTGCCGTACGAGCTATACGGAAAGGTTGACCACGTATACGGGTTCAAGTATTGGGAGGCGAACAACGGCTTCACAGGCGCCCAGGGTACCCTCAACCTTGTCGAGTCGCTGATGTATGTGGTCTACCTGTGGCTGGTATGGACACGTGCAGACAGCAGGTCGACGGATAAGGCTGCGAGGAGGACGCTCAGTGGTCGTGATGGCGCTTTGGCTGTGTTGATTGGCTTCAGCGCGGCTGTCATGACGCTGAGCAAGACGGTCCTATACTGTGAGTGATGCCATGATGCATTGAAGGCCATGTTTACTGACTGAACGCAAGGGGCCAATGAATACTACAGCGGTTTCGATAATATTGGGCACAACACGACGCTCGACATCTGCTACCTCTGGATGCTCCCCAAGTGAGTCTCCTCCACTACATATCAGTCCACAATACTAATTCTATCCAGCGGCTTCTGGCTCATCCTCCCGGCTTACATGATCTGGGCATTTGGGAATAACATCCTCGACGGCCTAGCCATGGCTTCTGGCCAATCTGTCAAGAAGAGCTTGGAGTAAGCTTGTGACAGGTCTGCTTTTCATTCATTGATCGAGTCGGACTATGGGATGATGAACCGACCATGAGGCATGACTTATGAAGCGTGACGGAAGCCTTGGGCAGTTGATACCCTATTCAAGTGTGAATAAATAATGATTTGCTACTCATGAAATGCTCAATTTATATGCCACGTATCCAATGTCTCGTGGCGGGTATCCATGCATCAACCTCCAAAACAACAGAAAAACTTCTTTGCAACGCGGTTCGCCTTACTCTCCACAGGCCTTGCCTCGACTAATCCACCCTCAATATCCTCCGTCCTTGCCTCGACCAATCCACCCTCTACATCCTCCGAGTTAGCCTCATGATACAGTCTGTACAGGGTCCGCACCGCCTTGGCGACATCTTCCTCCACATCTCGCCCATATTGAGCAGCACCCAGGATGTCTGCCAATAGCTTCAACCACCGAGGATCCATCTCGCATTCCTGCACGTACGGGAGCATCATCAGAATAATCTTTGCAGTCTCATCCCCACTGGAGTCCTCTTGAAGATCCTCTATGAATAGCACTATCAGCTGTTTCCCGTTGACTTTCTGGCTAGGTCTCGCGCCTTTCTCGAGGAGGAACGACACCATCTCTGAGGATCGTTGGAGATCCAGACTCTCCGCGTAGCCGAGGGCTTTGCACCCTGGCCTCAGCGCGTAATCCAGTAACGGCCTTCCAGGCTTGCTTCTTGCCGCCTCGTCGACCGTCTCACTCTCCTTGACGAAACGGATGAGGCCGTGCCGTACAGCCAGGGACAACATGTCGCTCTGGCTCTGCGCGAGCCGCTCCACTGACAACAGGGGTTCCACCCCAACTTCACCCTGGAGACGTAAAGCGGTGCTCCAGTGGTATGTGCTTGGGCAGTTATACACGGTGTTGTACAGATGAGTCATGGTCTTGTCTAGTTCCTTTACCAGACGTGTTTGAGCCTTCCCTGTCGCCTTCTCGGCCTGTCGACACGTCCTCAGAGCATAGTAAACCAACCTCTCAATGGTCGGGGGGAAGACAGCGCCGTTATCAACGTCCTTGTGGAAGCTGTCCTGTGCAAAGGTCTTGATGCGCAAGATAAGCAGACGAAGTAGAGCAGTCTCGGGCTGAAAGACTTCACTAGTCGATACCGTCGTGGCCTCCTTGAGCTTGACGCCGACCTCGGGCGACGAGACGAACTCAAACACGGTCCGATGGATGAATGTGACAAAAGGGTTCCCGAGCTCTTCCTCGATGCTGTTCTCGTAGCAGTCCGAGTCGGGTGATGGCGTCCACCGGTCAACCTTGATGTCCTTGACGCGCTGCACTTCGATGATCCCAAGACACCGCCCAGCTATGCGGGTCTCCATAGAATTCATCTGCCGATGAGCTTCTTCCCTCTCCAGCGGTGCTACCGGCAGTGTAAAAACAGTCTCCTCGTCGAGTTTCTCTTCCAGTGCCAAGCCTAGCAAGCTAGTACGGGCTCCCTCGGACGTTCCGAACGACAATATCTGCAAAAGATGAGAGACCTGCGATTGGTACCTCTTTGGTATTCTGATCCACATGTACAGATACAAATCTTCAAGGTCGGTCGGGAGCTCGAGGATTCGCCCCCTCAGCTCCTCTATTGAGTCACCACTGTTGAGCCCCTCGAGCAGAGACCGCACAACCAGGTACACCCAGAGAAAGACGCCGGCAGAATTCTCCACTATCTCTACCTTGAGAAACTCAATGAGTGACTGGTCATGGTGGGTCATTGTCCATGCTGACTGGTGCTCCCGGATCTGCTGGTCCACGAAGCTGGCAATGTCGGGCTTTGTGAGCTCATGGAGGCGAAGCCTCGGGTAGTCAGCTAGACGTTCCTCAAAGACAACCCAGGGACGACTCGTGAGTAGGAGCTTGACGTTGGGAAGCTTAGAGAGCTCCTTAAATACGTCGACCAGCTCACCCATCTGATGATTGTCCGCGTCATACTCATCAAGTCCATCAACACTGAAGAAGAAGCGTTCATCCGGGCAACTCTTCAGCAGTGCCTCCAACGCCCTCTTCAACTCCCAATAAGTTGGCTCAAAGCTTCTTCCTCCATCCTGATCGAGACAAAGGGCCTCGAAGCGCTCAGGAAAGGCAAACTTGATGAGGGTACGACGCTGGAACAGTATCTGATGGAGCAGCGACCTCAACACGCCAGCCTCGGACTTTTCAAGTTTTTGTGCCTTTATAGTAGAAGTAGAAGTGCGCCCTGTTCAGACGCTTCCCGTTTGCCCATTTCTGCAAAGCCTTGGCTGTCCGGCCATGGTGGACGGCAAACTTTGTAAGCGTACTCTTGCCAGAACCAGCCTTGCCGGTGATCCAGTAAATGTCGGTATCACTTGAGAGAAAGTCGCGAAAGTTGCCCCAGGGCTTTTTGCGCCGCGGCAGGATCGCAAAAGAGCCACTCGTACGTTCTGTTATGCGCCTGGTGTATTGTATCCTCACGGTCTTGCATGGTTGCAAACCATAGCGACACCAGAATCTTTGTCTGCGCGTTGCCAATCTTCTCTGGGGATGCCTTTGTGTTTGGGAGCAACGGTTGACCGGGCTGATACATTGCTCCCTTGACAGCACCCATCAGTTCTTCGTGTCTGCGGGATGCCACTGTTTCGCCGTTCATCTGATTATCGATTATAGTGTCGTTCTGCATCTTGATCCTGTCAAGCTGGCCAAACAGCTGTGGAATGACGGCCTGGGCTTGATCGTCGAGCTTGACAACCACATCTTGGAGCTGGAGAGATTGTTGGTCAAGCTTCTTTTGAATCAAGGCGACACCGTGGAACTGAAGCTCCTCCCGAACAGCAGCCAGTCTCTTCTCGAGTTTTTCAATATCATCTCTCTTCCAGATGGTCATGAATGTTTGATGAAGAGTATGCCAAGGCTTCCCACCCGCGCCCTTAGCCCGCAACTTCTCCAAGAGATCCTTCAACTCCTGGGCAATGCGCACAGCCTCCTCACCTAAACGCAACAGCACCGAGTCAGCAGACCCCGGAGGCGCAGGTCCGCACACGCGTAGACGTGTCGTGATATCGTCAGCCGTGTTCAGCGCATCAGTCGCAATCTGCTCAAGCTCTGAGAGACCCGCAGGGCTGCCAGCGTCGTAGATCTGCTTGGAGATTGTGACGACATCGTTGGTGAAGCCTATGACCTGGAAGATGTTGGCGGCCAGGCTAAGAGCCGAGATTGGGTCCATGGGGTAGAGATGGTATGATGATGAAAGCGCGCATGTTGAAATAAGGCTGTGGAAGCCTTGCAGCTTTGTGATGGGGTGGTTTACCAGCCACGCCTGCGAGAGATCAGCCTGCGATTTGCCAGGATTAGACAGCCAGCCGTCCAGGGTAACATTCGTTAAAAGCGATTTTGCTTAGGACTTGTAACGAGATTACCTATAGCACATAACTTTTTAAAAGAATATAGGTAACTTGGTTAACCACCAAGGCCCTGTGGTTGGACCTATCTACTCTACCTAGTTGACTTGCTTCGAACCACTCCATACTCCGTACATAGGGTTCCACCTATTATTAGGATCAAGCCTCCAATCCGCGCAATGGCTGCTCCACTTCCATCCTGCTTGAAGTGCATCAAAGACGTATCACACTCATCAATCATGCGTCTCGGGACGTCGACGCGGGGATGCGGTGGACGCCGTGCTTACTGTACACATGAGGGTGCGCTCCGTCTCTGGCCGTCCAAACCCCGGCCCTTGAAGCGGTCGCAGAAGTACTCGAGTGCCACGGTCGGTATCTAGGCTGCGGTTGATGAACTGCCCGCTGTTGTAATAGCATTCCACCTTCTCGGTGTCCGGGTTGGGTGATGGGCTTCTTGCATCTCACCTCGGGTCCCAGATCTCTGGGTCGATACGATTACTCACCCTGCAGCGCGCCAAGATACTGACATGGATATTTAAAGATCTTACTTGCCCCCCAGACTTTCCGACCTCTTGGCCCTTTTCTTGTGAACCCCTCCTCTGTTCATCATTTTTCCGACACGGAACTCGACTCACGTTGCCAAATTGCCTCATATGACTGCTAATATCAGAACTATCCCAGTTGAACTTTTGTTCAGAATACTCCAGTACGTTGGCCATTTTCAGAATGGAAGCACCATCTCCTGTCTACTGGTAAACCGGGCGTGGCATAATATTACGCACTCTATACTCTACAGGGATCTGGTACTTCTCGGCGGCGATCAGATGGATCGTTTCCTAGCATGCCATGATCGTCAGGCTATCCACTCCATCACCCGATCCCTGACTCTCCGACCTATTCAGAAAGTTGGCGGAAGGAATAAAGCTTCATACCAGCGGCTAGACACACAAATTCTTCTGCTAGCGAAAGACGTCATTGCGCACATGGAAGCACTTGAGTCCTTCTCCCTTGCAACACACCCCAGGGAGCCCAAACTCAAACTATGGATTCTCAAGTCAACCATCTCGACCATTCTCAAAGCACTCCCTGCAACTTGCGTAAATCTTGAGCTTTTTACGCGAGGCGGAGATGGGGACAGGATCAAGGGGGTTGGAGGCGACCCGACACATCTTTGCGAGGACATACGCCGCTTGCTACCTCGCATGCATCACGTTCGCATCGACCTCACCTCTGTATGTGATGCCATGCTGGGGACGTGGGATTTGGGTGGTGTTTTCTGCCCCATCAAACTCGCGTGCATCCGGAGTCTCCATGTTGACTGCGTGGGTATGGGTGGAAGGACAAAATGTGGCCACCACGGCGATCGGTACTCTTACCACACGCCTAGATCACTCTGGGACTCGATTATTCAAGGTCTACAGCACGCGGTGGGGTTACGAGAGACAGATACAGGCGAATTCACGGTTTTGGGATCCGCTCCACCTGGCGACGACCTCAACAAGGACAAGTATTGGACCTTGCTGCGTTGCCATGTCAGAAGAGGTCACAACGGAACCACGACCTGGGCTTTTCCGATTACCCACATTGCGCCGGTGGACGATAGAGAGTACGCCTGGTATATCCGTGTCAATGGGGGAACCTTTGTAACATTGAGCAAACGTCCACTTTATGACCTTGCTGCAGGGCGCCCGTGGAGGATGTTGACCACAGGTCCGAAACTACCCGCAGCTGTTAAGCCTCATGCGACGCGGGTCTCGGATGAGGAACTTGGGATACTCACCGAGGCTCAGTGGAAGGAAATGTATCCCAGGAAGGAAACCATCTTGTGGCAAAACGAGAGGAAGACTGGGATGCGATTGATAGATGCTGAGGAACGGGAGGGCTCTGAGATGAGAAGTGCGGTGGAGATGACTCCAGAGGGCTATGTCCGGCCAACTGAACAGGGGTTCTTTCGCAGCCAGGTTTTCACGGAGGAGGAATGGGAGTTCATGAAGGAGGATGTAGATGTATCGGAGGATGGACTGGGAGAGGAATCAGAGTAGGAGTTGGCTATGGGTTGGCTGCTACTCTCTCTCTCTCATCATGCCAACTTGTAAACTTGACTATCTTCTAACACAGCTATCCCATCAAGGGTCAGGTTTCAACTATATCAAAAACATAATATCAGCACATCATTACCAACACAGGGGTCTCTCAGCAACTATTACAATCTTCCCCTGAAGGACTTCGACTCCTAGAACCCGAGCGTTGGTTCCAGCTGCCAGCCTCTCATGGCACAATGCTATGTTTGCTTCTATCGTCGGCTCTAGCCCTCCAAAACCATCCCCTACAACCCCCAGCAACGGAATCTCAACCCTGTCGCCAATTCAGACGGGGGTGGTCAATATCTGCAACAAGTTTCACCTGGTTGAGAAAACAACCGCTTGCTCCTCTATTCAGAACTACTATAGGATCGCCATGGAACATCCGACTAAATAGGCCCCGGCCTTTGGCTCCAAGGACACGACCTTATAGGCAGACTATCATGTTTATGTGAGCGTTATCGGACAAACATCAACTCAACCGTCGAAGGCGAACCCAACCCCTACACCTACCTATCCAGTTAGGAATAATTAACAATTGGAAGAAATTCCGCCTCGTAAATTCAAGTACAACCTGGGCTTCTATCCAGGATTACCATAAGATCACCATAGCCCAGGTTGCAAGGTCGAGCCCTGCTATTGGGACCAAGCGTGCGGCCTTATGGAAGGATTACTATGTATGTATAGGTGTTTGATACTCTAAAGTAGCGTCTAATCCAACTTGTTATTACAGAGCTGCTATTCTTAGCGAGGATATCTCGTCGTGTTAGTCTATGTTAGTAAAATACTGCTCTGTGTTCTTTGATATTGTGGTCTATGGGCTTCTTTTGGAGTCGTCACTGAAATC
Source organism: Fusarium oligoseptatum (assembly GCA_003946995.1). Classification (NCBI taxonomy): domain Eukaryota; kingdom Fungi; phylum Ascomycota; class Sordariomycetes; order Hypocreales; family Nectriaceae; genus Fusarium; species Fusarium oligoseptatum. The sequence goes on from NKCK01000011.1 coordinate 260,952, forward strand.
AACCATCTCCTCCTATTGACAAAGGTAGATGAAAAAAACAGTGAATTCACGTAAAGATAGGGCTCCTCCTTGTGGTTTGCTATCTGAAGGCATCTGGCCATGAGGGCGTTGACCTGGGCTACGAACCCCCTAACCCTATTTTGAATGCTCACTGTAGGTAAGTGTTGCTCAACAAACTCGAAAAAGGCACTCCTCGGTAAGGTCTCTTTCTTGAACTATCACTAACCTTGAATAAGGAAGACCTATACGGGGTATATGCTATAGTATGGGTCTGGGAATAACCTGCGTCATTTAGATCCTTGTTTGATCTGATAAGATTACAAAGCATCTCCAAAGACTACGGACCGTTCAAACCCCCCGGCACTCCGTGTGCCATGGAAGGCTTGGGTTTAAGCTTAAGTTGTGTTACGGTTATATTCTTCCGGCTACTCCGAGTCTCCCCCCCTCCCGAGCCTTTTGGCCAAGCACACCAATCTGTTTTATTTCTTGTTTTCTCGTCTGGTCCTTTTTGTTTGCTAGTTTGTGTGATCATGATTCACTAACCGATAGTAACATCAAACGTGGGGATTATACAATGGTTCCTGCATGCTCTTTTCGGATCTCCCACCCGGCCCTCCCACCAAAGGGCGGGTTGTAGTAACATCGGAACATCGCTCCGTGGGGGTACTCTCTTTCCATTTACGGTTTGCGGAATGGAACACTTGTACCAAACTTACTCTTTCGTCCGATGAAGGATCTCTGCCAAGGCCGATGCCGGTCCTGAATAATTTGGACATGGCAACACGGCGGCCGCCTCGAAGCCGAGGTCCTAGTATTGTATGAGTGCTCTCGATGTATATAAAGCTGTGAGAGTATGCTCGGTTCCTGCATGAATATAACTGCAGTACAGCTTACACCCTTGATCGAGGCCCTGGCTTGAAACATCCTCTTCATTATGCGTCCTCAGTTGCTTACAGCTGCTCTGGCATCTGGTGCCTTTGCGGCCCGTCCGTTCCTCAATGAGCCTGATATTGGACTTGAAGAATTCCTTGGTGACATCGAGCCTGGCACCCTGCCCAACATTTCTGCAATGGCTACCCTCCATGACTTTGACTTTGCTGCTCGCAACTACCTCCCACAGAGCAACTACTCATGGTTCCGTCACGGTGCTGGTGGAGAGTGGTCCTACCGGAACAACCTCGAGGCCTTCCAGAGATATACATTCAAGCAGAGGGCTTTGACTGACATCACCAAGGTCAGGAATTCACTGCCGTAAGTCCTGATGGCTCAAGACAAATCTGGTGATTCGATTGCTAACCAAGGTCTTTAGGACTACCATCCTTGGTCATAACTTCTCGGCACCCTTCTATATTAGTCCAGCAGCCCAGGGCATCCGATGCCATCCTGAAGCTGAGTCAGGCCTTGTCAAGGGCGCTGCTGCTGGAGACATTCTCTACATTGCAAGTCTTTTCCCTTCTCATACATTAGAACCATTCTCTAACCACCATCCAGCCGTCAATTTATGCCTCCAAGACTATCGAGGAGATTGCGGCTGAAAAAGGCCGAGGGACAGATTCTCTTCCAGCAGGTAAGATGAGCCCATGATTTCGGTGTGAGGGGTCCAAACGCTGACTACTGTGTGTAGCTATACCTTGACAATAACGACACCAACACAAAGGCCCTCCTTGCTCGTAGCGAGAAGGCTGGTGCTGCTGCTATTGTCTTTACCGTTGATGCTGTTGCTGACGGTAACCGACCTCGCCGGAGGCGATTCGAGTCTTCGTTCAACCCTGAGTAAGTCCACTACCTTTTCCCAACAAACTATCAAACTGACGGTGGAAAATTTAGTGAGGAGCTGTCTCTTTTCAACGTAAGTGACCTCTGCTTAAACATCATCCTTTGTCAACTGACAAGAAATAGTGGGAATACTATGACAAGTTGGCCAGCCTCACCGACCTCCCCGTGGTAGTCAAAGGCATCAACAGCGTCGAAGACGCCAAGCTCGCCGTAGAGCACAAAGTCCCAGCCATCATAATCTCAAACCACGGCGGGCGCCAAGTCGACGGCGTCTCCTCAGCCATCGAGACAGCTCTCGAGATCCACAACGAAGCCCCAGAGGTATTCAAGCAGACCGAAGTCTGGGCGGACGGCGGCGTTCGCTACGGAACCGACGTGATCAAGCTGTTGGCTCTAGGCGTCAAGGCTATCGGTCTCGGTCGATCCTTCATGTACTCTAATGTCTATGGTACTGAGGGTGTTGAGAGGGCGATTGAGATTCTCAAGTATGAGATTGCTATTGATGCTGCTAACCTTGGGATTTCTGACCTTAAGGAGATTAACCCAGACTGGGTGAGTTCAAGTTTGATCAAATATTTTTGATGGTTACTGACAGAGATACAGGTGAGGTGGAACCAAAATGGCTGGTATAGCTGAATGGTACACTCATAGTGAAGTGTTGCTGGAGATGTGGCGAAGAACCTGTTGAATTCGATGTAAATATTGAATGCAGAGCAACTCGTGTTGCATTTATGATTGACGCACTGCGTGACTAGGTCTAGTTCCATATCACAGCATGAAAGCAAGGTATGATGGGTCTGCAAACTGTGCCTGTTCTGTTCGCCTCGAAGAAACATTGCTCTACCAAGACCTTGCACCGGTAGCAAATCCCAAGACTGTCTTTTCAAGTGTTTCCATAGCGCCCGTGTCCTCGTTCTCTTTCTTGATTGCCATGACCCTGATCTTGTAGCCCCAGTCTTTGTCACAGCCCCACCAGTTTTTCTCAGACGTCGGTCGTTCTCTATCTTGAGGTTGATACCGACGCCAGATTACTTGCCATTATTGGTAACTTGAGCCTTGCCTTTAAGGTCAACCGCTATAACCATGGGTACACCGCTGAGAACGTCGTGGATGAACCCGCCATACAGCACAAAAGCCAAGGCGCGAGGCAGAATGACCCAGTAAAGACAAGTCCCACGTCGTATCCTCCTCGTGCAGCTGCTCAAGTACATCGTATGAGAACCCGTGCTCCTCTTTGATACGATCCAGGAAGAACACCTTCATGTCGATTGTAGATCCAGATTCTTCGTCAGCCGAAATTCCCCAGAAGCTGGACCTGGTATCAGAAACCCCTGCAGGTTTCAGCTCGGCGGAAACATGCCATGTTATTCCAGCAGGTGGCAGGTATCAGACGAGATGCGGATGTCCTCTCCCAGGGTGATCCCTTACGAGAAAGAGATCTTCAGGAGCAGCATCTTTTTAGGGGAATGAGGGGGAAGGCAGCTTCTCCAACAAAAAGTGACCCCAATCTCCAGGGATCAGGAGGATGCGGTATTGTGACCAATGTATGGGGGATTGACTCGAAATCATGCCACATGGCATGCCTTGTTCTATACATTCACAGGGGACACCCCATGTTTTTGATCTCGCTCTCCCCGCGGGAAAGAGGGAGAAGGACAGATTCTTGCAGTTGAGCTTTTCGCTTATGTGAACTACTGCCGGGAGATGAAGCATCACCTGATGAACAATCTCAACTTTATGCTCCGAGTTATCAGTCTCTGATCCCCGAGTTGGAGAAACCCGTCGTGGTCTGTGTCGTGTCGGGCCTCGGTCGCATGTAAACAGCCCCTAGCGCCTGCTAAAGACACCCAAAACGACGCTGAGAGGACCTAAGATCGACGCCGGTTAAGGCTGTCAACCCGGATCGACAGGCGCTAACTCAAACCTCTCTGCTGAGTGCAACCTAGCCACAGTTGCTTTGATGGATGAGCCCATGAAACCGGAGACTTGGTTCCGTCTGTAACAACGTGTTGGCTGTGGGAAAGGGAATTTAATTTGGTTATGCAGCTCTTGGGTAATGTGTTGGTGGCGTACTTTGTCAGCCCAGGATCCGCTGAGGAGTGGTTGGTTCCCTGTTATTGGGAATGGAGTTGCATTTGGAGAGGGGGAATTGCTCTTGTGTAATTTTCTGGAAGCAATGATCCTTGGGGCAGCCGTATGTGTCAAGGCAGCTGTGATCATGAAGTTTGCCCTCTTCCTTTCTCCTGCATCTCGTCCCTTGCATCTTTCAGCTGCTGGTCCCTGTCTCCCACCCGCCGCCCTCTCCCGGCCCTTGGCTCGTTTCGCGGGCATTGATGCTTGTTATCCGATGCTTGTTTGCGGGGGAAAACCTCTGAGATTTCCAACTGCACTCTCCCTCCCTACTACAAGATGTTAGCCCTAAGATTTTCTCCAACTCGAGGAGTAGCACACGACGTCAAGGATCTTGATCCATCAAATATGACTCCCGCCTCCCGCGTCGAGATGGATGGGCCCAGATCCACTACGTATGACTCGTGCTGAGTGTTGCGCCCATTGGTATCGTGAGTAGTTAGTAGCAGCTGTCAACTCCACTGCCCGAGCACGCATGGAAGATGTACTCTATATCTGTGATGCAATTGGTGAGGCAGTCACTGTGGTCTTGTCCTGCTGAGCTTGTGGTGCTACTCAACGCCCGATGGAAACAAGAGGCTGTCACGGCATCCACCTTGTGGACACGCTCGATGACCTAAACCCCATCTCTGTGGTTTGAGCTCTTCTTACCGCTTGGTGGGTTCCTGATGGCATATCCGAGATTTCTCTTGACCATCGACAATCTGTAAGAGGCAGAGATGAGCACTCGCCTACACTCCTCGACAAGGAGACAAGCGTAGGCATCACACAAACAAGGATAACCTCGACAAACAGATGCAACCGTTGAAAATGTGACTGCGCTTCACACCTTCGAACCAACCAACGCCTCAGCCGCAGACATCCCAAACAGGCCGTGACTCCCCTCCCCCTACCATTGATCTTCGTGCGGCCCGCTGGAAAGCTGCGGATCCGACTCAAGTCTGTGCTTTATACTTGTGGCCTCGTTTTTTAAAACAGCCGTGAGATCGGGGCGATTCTTTAGCGTCGATGCGCCTTGCTTTTTGGGATATGTATCCTGCCGCTCCCTGCCAGTCTTTCATGTTTGCTGTTTGAGTTTGTGTTTGCTTTGTCGAGTATCTCCAGGAAGTACACCCAAGGCCTACTATCCTTTGAATCCACGTCCGCCGACCGCGGGCTCCCGTCGCCACCATGTCCGACCTATGGAAGGGCCCGCTCTACTCTCCAGGTCCGCTCAAGAAGGCCCGTCTCAGATACCCAAGGCTAACTTGTTTGCCGGATAGTCAAACCCAGCATAGATGACATGAACATTGCGAGCATCGCTTGGGGAGTTTCCCTGGGTGTTTGCTTATTCACGTTTGCAAAGGGCACGCGACAAACCATCAACTCGTGGAGGAGAGGGCGCAAAATGAACCCTTATATTATACTGCTATGGATGGAGTGGGCAAGTAGCTCCATTATGAGTGCTATTACTTGGTGTTATCTACGGTCTTATATCCCGGGAGGCTTCCCCTTCTTCTTTGTTCTGGGTATGTTCTTTAACCTGCCTAGATGACACTCTTCACTGACGCAGGGCAGTCTTTCTCTGGTGTATCCAACTACAAGCCCTCATCCAAATCATCATCAACCGAATCGCCATCCTCATGGTCGTCCGACATAACGCAAGAAAACTCAAGCTCGGCGCATTCCTCGTCATTCTCTTTGTCAACATCAGCGTGTTTTGCATTTGGATCCCGGCTCGCCTGGGGATCAACAAGACCTGGAAAGACATCAACAACGTCTGGGACCGTATCGAAAAGGTCATATTCTTGCTCGTCGACGCTGGTCTCAACCTTTACTTTATTCACTTGGTGCGGTCGCGACTTATTGCGAATGGTCTGACCAAGTATGGGAGGCTGTTTCGCTTCAACTTGGGCATGATTGCTGTGTCCATGACGATGGATGTAGGTCGAAATTGTCTTTTACATTGGACTCATACTAATATCAGTTTAGGTTCTTCTCATTGCCATGATGTCTCTCCCCAACGATATCGTGTAAGTCCTCCCGTTGCATCAGCTTTACTCGCTCACTAACACATGCACAGATACGTTCAATTCCACCCCCTCGCATACCTCGTCAAGCTCCACATCGAGATGAACATGGCCGACCTCATCACAAAGGTAGTCAAGGCCAGCAACCCATCAGGCTACCCCGACTACTCAGGCTCTCGCTCTCGCACAACGCAACAGGGCAAGAGTTCAGGACGCGGAACCACCGGCAACAACAAGCACACGCCGTCTATGTTCGCCGGCGGAAACACGACATACATCGAAGCCGGAGCCGAGGACATTGAACTCCCAACACGAAACGAGCACGGTATCCAAAAGACGGTTCGGACCGAGGTGGTGGTCAAGCCATCGCGACAATCGCAGTACGACGATCCAGACCTGGCGAGTGAGTCGAGTTCAACGAGGCAGCTCAAGAGGGAGCACTTTCCGGTATGAGAAGATACAAATCGTTTGGTAAAAATGAAACACTGCTTGAGATTTCTGAGTAATGATAGATGCCTGAGCATCGGCGCCGGAGCTCCCAGGCCCCAATCCTGATCTAGACGTTTGACGCGCCGTCCAGCACTGCTTAATAGTAGACGATACCCGCTTGCTTTTTTTTTTTTCTCCGTTTCTTTTTATAGATTATCTTAGAATAGGGTACTTGTGTAATAGAAAACAAGGTGCGATCCTTTGTTATTGTCTAGGAGTTATACTACAACTCGCTTGCTCAAGGCCCGAAGCCAACTCACCTCTGGATCCACCTATGAGTGTTAATTGAATGACTCGTCATGAAATAGAAGTGAATGAAGATGCAATGCGACTCTTCTGATCCCGACAGATTGGGGTAAGTAAGCAAGACGCGATGCCTGTCTCAATTCTGGCCCACAGCACACACATGGGGATTTGCGACAAGTCAGTAAGGAAAAGGCGAAGAAGCTCTGTCACATTTTTCGTCATTTTACCGAGGCATAATCGTAATTAAACTCTTCGTCTAAGCAAGGCACCGCGGCTAGCTTAACACGCCGCATTTAATGATCGACGAGCTCCGGCAGGCCAGCTCAGAGCGGACTCTCTTCCGCACACCTGGCCCAGTGCCCCGATAGACGATCTCTGGCAGTGAATGCCTGTTATTTCTGGCGAGGTGATTTATGACTCGAATGAGAAGACGAAATCTCATCTGGATGAGCAATGGCTCAAAAGTCCCCGTCGTCTGATCGCAATTTAATCGGGATATCAGGCCATGTCTTAACCACCCTGGTGATCGCCATCATGGCCCGACGTTTGAGGCCAGACGAACAACATACTTCTAGGGTTGTCATCCTCGATCAGTGCGATTCTCGTCAATTGGGCCATCTCCGTGTCAACCCCTATCGCACATCGCATGTCACTCCACGTTTTACACCACAACGGTGCTCAGGACCGGCACAACTGTTAGCCCAGATTGTTGACTGGCTGAGCAGAATCGGCTACTCGTAGACTCTTCTCACTAAAATTCTTCGTATTACAGGGCATGTCTTTGTCCTTCCATAACACCGGACATTCCAAGCTCACGACGCTACTGATCTGCGAAACTCGTCATGCGACGAACAATATGGATCTCAAAAGGGTCGAAGCTTTCTTCCGGAGCCTCCTCTGTATAATGACTATCGGTGAATATCTGAGTCTTTCGCTGCTCCAACCAAGCTTGCATGTAGATTCTTTTCCACTGTGTTAGCATTAGGATATGATGCCATGAGGTGTTGATAATGTGTTCTCTATTATAGCTGAAGTCCGGCCCTCGATGGGATAACTGAGTCAGAAGAACACGAGGACACAAGCACGATGCCATGGGAGATATTTTTCTGGTTTATGTACAATCTGGCGATATGAGGCGTAATGAGCAACTGAGAGCTATTCATTCAACATCCGTTCCATATTCCAACTCGCCAGAAGGCAGTGAGCTACGCCATGTATTGAGAAAACCAGTCCAAGAACTGCTGAGGCTCCTTCTGGAAATAAGTATACCCATGCCAGCGCTTCGTCGTTCCCTCAATCCAATGCAGCTTCTTCTCAGTGATAGGAATGTTGTCATACATGGACTGAACGTCCTCAGGCCGTGTGCCAGTGTCATCATGGACCTGATACAAAAAGGTCGGGACCTTGACGTGCTTAGCGTCAGATGCCGGGGCAACGTAATCAACGTGGAAGCTTGTCTTGAGGAAGAACCGCCGGTCGACCTCCTCCATATAAGAAGCTGGAGCTCCAAGTGCCTGGAGAAGAGTCTCGAAGACGACTCGAATAGTCAGAGGCTGAGGAGCAACCATGCAACGGACCCCCTCAAAGGCCTCGGGGTGACGCTTCATTGCGGCTAGAGTTGCGTTGGCTCCGGCGCAACGACTGAAGAGACCGATGGTCATACCGCTCGTGTCTGGGCGGTTGCGGATATACTTGAGTGAACCAAGGACATCGCGCCATTCGTAGAAACCAAAGAGGCCGTTGTTTCCACTTCCACTGTGGCCGTGGTTGCGTAGGTCATAGGCGAGAACGTTGTATCCAGCATCATGAAGGATCTTGTAGTCGGGGATAAAGTTGACATCAAAGTCATTTCCCGGGACGAGTGACTTCCAAGGCTCCAAGTGAGAAGGAAGCCCAGCACGGCTGAACCAGTGAGGATGGTTGGCGATGATGATTTTGGTGGAGCCCTTGCATGGGATGAACCATCCCTCGAGAGGAACTCCATCTTCAGATGGGAAGAAGACATCCTCATACTCAAGGTCAGCTTCTTCGGGGTAGTGAAAGATGGGCGAGAGAGTCCATCCGCGGAAGTCGTCAACCACGGCCTGGATCGTGGCGTGGATCTGTTCTTCGGAGAGGGCCATCTTTGCTTGTAGATGGTGCAAGTGGATGATGTATGTGAGCTGACTTGACTGAAAGAGGAGCACCTTTGTAGAAAATGCCGCGAGTCCTAGTTGTCTTGTGGCAATATTTAAATCTATGCGAGACTTCCAAGACCTTTTTATGCCCCATTCACCTCCTTCTCTTAGCAATCTTGACCACAAACAGTCCACCCTCCACAGATCAAGCTCCAACCAAGCCTCAACACCTCTCATCACAATTACGGTTAATTGAGCTGCCAAGCTGTCAGATATCGAATTGACTGTAGCCATTCGGCTTAAGGTTAAATCCAGATGAATATTCCCGTCGTTTGCTCAGTTTGTTACTCGGACATTGATATGGTTTCTTCGCCACCTCCGACGCGGACTTTATTTTTCCATAATCCCGTTTAACTCCAGCCTCCTCACCTCGTAACCCCAACAATCTCACGTTGCCAAGATGTGTGAGGGATGTATAATGAAAGACGAATTATTTCTCAGATCCTTTAAGAACCCCAATTAAGAGTTCTGGGTACGCCGGGGCTAACCTTTGGTTTGCCGGTTCAATACTCGCCCCCTTATATCTGGATAGATACACGAGGGAAAGTTTCCTGGCATTTATAAATTATCCATAGGTGGCTAATTCTACTACAGCTTGCCGTAAAGAAGGGCCGAATTGTCATCATGAGCTTGGAAAGTCTCGCTGGTTGACTTCTCTTAAAGCCCAACGCCCTGTCTGCAATGGAGTTATTACCAGTGTTTTCAACCAAAACAGGCACTCCTAGATATCTGAAAGCACCTGGTGGGTGGCGGGACTTAGCTAACTCTGTAGCCCTTGGCAGTTAATGGAATATGCGGTGGTAACACCGAGTTCTTTGTCTTGGGAACAGTAATCTTTGTCACTACTGCATTTCCAGAAATAAGCATGATGTTCTCTCTTATTAGGTGCGTGTTTGTGGTTGTAATTCCTATGTTCTTTGCTTGCCAAGTTGTTGTTCTCCACTGAAAAGGGAAGCTGCCAGCATTCATAACAATGCGCCCAAGATACACCGATAAAGAACCATTCTTACCACTTTATAGGAACCAACATATATAGTCTCTTACGAGAAAGGCAAGCCAGCTTCGCGGCTTGGCCGCCACAATTACTCGAAGCGCCTGACTGACAAAGATTACGCTAATCCAACAGTACAGATGTATTGCATTCTCACCGAAGCCGGCACAGAATGCCGCGATAGTGTGCTAACGACAGCAGCAAACATACTAGGAATCCTGACGTTTGCATGCGGCGTGTTTCTCTCGTTCACCGCTTTGGTCACCATCACTCGAAACGCCGACAACGAAGTTCAAGATCTATTCATGGCTCTGAACCGGACAGATATACACCTCGGTGATATCAACGCCTACCTAGCACAGTTAGAAATCGAACGAGACCCGATCCTCAAGGAGATGCGGCCCACGGTGACCAGTAGCTACAGGGGGTTCTTACAAGCCCGTGATGATATTAGGGACTATCTGAAAGAATTCGCACCAGAGATTACCCAAGAACAACCAAAGCCATCCAACAGCATGGGTCTGAATCATAGCAACACTTGGCCACAGAACCCTCCTATACCACCACCGGATGGACTGGACTATTCTGACCAAACTTCCCCGGGGTCACGGAAATCATCATCCCTGTGGACTCGTTCTAAATGGTGGTATCACAAAAAGGAAACAGCGGCAAAGATGGCAAGGTTGGAAAGTTGCAGGCAGCACTTCAACGCCATCCAGCTGACTCTTATTGCGAGGTAAGTTTGAACAGAGTTTATCCTTTGTGTTCAGTAACTAACATCTATCTTCAAATGACAGAAAGATGGAGCAGCAGAAGTTGTCAGTGGAATCACTGCGTCGGGCTGTTGACAGTCTCGCCCCGAAGACTGCATACCTCGAATAGGGATCTGTGACGGTGATGAAAGGGTTAGCATTGGTGGCTGAGGACTAATGGACTCATGTTTAGTAGTATACCTTGCACATTCATTGTCGATGATCTCTCAGAGGCTTGCCATGTTGGAGGCCAAATGTGATATTTGCCAAGAGGGCCCTCTTGAACATGGCAACTTTCAGCTAGTATCCTTTTGCAACCTCGCTAAACAATTTGATATCCATTTTTGAAGTAACGAGGTGTTTTGCCAAGGGCATACCACGAGGCAGAAGCCATAATCAGTACGAGAGAATGACCGAACTTCAGGGTGTTGGCAAGTAGTGGAGTTGAACACGAGCATCTTGATGTGATGTGGGACCTCATCTGTTGCAAATGAATTTAAAGACGAAATTCTCGCTAATATATAACTCACAAAATAATGAAGCAGAAAATTGACTTGCTTTAGCGTACGAAGTCAATGGCCCGCCATCTTCTCTATATGAACCTCTCGTGACGTGCCTTGGTCCTAGGCCCAGCCCAGGGGAAAATCGCGCCATCTGCCGTTCCTGGTTGCATCGCTTCCGATAAAGTTATGAGGCTTAAGCCAAAGACCGATCTGGGCTTGATGCCCTGAAACTTTGTTCCGTAGAGGGTCTAGATATCTAAACTCAACTTGGTTCTGGAATTTGCCAAGCTTATTGACGTAGGGTGGCGCCGGGTAGCCTCATGTGGACATGCAAGCCAAGATTTGCAGTGTTGATTCTTGAATCTGTTTGATTGGCCTATAGACCATAAGACAGAGTGAAGATGTATAGCGGTCATGTTTAGAAGCTGGGCTTGACAGCTGGAACGGCGAAGATGTTGGGTTTCCTAAGACCTACGGTAATACAAAGGGATTTTCTTTTTCAATGATTGAGAAGCATCTAATATAAATGTTTATATGAGTTCCATAACAACGTTTATGGCGTGCCTTATTGTGTTGCTTCGATTCTTGGTTATGGGAACATGCTCGCCGTTTTTCACCGGCACTCCCGACGTAACGAACCTCGAGGTTGCTGGCCTGAATTTTGAGCCTCAACTCTTTGCATTTGGTGACTGAATGAGGGTGTAGAGAGGGAAAAGGGTTGAAAATTAGTACTCCTGTGTGAATGGTGAAAAGTTCTCAACAAGGGAAAAGTTTATCTTGATTTACCTATGATAGTATCGGATTGTCCAATAGTAGAGCAGTAACAAAACCACTCAGGCACAACCCTGTTGATGTGTTTGTATCCAAGCTTGCTATAGAAGGCTTTGTTCGTGAATAGGCTGTAGTAAGTAGAGGAGGCGTTCGACTTGGCCCCCAAAACAGACATTGGATGACGTGTTTTCAGATATCAAGCTTGCCAAGGCGACAGAGATCTTGGAAGCGGCTTGGAGGGCACCAGGGAAAGCACAACTGTTAATCAAGGCGTTTTTGTGTGTCAAGTTATTCATGGCTCAGCCCCGTTTGTGAATATTCTGTCTGGGCTGACGGCATAACACACCAGGAACACGGGAGCTGGCCTCAGAATAAACGTCAGATCTTCGGAGCCTGGTTGTCAAGTAACCAATATTAGACACAGCCTGCATCTCAAATGCAGTCAGACAGTGCGGCACAAAGATGCCCAGACGCCAATGATATCAGACAAGCAAATACTATGCACGTTTACAAAAATATCTCCATCGTATGCCTCGTACTGCGTACGTAACCCTCCCCTTTGTAAATGCCGCATAAACAAAATGACGGGTTGCACAAGAGAATAAAAACGCCTCATCCGGACGCAGTCAGATTTCTGGGCATACGAAAGCCAAGAAGGACGAAAACATCTGGGCGCTTGGAGGAGAAACGTGCAAAGCCCTTCCCGTCGTTCAATCTCTGGGGCAACGCGCCTGGTGAGACAAGCCACGGGAAGGACACACGGCAAGGTGTCAGATCCTGCTAATTGAATCGGGGCGATGCACGTTTTGGATGTAGATCCATGTGATGAGGCCCCCCTCCCCCGTGGTGGTGTGATGATGCTTGCAGGCTTGGCTTAGTACCCGTGGCTGGAATGTCTTGGATGCCGTGGGCTAGCCCCGATGACCCGATACCTTAAGTCTGTCCGCGTCCGGCAATATGAACAAGAGGATCTAAGAGAACGCTTGAGTATAAATGCCGTTTACCAGCTTCCCGGTTGTTGATCCATTCTTCTCTCTTCAGCTATATATCACACACATACACTCGCCACAAAAAAAGTCACTCGTTGACCACTCCTACTTAACCTCGACATTCGCTACAATAATTTCCATCTTTTACAACATGAACAAGATCTTCCTCTTCGCTCTCTCGGCTACTGCCGTGCTTGCCGCCAATCGAAGCCCTCTCCTCGCTGTTCGACAGGTCGTCACCATTCCTTGCTCCGACCAAGGCCTCAAGGACTGCGGTACAGGCTGTATCCAACAGGATTGGACTTGCTGTCCCAGTAAAGCGGGCGGCTGTCCTCCAACGGCGTTTTGTGATGTGGGTACCAATGGCGAGTACGGCTGCTGTCCTAATGGTAGCAAATGTGGTGGTGATGGCGGTGCCAACACGCAAGGCATGACAAGCACCATCGTCATTCCCGGCAGAACGACGACTATCTATAACCCTCTCGACACGGAAGAGCCTCAGGGACCTATCGTGGAGACACAAACGTCTCTCATCATTGAGGTCAGCCAAACGACTATCGATATTCCCATCTCTCAGACCAACAGCGGTGGTGCCGCCCCTAGTGGCAATGGTGGTTCTGGCGGTGATGGCGGCTCGGGCGACGGCGGTGCAAGCGGTGATGGTGGTGCCTCGGGCGATGGTGGCGCCTCTGGCACGGGCGATGCCGGTTCTGGTGGTGACGGCGGTGCCTCTGACGCGAGCGACGTGCCTCCCGTCATCCAAACTTCCAACCCGGACCCCGTCCCCGTCCCTGGCACAGAGACTGCTACCGGTACACCAGTCCCCATGCCCGTCCCAACACCCGTCATCGTCAACGCGGCCTCGACCAATGGCTACAACTGGATCGGTGGTGTCCTAGCTGGTTTCATGGCTCTACTGCTTTAGAACCTTTCACTAAACTTTTGTCTTTCATTTGTCGCGGGAATGGCTGCTGGCTAGTGAGCAGCTAAGGAATGGTCTGGATCGTCGAAGATGTGGCTGCAGGAGCAGTTTCAGGAACACGTGCGCTAGGGACAGGTACAGTGCAGGTTGGGTACCTGATCGGATGTAATCGTCTGTCAATATAATTAATGAACGAATCAGTTGAAGTCTCACATCGGATCTGGTAGATGTATGCGGGTGGATGATCACCCGTCTTACACGCATATGCGACGCGGTTATCTCGACGATTGTAACGCTATAATTCGCAGTAATCCTGGTAATTTGATGACAAGGAGTCAATAACATGGAGTCAAGGTCTCATATGAGACCATGGACTCTCGTGTTTAGCTCACAGCGACGAATTGCATCGAACCGTTGCCAAGTGCGACATGTCCAATTGATGGTGCGACAATGAGTATATTACTTTTACCTACACAACTTCCTCTTACTCAATCTTGACGCAAACCTTGCCCTGGTGCTTGCCTGACCACTGATACTCATAAGCCTCCTTAAGCTGATCCAGGGTAAAGATCTTGGGATCCACGACAGGTCGAAGCTTCTCTGGGTTAGCCTCGACAGCACGGCACAGCTCCTCCATCTGAACCCGGCTGCCGACCAAGATACCACGTGTAGTGCAGAGATGAGTCAGGTTATCGAGGAATCCAGGCTGTTCCTTATCGGTACCACCAACGAAACCAATGATGGTGATGAGACCGTCAATCTTGATGCTGTTGAGCGACTGCTTCATCGAAACGGGACCAGCAACTTCGACGACGTGATCGACGCCGACACCGCCAGTAAGCTCCTTGGCCTTGGCGCCCCATTCCGGCGTGTCGCGGTAGTTGATGATGTGGTCGGCGCCGAGCTTCTTGAGGAGCTCGGCCCTCTCGTCTGAGCTGGTGGTCGCGATAACCTTTGCGCCGGCGGCCTTGGCGAACTGGACAGCAAAGATGCTCACGCCACCAGTACCCTGGGTGAGCACCCACTGGCCGGGCAACACCTTTTTATCAGCAACACCGAAAAGGGCGTTCCATGCTGTGAGGCCGGCACAGGTGAGGGTAGCGGCCTCGTGGAAGTCGAGGTTGGAGGGCATGGTCACGAGACCTTGCTCGTCAAAAGCACCTACGGAGCGGAACGTTCCGTGGACGGCGCCGCCCAGACCAGTCTGAATGGAAAGGCCATCGAGAGAACCACCAATGTGTCCCTGGTTGAAGAGAGTGACGACCTTGTCACCAGGCTTGAAGCGCGTCACATTCTTGCCGACAGCTAGGACAGTACCGGCGCCGTCAGAACCAGGGATGACGTTGGGGACTGCCGGGAAGGGATACCGGCCGAGCGGGATAATGAGGTCACGGTACTGTGACGTTGTTAGTGAGGGGAAACTTTACTTTGGAGGAAAAGACGCACGTTGAGGGATGCGCCCTGAACTGTCGGATCGAGTTAGCTAAGCTCAAAGAATTCTCAATTTGTTGTTGTTCCTGAAACTTACTCTTGACCAAGACTTGGCTGTCGCCAAGTTCAGCAAGAGGCTGCTCAGAAAACTGAAGAGCGTTGAAGCCATCCTTGCCATCTTGGGCGGTGACGTTCCACTGCTGGGCGGTCTGGGGAATCTGTATCTGAACCATTTTTGAAGATGTGTTGATGTGTTATGATGTGGAAAAATGTCTCTGTTTCTGGTGATGGAGAACAACCAGAACTAGACTATATACCTCTCGTTTCCATGATTCCGAATCCCCAAGATAACCCATAGTTGGATTTGTAAGGAACCTCTTCCGTGGAAAAGTGCCTTGTTCCCAGCAGACTGGGGACTTCCCTGACGCAACCTCGGTGGTCCGCGGGTCCGCAGGTCCGCACACGCACGGCCATACTCAAGATGGTTGACGTGATGAATTCTCCGTGGATCCTTCACCACGGAGCAAAGAAACACAGTCTGGCAAATGCCGTCACTTGAACGGGGCCGCTCGGGGTTACACCCTCGAAGCCGTAACAAGCAAAGCTCCCCGTGCCAACACCTTGAATGTGTTGCGTTTCCCCGCCTAGAGACCCACGTTCCCGCCGGACGTTTATGTCACTTTTTCCGACTTTTCGGGTCCGAGATGGGGCCGCGAGGTTTCTAGAAGGATTTTTTTTTTATGCGTTGAGTGTCGTTGATCTTGGAGGTTGCATGTTCCCATGACTCGTGGCTCATGCGGTTCCGGGTCCGCTATCAATTGGCGGTGTCTATGAAGTGTTTGTCCAAACATGAATCATACACTGAATTAAATGTAGGGTATTTTGATAGAGACGATATTGAGGGTTTCATGAATGTTAAAGTGTAGATTTACAGCTATTCCGTTCCTGCCGTTCTTTCCAGCAATTCACATACATGCATCAATTGGCGTGATCCTCTTTATCGGGGTTACAGTTGCCCCGCTAACCTGATCCAAGCCAGTTCCCATACTCTGGACACATGTCAGCCAGCACCTCGTTCCACGTATTAGCTACATGACCTGAAGCAAAGAAAAAAAAATAATCATTCAACTAAGTTCCTGACTTATTCCATGGCTCATCAGATCAACATCCAACAAAACGGACTCGGCCTCCAGCTGCCAAGCTCCAGTGGATCATCCTCTGCATTGACGACCCCTCGGCGCACCGCTACGCCCAACCCTGGCTCCCCCTCTGGCCTCGTCGTCTTCTCGGGTGGAAGCGCCGCGAACAATCTCGTCGACGTCTTTGAGAGCGTCCGAGATGCTAACCAGTGCACGCTCAGCTACGTCATTCCCATCTCGGACAATGGAGGTAGTAGCAGCGAGATCATCCGCGTGTTTGGTGGGCCAGGTGAGACCTCTCCTCCCCTTGCATGCAGCTAAGACTGACCGGGGCCCAAGGTATCGGAGACGTGAGGTCACGTTTGGTTCGTCTTATTCCGAATGACGGGAGTTCTGAGACGGCTGCTATAAAGCTCTTCTTTAATCATCGCTTACCCAAGGCTTACAATGAGGCGAGGTCCGAATGGTTTGAGATTCTTGAGGCCACGCATCCACTTTGGGATGACATTTCGTCGCCTAAGCGTGAACTCATCCGGTCTTATCTCAATAGCTTCAATCTTGAAGTTGTGAAGCGAATGAGACCTAGCAGTCGGTTCGACTTTTCGGGCGCAAGCATTGGGAATTTGTTCCTCACCGGAGCTCGCCTTTTCACTGGTAGCTTCGAGGCTGCCATTTATCTTCTGAGCTCCATCTGCTCAGTACCAGACCGGATAGCAGTTCTTCCTGCCCTTAACACCAATTTCGCCAGTCATATCGCTGCAGGGTTGGAGGATGGGACAATAATCACAGGGCAAAACGACATTTCTCATCCCAGCGCACCAACTGCAGCTGTCCCCGGAACTTCAGCTGGCCTTCACAGCCCAACGGTATCGAGACACGAGGTATGGGATCATCACCATGTAGAGGACGCCAACCTCCCGGGAACTCTACCAGCGTTGCGAAGACCGGCTATCGCCTTCTCTAAGGAACAGGAAGAGGACTTGCCGGCAAGAATATCCCGGCTCTGGTACATCAATCCATATGGCGAAGAGATCAAGATGCCTGCCAACCCACGTGTCTTGGATGCCCTTCGCTCAGTACACAGCATAGTGTACAGCATCGGATCCTTGTTCACATCTCTCGTTCCCAGTCTCGTCCTACGTGGTGTGGGAGATGCGATCGCAAGTCCCCAGATCCGGAACAAGATCCTCATCCTCAATGGTACTACCGACCGAGAAACTGGTCCCTCTACGGCGCCCTTTACTGGCCTCGACTTTGTGGGCGCTATCGCCAAGGCTTGTGCCGACTCGAGAGGCCTACCACAGCCAGAGGAGGATGAGTACTCCCAGTACGTAACTCACGTCATCTACATCGAAGGACCAAACTCGCCCAAGGTGGATAAGCAACAGTTTGGGCTTCTTGGAATCGATGCGACGAGACTATATGGACCCAAAGACGAGACGGGCAGAGGAGGAAAATATGACGCCAAGGCGTTGACCCAAACACTCGAGTCCATCATTGGGAGAAAGGATGCTCGGTCGGATAGAAGCCGACGTAATACTCTTGTAGGATGATGACGGATGGTGTAATAGAGGTATTTTGCATTAAATAGGAAACTCGCTTTGGGTATGTAATCGAACCTGGGCTGACCCGTATCGGCCGTTGTGTAAATCTTCCATCATCTTGTAATACCTTCTTCTCCCGTACGCCATGTTGTACAATCCTATCCAGTCTTGTCCCTCAACCATTAAATCCCCTTTCCTCTCCTTTTCCATCAAAGAGACCCCTGTGCTAAGAACAGGTAGACCATGACGACAGGCCAGCAAGTCGATAGTAGTAACGCGGCAAGGACAGAGCTGAGCCCGACGTAGTTCTTGTCAAAGGGTCCCTTCCAGCGGTCGACGAGGGCGCAGGTGCTGAAGATCATGGCGCATCCGTAGACGGAGACTGCCCAGAAGATTCCGAGCTTGATGGCTGAGCCGCGGTCTTCGGGGCTTAGGACGACGCCCGAGGTGTCGGGGACAAAGGTTGAAGAGAGGTTGTTGCCCATGGTGGGTGAAGTTGAGGTGAGATTGTATGTGGGTAGGAGAGTTGTTGGTTGGAGATGGGGCCTTGTGTTTTTTTTTGTTGGTAAAAGAAAGTTTGAGATTGATTGAATGTAAATTGATCCAGCAATAGCTCGCCTGCGAGTAAAGAAAGGAAAAAGACTTCAGATTCCCTCCCAAACAGCGAGACGGCGTCAAGAAAAAGGCTCTCTCTGGCTCTCTTCAGCCCCTCGTCACAATCGTGAGAGGACAGGGGTTTTCCCAGCCCGTCACAACGGACCATGCCCCTGTCGCAGGCTGGGCGTCGATCTAAGGCACTAGCCAATGACACGTCTCACATGCCATCGGACCAGGCCAAGCCGGTCGCGGATTCGTCTTGGTTAGTGATGCTGGCTGCAGAGAGGGGTTCAAGGCGTCCAATCGTCTCAGAGGTTTAAGCGCGGGGAGGATCACAGTGATAAGAATAGGATGGTCTTGGTGAGTCGATTAAAGGCTTGTGATGAGCCCATTTAACAGACAAGAAGCCAATGATTCTACTTTGTGAATTATCTTCCCAGCCTTTCTCTGGTCATGCTGACTTTTTTTTTTTTCCTCGTTCACCGCATTGATGAGAAATTAGTTCATTTGTTTGGCGTCTTGTCTCGCGGTTACAAGCGAGTTTTGAGTTGTTGGGAAATGTGACAGTGGTAAAACGTCTCAGCTCACACGCTTCTTCTCTCTAGCTTCTCTAACCACCGCCTCGCCAAGTCCGAAACCTCCCACTCGTCCTCATCCCCTTTAGCCTCTTCCACAAGCGTCTTGATTGTCGGCTTGAGTTCCTCCCACATGCTCACAGGCACACACTCATCCACAAATTCGAGTAAACTCACGATCCAACCCCCGTCTCCCCTTTCCTTCTCGATGAGCTTCCCGATCGGCCCCACCGTCACCTCCGGGAACCTGGCTAGTTGAGTCCGACACCCACGGAACGGGGGCCAGTTTGCGTCGGCGAGCCAGTTGAGTAGACCCGGTACGTGCGGGCGCATTTCCTCTGCGGTTTTTATACGTTCTTGGAGAGTGCGCTCGGCGATGTGATCGCTCTTTGTTTGAGGAACCCATATCGCTGTCGGATCATCCATGAAGCGTATGAGCGATGCTGCTTCGCTGCGGAGGTTCGTCGCACCTTGGTAGTGCGACGCCGCCGTGTTGGAGACGGGTGTTTCGGCTACGGCTTCCAGGGCCGGACGGTAATGTTCAAGCTCCTCAAGAGGAAGGTCAACAACTATTTCGTTGAGGGCTGTCCAGGCAAGGTAAAAAGTCGTCTTGGTCTTTTATCGGTGATTTTATCATGTCGGAGACTGCAGCCACTGTTGGAGTTTCTGTTGCGCGTGATCGGATTGTTTCGATTCCGGGGGGTTTGCGTTGGTGAGACTTGAAGATGGCTTGGCTGGCGGATGAGAGGATGGCTGGAACTCGAGCTCCAAATGCCTTCTCATCTAGGCTAGCAAGCAAGTCGAGGTCTGTCGTGTCGCCTTTGCCCTCGGCGCTTGTTGGCGTGTTTTTGTTTCATCTCTTGAGTGCTCATCGTGAATTTGGTCTCTGTTCTTGGTTGTGATTGTGATGCAAGTTCTTGGTGTTTAGGGTGCGTCAGCTTGTTGGATATATTCACTAGCAAGGCACGCCGTCAGAGTCACACCGACCTCTCAGTAAGCACTCACTCAAAGCCACATTGTCTAGCTCCGCATGCTGCATATCTAGGCGATATTGTGTAAGCCTTGCTATTTTTTATTTATTTTTATTTTTTTGCCTCATTAACATGAGAATTGACTTACACCTAAGCTCTCGTGCGTGGTGGTTTGAGTTGGGTCGACGCGGCCAAACACAAACCTACTTGTCTTTACTCCTCGCAAACGTAGAATGGTCAATAAAAACCGTTTTTATTTTTCAGGTTTATTTATTTATTCCGCCTCAATGTCCCACGGTGACCAATCCTCTTCCCTTCGGCGCTCTACTCATGACTACCCTATGTCACTGGACACAAGTATTTCGATGGTCAATATTCCGTAATGGCTACTCGGACGAATTTCTTTGTCTTTCCATCATGTTATCTTCTGGATCAGACTGGATTCAAAGGCATCGAAGCACCCTAAAGCGGCTTTGTGAGCTGCTTTGTCTCAAGTCGGACTGTTCTTTGTCTTGTCCATGAAACCGATTGATCAATACCATTAAACAAGCATAATGATCTTTACTTGTATTCCTTTGTTCGGGGAAAGCTTGAGGGATATGAAGCCCAGGAGCCTTCCCTCCAACTCACACATCGACAATTCTTAAAAAGCGATAATTGCAGTCCGAGAGTTCGTTCGAGACAGCACCCATAGTTAGGTTCTGGCCAGAACGATACTAGGCCGACTTTCTAGACATGGAACCTATGCGACGGCATGACCGGGGCAGGTTTGAATACTACCCCAGATGCGCCAGAGAGTGGGAATCGTACGATTTCCTCCTAGCCCTCCCCGAAGTCCAAGCCTCCCTCCGCGAACTCTGGTCCGACTGGCTCTCAAAGCAATCCCCAGATTACATCTTCAACCCCTGGTTGAATGGCTGCGTATGGATGCTCTACCTCGTAGAGCGCGAGCCTCTTAGGTGGTGCTATAATCGTCCTAGACCGAACAAGGAGACGTGGGGTGAGACTGCTCATCTTGTACGTTTGCTCGTGCAGTGGCAGGTCGTGTATAGGACTATGGAGCAGAGTCGTCGTGGGCCTTTGAGTCGCAGGAGACGTAATCTCTTTGTGCGTGATACCCTTGCGATCGTTTCTGTTTGGGCTAAACTTCAGCTCTCTGGGTCGGCGACGATTCGTCATGTCAGGGAGACGTTGCCCCCGTCGCTTCGGTAAGTCATCTGCTTAACCCTCAAGGTTTCTTATAGGTAGTGGGCTTTCAGGTGTCGCTCGGTGAGTGTGGAGGATATCAATTGCACTGACATTGCGCAACGCGGGTCAGCAGGTCAAGCAGCCAACACTTGACAATTGAGCTGTCGATGGATAATAAATCACATTATTTACCTCTTCAATAAATTCTCAAGATTAATTCCAATTAAAATCCCATCATTAATTGCAAAAAGATGGTCACGAGTCACCTAGATAGCAACATCCCATAGCTCTCAAGGGAGCAGGGCTGGTAAGGCCCGAGGATCAATCAAGGAAAGGGGGGTACGCTAGAATATCACCTCTTCGCACCGGTACTCGGTCTGCATATTTTTGAAACATGCCCCCAAATCAACCCGAAAAAATCCCAAAATCCTCATGTGAGCACTAGCCGCGGAACGGCTTCCCATACGATGCGCTGAGGGCTTGGACAGTTCGGAGTTGAATCTAGGACATATGGTGATGCCTGAGATCTTTGGTGACCCGTAACCGTTAGACCAGATGGGAGCTGGTCTAGTTGTTGAAGGGATTACTGCAATTCTGGGTGATATGGTGTTGTCTTTTTTGAAGTGCAGGTGTTGGGCAGTGTTGGTGTTGACTGTTGGCAGTGTCAGGGACCGTCAGGGGTTGATGTGTGACTTCATGCAGGTACCGCACCGAAAATTGGTGGAGTGTATTAAAAGTGGGTCACGATTATTTGGAGGGAGCTTCTTTTACAGATGGAATTAATTTCATGTACAACCTACAGCATGGCTGTAGATTCCTAAAGAATAGATACCCCTTGACTCCTTCAACTGACACACTTCAACCGAACCATTATGTCAAGGCGTTTTTGAAAAGATGAAAGATCCTCCAAATCATCCCATGGAAAAATGACCGCGAATCATTGTAGTTTTGGAAAACATGTACCCTTTGATCCCTTGTCCCACTTGGAACGGTCAGCCATCCCATCGAAGGCCGGGCATCAACTATAACAAAAAACACATTATCAACACATCATAGCATCATATCGTCCCACTCGGAACGATCTTGTGTGTCGGTTATCCCAGCTTCAACTATGATAAAGAACACATTTCCAACAGATCATAGCATCATATCCCAATGCTAACACAGTGACCTTTGTCCCACTTGGAACAGACACCTTCAATCCCCTCTGACCCATCGCAGCAAGCCAACACCAAGAGATGAATCCCTTGTCTGAATGTTGACCTCGAATCCAAGTTCACCACCACTATAGCTAGTCAGTATCTCATCCCTTGATCTCGAAATCATCTGTCATGACATACCTCCTCTGATAACTGTCACGACGTTCCTCTCATCTGTCCAACCTCGTCCCTAGAACAGATCAAAAGACGCTCGATAGCGGGACCTAAATCCGTCGATGATCCCGGTCCTAGAAGTGTCTACCCATCCGCTCGTACGCCCTCATCATATCCTCTGCATCCCGAGCGTTCCTAAATTGTCGTGGAATATTCGCCTGGAACCCATCCCACCGTGGGGCCTGCTGGTCGAACCCATCATACCATCGTTCCCAACGATGTCCAGGGCTGACATTCCTGACATTCCCCCCTTCAAGGATATAGTTCCAGTCGTCTTCGTGTTGTTGTTCTTCCTCTCTTCGTGGACGGCGGTAGCCAGGGCTGACCCGTCTAGGACTACGGGGGTGAGCATCACGTCGCGGCTGGTCATGTCTGTGTCGTCTGCGGCGGCGGGAATCATCGGAATCACTGTCAGAGAAGTCGTCACGCCCACCGTCGTGCTCGAAACAACAGCCTCCTGGACGTGTGGCAGCATTACGGCATCCTCGATGACGGCACGAGTGATTCTCGCAGAAATCGGATCCTTCCAGTCGTGCAAGCTCACACCCACGTCGCCTGCAGACGTGATCAGTGCAGAATCGACTATTCATGCGAGCATCCGCAGAGCAGCCTCTCCATGAGCACGTGTGCATAGAACAGTGTCGCGAGTTTGGGTCGTTCGCGTTGTCGATGCGTTCCTGGCACCCCTCGATTATACAAGTATCTAAGAGGTAATGGTCAGTCCAAGTCCTGTCTACACATTGCCCAAGGTAGCTGGGACTCACGAGGGGTGCACCACCGGTTCTCTGGGATCCGTTCGTTGTCACGGCATCTATGGCATCCCGTCACACCGCACTTGTGCTGTTGGCAGTAATCGCTGTAGCCATCGACAATGCCATCACACTGGGGGCCAGGGGCGCGGCATAGGTGGTGGTAGGCGCACAACGTCTTTGGATGCCCATCTGCATCCAGGATTGTAGGGCGTCTGCAGCCTGCAAACCCACAGGGCTGGTGTTCAGAGCACATTTTCCCGTTCCGACCCTGTGGGTAGACCTCTAGAAGACACCCAGGCTCGTCGCAGGTGTGCTTCTTGCAGAGCTGGCCGTCGGGAACTCGGATTTCTTCGCAGTCTCGCTTGCTACATTTGTTCTCTTTGGCATGTGCTGCGCAGAACAATGTGACAGAGTCGCGACGCCTCTTGTAGCAGCCCCCCTCGGTGCAGGCATCTATTCCTCGTCAGCTTGATATTTGGAGACGATGAAAGGGTTCACTAACGCTCTGGACAGAACCATCTGTTTACTCCTATCTGGGAGTATCTCAGCTGGTATGGTTCAAACCTGACGTGACAATCAGGGTCGGCGCATTCGGCGTCTAACGTGGTTAGCCTTTGCTTCATGGGTCTGGACGGCATCAACGCACGCTTCTCACAGTACTTTTTCGCCCCTTCTCGTTTGATCACCGCAAAGACTAGGTCCAGCTTCACAGGCATCTATCTTCCGTTAGATTCATCTCATCCTCCAACTTGGACATGGAATGCTCACGGCGATGGCAGAAGTGGTAAAACTCTCCCGTAGTGGAAGACTTTGCAACGTGATTGCGACATCCCTCAACCATACATATATACTCTCCCTTGTGTTTTTGGCCCCCGGCCGGCATGCGGAGGAGTGGTTGGGTACGCATGGTGTCTCGAGGTGCCGGATGTTTGGATGAGTGTCGTTGATGAGGTACTCTGTGGCCTGTATGTTAGCTTGTGTTGTCATGGACTCGACACCTTGATGAGGTTGCATGGACTGACCTTGAAGTAAGGATGGAAATCTGATGTTTGATGTCTTGATGTTTTGATCTTTGATTATGGTAGTTTGTGATGAGCAGGAATGATAGTAGCTATCCAAGGGATGGAAGACCTTTACTTATACTTGGGATGAGGCTCTTCGTCGATAGCCCCCTTAGGCGCCAACCAGACTAAAACCGATGGCCTCCTTCCATCCGATTCTGCCTCTTGGGAAGCGGTCAGTGATTCACTGTCGAAAGTGGGTGTTCCAAAGAGGCATCCGTTTTTGGGTCTGTGATTCCAACCCTGTACTCTCATTGAGAGGCCTCCACGGTTGGTAGCCTGAGGGTGGTGCCGATCTTCGAGCTCAAGCATAGGTGAGTCTTGCTGCCATTCTCTCTCGAAGACAAACATATTTCTGTAGCCTTGCATATGAACGGGGCGGTGACGATGTGGCTGCCTTGTCTTTGTGTTCCAGGCCATGGACAAGCATTGGTTTGGGTTTGAGATACCTAGCCGGGCACACAAATTTGGTGTTATCAGAGCTCAGCGTCGGAGGAATTAGGAGTGGGACAAGGTGTTGGCACAACATGATGGGTTCGGTTCGTTGAGAAGGAGATGTGAGCTGATAAGATGCGATCGATCGAAAGGAATTAGGAATCTATCAGATGATCAGTTGTTGAGTCTCGACCAGCAGAGGCAGATTACTCACCTGTCACAAAGGCAATCAGGGTAACCAGACTCCAGCTCAACATTCAAAGCGTACTAGTCCTTCAGAACATATCCTCTACTGCAGTGAATGGCAGGATTTGCCTTTGGGGAATCGTATCGTCTCTCGTTCTTTAGGAATACGTTGAGGTGTCTGCCTCGGGCTCGCTTCCGGCTGGTCCCTCCCGTAGCCGCGAGAGGAAATAGAACGGGTGTGTTCCCATCTATTCTAGACTCCCATGCTGAATTAGCCTGCACACAACGTCTCACAAACTAGCCACATGCATGGAACGTACCTCTGGAGATCTTGCTTTAATCTGTAGGAAGAAGTTGCCTGAGAGTAGTAGCCCGGTCTTGGTTTTCTGGCCTTCTCTGGCCATCGGAGGAGGTACGAGGCTCTCCCAGACAAAACTGTGATGGTAGGCAGTCGTCTATTGTTGGGGCTCAACTGCCTGCACTCCTGTCAGTATCACATTCTCCCACGAACTACTAGTCGCCTCGTTTTCAAACGAACATGTGCCGCTGCCCCGTCATTCTCTGTATCATCATGTGCTGGCCATGTTCTCGCGAGCGCTTCCGCGGCGTTCAACGTATGACTGGTGGTAGCATAATCGAGAACAGAGGCGCCCGGCTGGAGTGGAAACTCGAGCTGCACGCGTCATAGGATCAAGCGGGTAGAGTGTTCGTTGGATGCAGCCTGAGGGGACGAGCTCCCTCTTCCCCGGTCGATTCGGTTGGTCAACCAAACGCCGAATCTCGTGTTCCAGTAGGCGTGGGGGTTCCTAACTCACAGGCTGGTTCTGGATGCATCTTGGTGAATCTGTGCGGCTCTGCTGAGACCTGCTGGGGTTCGGCCGGTGGAAGTTTCGGGTGTGCATGCGTCAACTGCAAGGCATGGAGCATACATGTCTCTCCTTCATCTGTGCAGTTTACCGTCATTTTGACGACATAAAACAGCGGCTTATTTCGACTAAAAGAGAAGCATTGTCAAAACGCTGAATGGACGTCTGTTCTAAGAAAATGCAGTCACGTGTGGGGTTCGAAATAGGAGGGCCTCGCAGTCACCAAAAAGTAGGAGCCTGAATTTTCAGAACAATTTCTTCTCTATTCCGCTATAGGAGGTTCCATACGCTTCTACCTCTGTAAATTCCCACTGAGCCTCTCCCCAACTGTTCCTTGCCATTGTATGCGTGTAACCGTCGGCAGTTGTTTTTGTGATCGCTTGCCGAGGGGTTTGCCCTATCAAACCTCGGACGCCCCTTTTTGTTCGCTATTTGTCCCATTGCCATTGTCATACTGGTCGTGGAACCAAGCCGTTTGTGCCTTGTTGGCGAAATTCCTAACGCCTGATTCACACCTGGTTGCAGGATCAGTGACCTGCCTCGCTCGCTCCGTTTTGTGACATAGTCCGGGTTCGCAGGAACGGAGTTGAAGGTTTCAAGATTTTTGGTAAGGATCGTTTCTCATTGAGGTTATCTGGGAGAGAAGAGAAAAACCAAACTAACAGCGCCCCATCAGAAATAGGCCAGAACCATGAGATTGCCAGACCGGCGCCGTACGGACAAGTCGAACAGGAATGGACCTTCGGGCCCCGAAACAAAAACGAACGACGACCGAGGACGAGACCAATCTCGGGCTCCAAGACCACCAGCAGAGGTTCGGCTCGGGCGAACCACCAGGCGAACCTGAATCTTCCCATGACCTTGATGGGCTGCCCCAACGGAGGTACAGATTCAAGTCATCCAGCCGAGTCTGTAGCAGCAGGACTACCGCAGCTCCCACTAGACACCACCTGACCGTCCTCTCTCGCTCAGAGTCCCTGCTTCAACTACCCGTCAGTCCTACACAAACTCAACAACAACACTGAGGGGAAAGACTGTTGACTCTTACCTCTATGGTCCCAGAGACACCGACAGGACGCACCAAGATTTGTTGGGCAGCAATCGATGAATGACTTCTCCAATTCTGATTCTCCGGGACGTCCTCTGATTTAAATATGACCTTTATCTAAGTACAATGTGTTTCCCTCACCTCGCAAGGTTTCCCGAATACAGGAGGTAAGGGGACTTCATGTTTGTCGAGGGCTTGTGGAGGTTGACGGTTCGGCTAGGACAAGCCACACAATCTTGATTATAGGCGAAAATGTACTACTCATGATGCCAGCTGACTCGGGGATAGGGACGTTTTTGATTTTCTTTCGAATTTCTTACCTCGTCACAAGTACACCACGGGCCGATTTGAAACCTGGATGACGTGTCCATCGGACTCCGAATACGAATCTTTGTTCACCGGGTCCTCGATAGAGAAAGAATAGGCGTTGTAATACGGGATGATGGGAGATCATTCGGTAAGAACTGCTCTCTCTTGAAGAAGTTCGGCAGTTGGATGGTCAGACTAACCCAAGACATCCTCGGGATGACATTGCGAGACTACGAACTCCAGTTCTGCTGTTGAACGACATTCCCCCCTCCTATAATAGTCGGAAATCGCGTTGAGTAGATCACAAAGGACTCAGCTGACTCAGAATCCTCCTACTACCATACACAGATGGCCGAAGAGTACGGAACTACGCGCTCAGGCAGTCCATCATCTGCCGAATCTCTCACAATGGAGACCATTCCAGGTTTAAGACGTCAGTGACCTACACAGAAAGAGGGGATGAACCACAAACATGGCCATCTCCGGAGACGCGGATGATTCAGGGGGCCGAGACGGATGAAAGGGGAAGTAGCGCCGTGTCTATACGTTTCAAGCTATTGATAGAGTCGTACAGTCTTTTTTCAAGCTGTCAGAACAGCAGACAGCTGAGTATGAAATCATCAGCAAAATGATTCTCTTAATGTCTCTTGTCTGCCGAACTGCCCCTGACTCTGAACGCAACCAACCTGGCTTCAGGGTTTCCTCAAAGACTATCGCGGCAAGCCACGAAAGGCACCAAGAGGAAGCATATTGTCTTCTTGCACTCTTTGTTAGATACACCACAGGTATGCCAAGTGCCACTCTCCCAGCTCTTTTCCATTACGAAGAAACATACTCTGTTCAACTTCACCGACCAAGACAGCATAGCTAA
This sequence comes from Fusarium oligoseptatum, assembly GCA_003946995.1. Classification (NCBI taxonomy): domain Eukaryota; kingdom Fungi; phylum Ascomycota; class Sordariomycetes; order Hypocreales; family Nectriaceae; genus Fusarium; species Fusarium oligoseptatum. The sequence goes on from NKCK01000011.1 coordinate 289,053, forward strand.
TCCAATCTCCAGAAACAGATCCCACTTGTCTCAGATGACCACACTCCACGTCCTCCCCGAAGACCAACCCCTCGCCTGCATCCTAGGCCAGCAGATTCTCAAGATAGGAGCACCCGAGCCGAGGGTAGAGCAATGGCATAGACCCAAGATGAAGAATGGAAAGATGACAAAGGGGTGTTGGAAGAGGATGAGGAGAAATCCATTTCACGTCCTCACGGCGTATGAAGTGAGGAAGGATGCACTATTTATTACTCTCAGTCTGTACCGGAAGGCTGGTAATTCTTGATTTCAAGGTTCAAGGTTAGTGGTTTGTCTTTACCCAATCGTCAAGTTTCGCGATTTACCCCCAACACCCCCTTATCCAAAGACTCAAGACGATGTCCTTTTTTGTCTTTAGTCTTCGCCTCTGAGCGGCATTGATTCATCTTTCAGGCCTCATCGTCTTGCTCAAATGTTAATATTAGTTTCGAACAGAGTCTCCTCGATCCCGAAATACAGACCCGACCCCAACCCCTTTTCAACCATGCCCCCATCGAATTTTTATACTGGCCAAACCGTTGACGGGACGATACGATCCTCGACATTTCTCTTCACGGGGGAGAAGATTTAGTGTTAGGGCTGGGTACTATGGCGTCGAGCATATATCCGACAGGAGGTTGGAGGTATTCAGAAAAAGGGGTACTTGCTAAGCATCCTAGAAAAATCTTCCAATTCAATTTCTGCCATCTCTGGTACCTTTTTCCGAGACACCTTGACTTTTTACAGGGAGAATTCGTCTGATACAGGATTGCATGGGTCCCAGGGCCCTGATGTAATTTTCGACCTCGTTCTAAGTATCTATCATCCAACGACATCTCTATCGTACAAGTCGTCGACTAACAATCATTACTCTGCAGGTATTACTCGATCCCCGAACATGCCCCCTACCTCCATCTTAGCGTCGACCTACGAACTCACCAACTCTCGACCGGCCTCGCTTCGATCTACATAGGCTTTACGATACGAGTATACGAAGGATTTTATATAAAGGGTTTCCGTCCACGATACTATCCGGCACCGTGTTCGACGCCAGTAGTATGGGAAAGATCATGTACTTTGCCGCTCTACCAGGCACGCTGTCGGCATGAGAGAGGATGGCTATAGGAGGTCGTGTTGAACTAAGTGTTCTCCTGTTGCCCAAGATGCCGCAGGGTCACAGTCATCTATAAAAAGCCGTTTCAGGTGTCCTTCAATACCCTACCCTCTCTGAGAACATTCCTCTCTTGTCCAAGATCATTCTAGATCCGCCTTTGCTGAATATCCGCCCAGTGAGTGGCACGCTCTTCGACAAGAATCAAACTAAGTCGGGTAGCCGGCTTCAGCATATCGAACCACGAGCTAACAGGAGCTTTCCCTTAGACCAGCCTCTCCCCCTGATGCATACGAACGTACCTCGATCCCCAATCAGTCCTACACGTACAAGAAAGGGCCGCCAAGTCCAACGGGATGATACCGTGATAGGAGATACTCCGTAACACTTGCGTTCAAGGATCGAGACGATGCTGAGGTTGAGAACAACACGAAAGGGGACTGAATCGAGGAGATATACCTACAGTTCACAGGAGAGAGCAAGAGCTATTAAGGGGCTTGGTTTGATACCATGAGTTTGTAGAATAATGGACAAGTCACGGAGCAAGTCACAGGAAAGGGACCATAGGGAATGTGTATAATCGTCATGTTCCTCATGCGACGTTAGACAATATAGGTACATTAAACCACAAATGTGCTTGCTTGCTTGCTTGTGCTATACCAGTAACCACCCAGGCTACTCATGAAACGCCAAAAGAAAAATGCAATCTGCCACCCATCACTATATAGTATTTACTTCAGGGTTGCCTTGAGAGGCAGGTTGCGAGAGCTGCTCCCAACATAGAGAGTCTTCTCGTAGTCTGTAATGACCCAGTTCTGAGAGACGACATCCCAGTTGCTCAGGTCACGACGAGTAATGTCAGCTGTGAACCTGACACTCTGGCCAGGGGCAATGTTCTCGATTCGATCGAAGCCGCGGAGGACACGGATGGGCTCGTTCTCGCCGCCGTGACTGATGTAGAGCTGTGGGATCTCATCCGATGTGGCGTCGCCAGTGTTAGTGATGATAGCACTAACAGTGTATAGCACGTCCCAAAGTCGAGGGTTTCCACCTGGAGCACCAGAGGACGGAGGTCGCGACTGGGCTGAGCCATCGAGAGCTCCAGGGGGCAGGAATTCTTCGGCAGTCTTTCCGTAGTCAGGGTCGCCAGAAGCCTCTCTTCCAGAAGAAGAGGTGTTCAGCCAAGGATAGATGAACTGGTAAATGTAGCGAATTCCCGAGGGGAAGGTGTAGTCGGCAAGGTCGGTGCTATAGTTGCCAAGGACCGGAGCAGGGATCGTCTCGGCAGTGGGAGGATCGTAAGGAATCTTGTTGTGGGCTTGAACATTGAGTTCCGAGTACTCGAACGTGGTCCAGGACAGACCATGGCCGAACTCGTAGATAGGAGAAGACTCATCGGTGGACTTGCTGCCGTCAGTGCTAGGAGAAGCCTTGTCGAAATGACGATAGTCGATAAAGACACCCTCCGTGAAATCATCCTGAGGAGCACCCTGGCCATTGTTGGGCTCGTAAAGAACATCTGTGCCATAGCTCTTTCGGGTGCGTCCCCATGTGAAGGGGGAACGACCAGGGCTTGTCTTGCCATAGAGAATGTCGACGAGAGCATTGCCGGACTCCTGACCGGGAACACCAGCCCACACTATGGCGGTAATGTTCGGGTTGTCGTACCATTCCGTCAGGATGACAGGGCCAACAGTGTGCAGAACTACAATGGTGTTGGGGCAGATTGAGGAGACGTTCTTAATCAGGTCGTCACCCTCGTTCCACAGTGTCAAGTTCTTTCGATCACCTTCGTTACCATCGACGCTGATGTACCCTTCTCCCGCATTCGCGTTGGCAAACACTATAGCCGTCACGTTAGGCTGGCTAATGAGAGTTCGTGTCTGTTCCCACTGGTTGTTCCGCAAGACGCTCTCGTAGCGAGTACCGTCGAGGATTGCTTGGTTCTGCAGAGCTTGGTCGGGAGTAACAAGGTAAGGAAACTGAGCTGTTCCTGAACCCCAGGACATGGCCAGAGTGCCGTTGTTGCATCCGCGGTCACCGCAGCCGTTAGGGCCAGCAGGGTTCGGGCCGGCATCTTCTCCAACGACAGCAAGGAACTTGGGCTTCTTAAGAGGCAATGAACCAGAGTTCTTAAGGAGGACAGTGCCCTTGGCGGCCGAAATTCGAATGTGCTCGCTGTGGTCATGTCGAACATCAACACCAAAGTTGATCTGTTCCCAGTTCTCCTTGGCAGCGGCTTGAACGTAGCCATAGGTATCTCGACTCCAGGAAGAGAAGTTGATGTCAGGAAGGTCCTCAACAGTCTTGCCAACCTTGAAGAATGCCGCCATGATTCTCATGGCCATATCGTCAATACGCCAGTCGGGTACAGTGCCGTTGATGACAGCAAGGGTCAGGTTACCACCCCAGAAGCTGTATCCAGTGTTGAACAGAGTATCACCGGGCATGGTCATGTCAAGGCCTGCAACAGCGGTAGCAGCTCCAGCGTGTTGAGCTTGCCAGTCACTCATGACGAAGCCCTGGAATCCAAGTTCTTCCTTGAGAATTCCGTTGAGAAGCTTGGAGTTTTGGCAGCCATAAGAGTTGTTCAGCTGCTGGTAGGAGCACATGATAGCACCAACACCGGCCTTGACAGCATCTGCAAAAGGCCAGAGATAGAGCTCGTGAAGAGTCTTGTCATCGACGTTCGAGGACAGGGACTCGGTAATGTTGTAACCACGGCCCAGGGATTCGGGGGCCTGGCGATGGTGCTCTAGATGGTTGTTAGCCGATTTTCAGCGAACAAATAGGAAGATGGCATACCTTGTTCGTTGCCGATATAGTGCTTGGCGCAGGCAATAGTACCACCATCTTGAATACCGCTGACAGTCTCAGCCATGGCAACGCCAGCAACGTAGGGATCAACTGAGAAACCCTCCCAGTTGCGGCCACCAGTAGGAGTACGACCAAGGGGACCGGTAGCAGGCCCAAGTGCAACATCAATGCCTTTCTCGTGGTGCTCAGTGCCCATTAGGAGGCCACGCTGGTACCATAGAGCTCGACTCCAAGAAGCACCAGCGGTAATACCGGTGGGAAAGGCGGAGTTGTAGTCAGACAAGCGGATGCCGAGAGGACCATCCTGCATGCAAAGACCACGCATTCCAAAACGAGGAAGGGAACCGACATTGCCGACGCAACGTTCACCCATCCATCTGCCTCGAGTGTTAGTAGTGTGTATAGAGGGGACATGAACCTCGGGAAGGAGGTCGAATCGAAGTGTCACGTCAGGAGAGAGAAAAACAAGTGACTCACCCAACACCAGTAGTCAAGTTGACTTTTTCGAGCAGAGTAAGTTGAGAAACAAAATCCTTCGCCTTACTGTAGGCCTCCTCCCAGCCAGGTGCCGCTGGATCCATCCATGGCGAAGGATAGTGAGGAGGAGAATGGGCGAGAGAAACATTATTGGCAGCGACCTGTAGAGGTTTTTGATCAGCTTGAGAACCAGCCATGGGGACCAGCCCCAAAAATGCCGCGAGAAGGACGGTGAAGCGCATCATGTCGATCCCAGGGAAGCGAATTTGGCAAATCTAATCCTGATGCTGTAGCTCTTCCTCGTCTTCCTCAGGCCACCTCTAGTGTTTGAAGGCGACCAAAGAAAAAACGAAGAAACAGATGATAACACCAAAGGTAAAGATTACGACAAACTCTTGTAGAACAATGTCGTAGTTAGGTCGAGAAGTAGGAGAACGCATTGTAGAATCGGAACGAAGGGTAAATAGCCTGAACTTGTTTGTGCAGGGGTTGTGAAGCGGAGCGACGATGATGATTTGCTGTTGGTGGTGAAAGGTGGAGGTGGAGAGGAATTGTGGGAAGATGCAAGGGTTTGTGTGGGTTTGGAGGAGGAGGGGGAGTCCTTCAGTGGGAAGGGGGCTTTGCTCACCCTGGGATGAACTGCAGCGTCTGTGGCAGTGGCCAGCAGAACAGCTCCGAGGAGCAAATCCGACCTCATTCTTGCTGTATTTTTTTTTCTGTTTGATGGTCAATTATGTTTTTAATATTGTAGAGAGAGTATTGTATATAGATAATACAAACATTTTTATCTGCTCTGTATTTTTGTGGCGTCAATAGGTCTCCGTTGTGATGCGGCCCATCTGCTGTATGCCCCTGGAACCACTGTAAAGTACAATCAATGGGACGATATAGGGTTCAGACTCGAGGAATCAAGCCTGAGAGAGTATGCAGTCAAGCAGGAGAGGAATGGCCTTGATATAAAGAAAGACCGAGACTACTCTACTGGTCAATTTAAAAAGTAGACCCCCCAGCAGATGCTGTGTGGCCCTTTTTATGTGCCGGCCATGGATATTACTTCTCGTGCCAGGACATCCGAACAAGCGCATGTCTTGGGTCCAGGATCTTTTTTCCCCTCCCCTCCTCTTCTTCCTAAATGCTCACCAACCCAATTTATTTTTCTCTTGGCCGCGTATCCCTTCCCTGTCGGCTCCAGACTTGGTACGACTATCAAGGACTCGGAAGCTTTTTGGTACCTAAAAAACTCGATGACACACGCTCCAGAACCTCTTCGCCGATCGTTCGTTTCGTACCCCACAAACACCTCCAACAGGGCGGCGCGCGCGTCCGGCATTGCCAGACTTACAGCACACCACCACCCCCTGCGACTCGTGGGGAATAGGGCCGATGATGGGCCAGTTTGAGCAGTTGCAATGACGGCAGTCCATGGACTCTTTGCCTGCGAAATGACCAGCTGATGCATTTCTGCTTCGGCTTTACTCAACCGACAGGCATCAACCCAACAGTCTGCAGATGTAGGGTTTCTGGCCATGTTGACGTCAACTTCTCTTTTTTACGTGATGCAGGTAGTCTTGCATTGATCCTTGTCATTGTCGAGGGCAGAGAAAATCGATAGTGATTCCATAACTCCCGGGCTGGAGATGGTGATCGACACGCTAGCTTTCCCAACGGCGTAACGCAGTGTTCAGTTTCATCTCCTTCGGTCCCCTTTCTTCCACGCGTTTGACAGGTGAACTGGCGCACACACGTTTTTGTTGCAATTTGAAGCTCAGCTAAGCTAACAGAATTAGCTGACCAAGACACAGGAACAGCTTTCTTTCTCTCCTACGTTTGACAACACCTCCAATGGGTAACATTATACCCCCTGGCTAAAAAGATGACGCCAACACGCTTCGAAAAACCCTTGTTCCTCACGTCCCTCCCCGCATCCCCCGCGTCGTCGACCGATCGTCCGTCCATCGGGCCCCGCGCTCTTCGGCCCGTTTCGACTTCAACGAGAAACGAGGAACCTCGTGGTTGCTGCAAAGCTCTATTCCTCGCTCTCTTTACGAGGGACCATCCGTCGAGACCGAGTCTAAGCCCCCCATGTCCGTTCACAAGGTTACAGTTTACCCAATTTCCCTCTCTTGCCATGCAGAAGCAACGTGGTATAAGCCCATCCTGTGGATATTGGTGTTGCGTGGTACACAGGGTCGGGATGCTACAGGTTGAGACGCTCCGGCTCGTGCTGGTCCCGACCCGAACGTGGACGAAGGGATCCTCAGATCAAGCAAAATAAGGTTAAAACGAGTACACACGTCTATGGGTCATAGAGCTTGATGCCTGTCTAGGCAGGTGAATAGTTTTTGTCTATTTGTAAGACGTTCTTCAGCAGGTGATCCATCATAATGGCCGACTAAAGCCTTGATCGACCCATTCTACATGCATATCCCTCTCTCTAATGCCAGCAATACTCTAGGCTGCTGTAAAACTTGATCCTTGGCTTCCCCATTGCTCTCCAGAACCCCATCAGTAGATCCCGGGGATGATCCGGTAGCGGACAATCTTGCGGTACTTTTCCCAGTCCTCGCCGTACTTGCGGTGACACTTGTCGTCGTCACGGCGCTCGCGGTGGATGAGGAGGATGGCAAAGTACAGGATGTAAAAGTAGGTGATGAGCATGCCCCATCCCTTGGCCTCTCCCTGGACAACCTCTCGGCCATCCCGCATGACGAACGCTCCCTCGGCCTGGGCACCGGCGCTCAGGATCTGGTAGCCAGCGAGGCCGGTGGGCAGGCAGTAGGGCCAAGACTGGATCCAGTCACCCAGGTAGTTGATGTGTCGGGCAATTCCCCACCAGCCAGAGATGAGGAGCTTGCTACCCTTCTTGGTCTGGATGTACTTGAGCTGAGACACCTTCGGGTCGTTGGGGTTGGTTCGGAAGTTGTTCTTCTCGCTGTTGGCGGAGCGGAAGATGTAGAAGCCAAGACCAATCAGGGACAGCATCACGGCGAGACCAACAGGGCCGAGTGAGACAGGGTGCACAGCCAGGTACCGGGTCTGCAGGGAGTAGACGTATGGCACCCAGACAATGTCACCAAAGGCAAGCATCATTCCGAAACCATCAGTCGTGATGTCCATGGTGGTCAAGATAGCTGGCTCGTTCCACCAAGAGTCAAAGACGTAGACAGCCTGGACAAGGGTGATGCAGATGGCGCTGTCGGTAACGTAGCCGTAGTTACGGTACTGCTGCGCACACCAGGAGCAGTTAAAGATGATCCAGCCCATCATGCCAGGTCGAGCTCCAGCCACTCCTTGAGGTCGACCTCGCCAATCAGGGGGATGACGACCCTGGGGTTCAGCTCACGGCCAATGAACCAGTCGTACAGCATGTTGCCCGTGTGCCCTCCCGCGGCGAGCTCGCGGTTCTCCTTGTTCCCCGGCTTGACGCTGAAGCTCCGAACGTAGACAAAAGTGGCCACGACGTACGAGAAGATGGTGTTGGCGGTCAGGAGCTGGATGAAGTTGTCCGAGATGAAGGTCCAGACGGGGAACTCGGCGCCCTGGGCTGCGGTTCCGGCGGCGAGAATAGCAAGGGTGAACGAGCTGCTGTACAGAGCTGAAACAAGTCAGCACTTTATTCCTGCAAGATTCGGAGACGTTGCAACACACTGTTGAGTCTATACTTGAGACGACCCCCAGAGCGCAACTCAGTGCCCTCCACCTCATAGGCGGGAAGCACACGGTAGAGGATCAGAGACAGCAAGAGGTAGCCAGCCGTAGCAGCAGAAGCCTCCCAGCTAACAAGTCCAGCGAAGCCATCCTGAGGCCATCCAACTTCCTGTTTAAGCTTGTCGAGCGAGAGAGTCTTTGGGCTCAGCAGAGACGGCGCGGGGCAGCCGGAGATGTCGTTGCAGACAAAGTTGAAGACGTATACGAGGACAGGGAGGAGGAAAGAGATGGCGAATGCACCGGGACTAACACGTCAATTAGTAGAGAGTCAGGTCAAGTCAAGAGTCAACTCACGGTCCAAAGAACTCGTAGCCATGCTGCTCCTCAGAGGAGGCCTTGCTAGACTTGAGGGCCATCTTGCGGTGGACGAAGCTTGTTGTGTCGCGGGTGCAATTGAGCAAGGGTTGTTATGCAAGATCTAGAAGGAATCTCAAGATCTTATAAAGGCCCCTGAGAAGCCACTTCCTCACAAACAACAAGCAACACTCTCAAGTTTTCAACACAAAGCCCACCATTGACAAAAAAAAAATCTTTTTCCTGCACACGTTTGCCCGTCACGGAGTGATCGAGCTCCGCGTCGGCTCATTTAAACACGGCCTGCGCAACAACACGGGTCCCGCTAACTGTCTTTCGTATTCGGCTCTGAAGAGCAATTGACAAATAAAGGAGCTTCGATAAGCTTTCAGGGGCGATCACGGAGATCGGGAGCCAAGGACGCCGACTTGAACAAGCTTTGTTCCCGGACAAATACTTAAGCCGGTGTCCTCGTCATACTCTCCTCGCCTCTCCCTCCCACCCTGTCCTTGGTGTAGCTGCCGACCAATCACCAGCCACCATAGCCACGGGACCAAGCCCCCCCTAAACTCTCAAGGGAAGGCTGCCGGGGGGTCGGAGGTTTTAATTTGGAGAAGACAGTTTGAGGTTTTTGGGTCGGGTCGTTGATGGGGAACGCACGCGTAATCAAGGGATGCCATACAGTACAACTTTTCACTTGACAAACTTGAAACCTGTTCCATCTTTGAAAGCCTCAATTTTTTGTATGTCGAGATTTTGTTCAAGCTCTCTCCATCTTTAACGTTCCTTCTTTTTTTGGTCTGTGACGTGTTTAGTTTGTTCAGGTGCTGCTCCTTGTCGCGATTCCCAACTTGGTGAATTTGCGCGACGACCACGACCCTTCGTCCATCCTCGTCCCGTTTAAACGATTACCTAGACAAGTCGATATGCGCTTCCGATCATTTCCATTCCTCCTCTCCATAGCCTCGGTTGTCAGCGCAGAGCCGGAGGAGCTGCCGTCAACCACAACCCACGCCCCAGCATGTACGGCTACGTCGCATACCGGTAGTGGCGGCTTCTACGACCTCCGGCCGGACATGGCTGTGATGGCCGACGAGAATACGAAAAAGTCGGCTGTCACCAAGGATTACTTCTCTAAGGGGTATGACTATGGCAGGAACTTTACTCTCAACATCTGCGGCGCCGTTGTCGATCCCGTGCACGATGTCGTGGGTGTAGACTCTGGTCTATGGCAGAACGTAAGCGCATACTACATGTCGCGCGGGGAGATTATTTCTATAGGGTTGGTTGACATGAGTATCTCCCTGAGAGGATGCGCCAGCTAATAACAGCAGTTCCGAATCGATGAACCTACAGAGTCGAGGTCGCAAGCTGGTTCTGCAATACACCGGTGGCTCTCCCTGTGGTGAAGATGCCGAACCAACAAACGTATTCGGACGACGAAGCGATTTCAGTTACAACGATGAGGATGCGACTTATACCCCCGTACCCGAAGCCTCCCAGGAGCCAAAGCCGGTAGACACTCGAAGGCGCAAGTCAACCACCATCTCGTTCCACTGCGACAGAGACCCAGGCAGCACCTCTGCCAGCGTCTCTTTTGTGGGAAGCGACCCTGAAGAGTGCGCCTACTTCTTCGAAGTGCGGTCCTCGCACGCCTGCGCCCACGCCGAGCCGCACAAGCCTGGTAGTGTAGGCCCCGGCAGCATCTTCGGACTGATCGTACTCATCGCCGTTCTCGTCTACTTCCTAGGCGGCATCTTTTACAACCGAACCGTGGCCCACGCCCGCGGGTGGCGTCAACTCCCCAACTACAGCCTCTGGGCCGGCATCTGGAGCTTCATCTGCGTGCGTCGTCCCCTTTCCTCCAAGCGGGAGAGATATCTTCCCTGAGTCAGTGGCGGTTACAAAAAATAAAAACGGAGATTGTGGGACTGACGGGGGAATGTTTTCGTTTCTATAGGATCTGTTTCTCCGCCTTCTAACGGCCTGTATCCGTCGCATCGCTCCTCGGCGTGGCTACAGCAGAGTGAGCTCGAGTCCCAGCCGAAGGGATCGCAACAATGAGGCTGAGAACCGGTTGATTGACCAGCTGGACGAAGAGTGGGAGGATTGAAGGGAGTTTTTCAAATTTGTCATGGGCTATGGTGTTTTTCTCTATGGGGTGTGTTTTTTTCCTTTGAAGCTGGGGTTTCTTCTTTGTATCTAGACCGGGGGGAACAAACTGGAGTTTGATGGGGGTTGCATGATTAATGGGTCGAGACACGCTGCATTATCAACTAGCTCTGGAAGATGGGTTGATATGTTGGGCAATGCCATGATGCTATTATTCTACATTTAAACAAGTGTCTGACAAGTAATGCGTACTGCTCACATCGAGTCCGTATGTGAGGAGAAGTGATGATGGAAGAGTTCAAGTTGAGGTGACTACCCTAGACAGACGCAAGATCCCCAGAAATCAAGGTCACGCAGCAGATGAACCCTCGACCCACGGGTTCGTCCCGAGTCAAATTGCCTCACAAGACATTTTACAATTGGCTACCTTGTACAGGAAAACCATGACAGACTCTGCATAATCCAACATGCGGGAATGTTTGCTCCGTGACGAACCACAGTCAAGATAGCGCATCTTCAGCGCAGTTGTGTCAAGCCTCCCAAGAGGGGGTCTGAGCGAAGCAAGCAAGACAGGACATGGAGGACCTACACTGCATACTTAGGTTGTTGGTTGTTGGTTCAGATGGGGGGAGGTGTGAGCGGCACGGCCCATCCCTAAGGTACTGTACCTAACACACGGTTAGTCTAGCACTGTTCTGTAGGTTCCATCTTTTCTCCTCTCCATGTCAGGCAGACAGGGCTGTCTCTGCTCCAGAGCCTACATGAGCACAGACCCTTGGGGGGGAAGAGAGCGGGCGAGTAGGGCTCTCTCTCTTGCAGAGCCTGATCGAAGGGAACTGCTCTAGCGTCATGCAACTAGGCAGCAGGCAAACATGGTCTTGTCCAATTGCCATTGAACTTGACATGCATGTCCAGATGGGCAATCAGGCCTCTAAGGTTAGAGGGGATTGACATGGACTATTGTGGATGCATTGGAATACATCCGTATTGGGTGAGTTGAGCGAGAGAGTCCCCTCTCAAAAAAGCAATTGCATCATGTGTGTATGTGTCCTCTTTTTTTCATTCTTCCTATTGTGTGTGTGTGTGTGTGTGTGTGTGTGTGTATACGTGTCTGTTTGCTTGTTTCCTCACGAGATCTACCTGGTGCAGACGAGACGAACGAAAGTGTCGAGGGATATATGCACTCATCGTCTGTGACTTGAACAAACCGACGAGGAGTCGTCAGGGGGGGAAGCCGAGGACACATAGCCAGCCGGCAATGTCACTCCAGGCTCTTCTCTGGCTTCTGTCACTTTGTGAGAGAGAGAGCACTACCCCACTTTTGGCTCTCAGATCCTCAGATCTCCGATCTCCTCAGATCGCATCTCAGCCCCAGGAGCCCCCCCATCCATCACATTAGGATCAAGATCAGATCAGATCATGGTCACTTTTTCCCATTAAATTCCCCGGTAAGAATGAAACACAAGATCTGAGGTTCTGATCTCGCCTAGGATCCATGGACCCGGGAATCGGTTCGATCCTAATCTGCATTGCATGATTGGATTGGATGGGACACAGTGCTAAAAGGGGGGGGGGAAGACAAAAAAAAAAGAATGGAACGAAACGAACGAACCCCTGCCCTTGTTCCATTTCTTCTCTCCAACGGTTTGCAGTTCCCCTTGCCCAAACCAAAAAGCGTTAGGTGTCTCTATTTTTCCTTTCTTTGGCTCTCCAACGGCAACGGGCACCAGTAACGGCTTTCGCGTGGAGAAAACAAGTTTTTTCTAGTGTAGGTAAGCACCGAGCCTTATTCTGGCGACAATCCATGGCACCAGAGGCGGGAGAGGGACTTCGAGTGTGCCTCCAGGCTTCCATTATGTTCTATGTCTACGTAAATCATTTGAGATACCCGGATTTGCGAGCAATCACAATGGGTCAGCATATTTCTGCAGTGACGACTTTAGCAAAAAGAAAAGAAAAAAAAAGCCAGCCTGCCAGCCTGCCTGCCTGCCTGCCCTTGACCTCAGTGGCAGAGACCTCCCTGCATTCAGTTTGCTGCCGAGTCACAATTCGCCTCCTCCAGTCAAAAAAAGAGCCTGGATGGAATCTCATCGTAGAGAAAAGAGGGATCTCCAGAGCGGTTCGGCCTCCTGTTCATCGTATCAAACTACGTCAACAACATGCAATCCAACCCTGGCATACAAAGCAATTCTCCCAAGGTGTAGTACTTTTTTTTTTTTTTTGTTTCCATCTTCCCCCCTCTCTCTACATGTAGTTTCCTCAGAGCCTGCAGAACGTAAGCGGCGAGAACTAGTTACTTGAGGCCAGAGACGCTAAGAATGGTGGGTGGGAAACAAAAAATGTGGCAGCTTTCAGAGGCCGAGCAAACTTGGGGAGGGGAAGGGGAGGATCGTCGTTCTCTGGGAGATTTGATTCTTGGGCGTCGTTAGCTTCTTCTCTGGCGTGATGTGATGATGATGCTTCAAGAGGAGGGCGAGACTCGAGTTGATTGGGAGGGGAGGGAGGACTTGATTCTATCTGGTCTGACGACTTGCAGAAAAGGGGATCATGGGATCATTTTTCTTCGAAGCAAACAAATTTTCTGTAACCCGTCCTTGCCCGTTCTAATCTCAGGTCTCCTCCTCCTCCTCGAGTCCTGCCTGTTCTTTGCCCTGCCGTTGCCGACATTGGCTGATGAGCTGCCCCCATCAGCTCCCGCGTTTCAAGCCTCTTCCGTAGAGAATCAAGGACAGGTTTCCCAAAACCGAAGTGCCTGCTTAAGCCAAGTGATTCTCGGCCCCAGAGGACCCCCGTCATCCGAGAAGTTGGAGGGTGTGCCAACTTGCGTCTGTCACCCGTCCGCATTCGCCTACAGACACGCCCCTCCTCGTGGTCAGCATCAAGAATGTCTCTCGGGAGAGACACCCCGTGGGCCGTTATCCTGGGGCAACACCGCCCCCCCCCTGGGACGCCATCATGCGGGTTCCCACGCGGCGACAGGGCAAGGGTGCCGTGCAACCTATCAGTCCCGGATATCTGGTATGTAGTTTTTTCCCAGGAGGGAAAGGTTCCCTTTCTCCTTTCAACGGGGGTCCCCTGTTCCCACTTTAGTCTCGACGACTACCACGGCTCAGCCCGAGGAATATCAAACTTCTTTGCCCTGTCCCGGGGCTGAACACCCTCTGCATCCGGAGGCGAGGGGAGCGGGGGAGGAGGGAGTGTATACGACTCGAAGGCGGGCGAATGACGGGAACGGGAAGCGCTGGGAGTGGTCGAGCTCGAAAATGTTTGGGTCTCGTGTTCGGTGCCTGCGAAATCAAGGGGGGGAAGGAGGAGGAGGAGTGGAGAGGAGGCACAAGTTCTAATGCACAAGAGTTAGCAACATGGTCAGATAGGCATTCTCGCGAGCGAGAGAGGAGAGAGAAAAGAGAGATCTGGGGAAACCTTGTGGCCCTGTTGTTGTCGGCGGTCTGGAGCAGGTGATGTGCATGGTATGCTGAATCCCGACCATGACACGGCAGTGACCGACTTTTTGAAATTCTACGGAGATCCATGGAAGACTGGCAGACTGCAGGCACGCAGCCGGTGACTTTATGCAGCGAGACGATGAACTAATGGGGTAGCACAAGGTTGGAAAGATGCTCTAATATTTTCACTACTACGAAAAAGGTGAAATGTTCAAGTTGCGATCACAGACTCTGAATCAATGCACGAGTGGTGAATTAAAGAGAAATGAAAGCGTGCACATCAAGATAATCATCATCACAAACTTGTTCCCTCCAGGTTGTTTTCCCCCCTCTAGCCTTGGGGCGAAACCACAAGCTGCAGCTCTCCGAGGGGTCAACCCTCAAGTTTGCCCTCGTATCTTTTTTTTTTACCAATCCGGATAATTCAAACATACCCGCGGCGGCGGGGACCATCTCCCTCCCTCTCTCACTTGGCATGCAGACGTCAGTGCCCAGGTTAGGGCTAGATCTGAGCGAGTGCCACCACCTGCAGCTAGCCCACCTCCCCCCGGGAATCAGATGCCGTACTCTCAACGGCTCAACCTTCAACGATTATGCCGAGTGGCATGCCAAGAAATTAAAGCTGGCCACTCCCTAGCAACTTTTGTCTCTGACCCCGTGTGGCTTGAGTTCGCATATGACAGGGCCTGGATGCACATGGATCGATTTGGACGTTGATATTCCTCATGGGGCCAGCGCCACGGGAGAGCAAGCAAGCAAAAAATTGGAAATATTTAATCTACAGGGGGTGATTTCAACAGCGATATGTACCTGGTTGCGATGCTGCACGGGAGGGGGGAGGTACGTAGATACTTGGGAGGAAAAAAAAAAACATGCAGGCCAAATGGGCGACGAGCGTCTGCCCCGGATATCACTCCACTACGGGAAGAGGGAAATACGACCCTGTAATAGCCTTTCGAGGAACTGCAGGTCAGGGGAGAAGATGTTACGTGCTCGAGAGAAGGGGAAATGGTCCTGGCGTGGCTGACGAGGAAGTATATCAGACCGACCTGTCCCCCCAGATATCGAAGGGGAAATGCACCATCTCACTTCACACTTCAGATCCTTCTCAGATCCTCTTCAGATTTCAGTCCCTGCTCGTTGCCAAATTCTCCAGAATAGGCATAGACCCCTGTTTTACGCCTGAGGAACCTTCTGGTGCCCCCCTCCCCCCCCCATCGTCCCGTCAACCTCGACGTCACTCCCATTGATTGGCCCTAGCCCAACCTCTGCGGACACAGTGCGGCATAGCGTTTCCTGAACCGTGTCCACCGTTCCTCACATTGCTGAACGATCAAGGGCTTCCATTTTGGGACATTTCTCAGATTCTTATCAGAATGTTTTTTAACCGTTTTTGATCAAGACGAAGAGTCGTTCGCCGGAGGAGACCCTCTGGCGCCAGTATATAAACCCCCTCCAACTTCTGACACGTTCTTCCCTTTTCCTTACAACTTCACAACACCACCATCTTCTTCTAGATTTGTTCCTTATCCAAGTGACAAGTCTTCTTCAAACTTCTTTCGCTACGACGCATCGACAACATCAAGTATGTTCACCACCCACCACCACCACATCTTCTGATATTCTTCTTCTTCTTCTTCTTACCTTTGTCTTCTTCTTTGCATGCAAGTCTCTGTTGCATACTGACGCTCCGGCACTCTTTGCAGATTACCACCCTTTGTCCGCACCTTGTGTCGGTCAACATCAACAACAACAACACTACGTCTACGACAACCTCTATCCTACCGCTGCCAACATGTCGTCCATGATGACCATGCCCCTCTTCAACGGCGTCTCCGAACAGGCGGTGCGAAACTACTTGGAGGACATGGTTGCTCAGCATAAGCACCTGCGCCGCCTGGGTTTCAACCCTGGGTCGTTCGACCTTCCCCCTGAGCTTCAGATCCGATTCCTCGGTCGCCTGGTATGTATCTTCTTCTCTTTTTCTCGTCTCCATCTTTTTCTTCTTTTTCGTCTTGACCCTTTCCCTTCTTCTACTATTGTCTCTTCTCCTGTCTTGGGCTTCACCTATCATCCTTACATGACTTTGATATCTGACCACCACCTCAGGTCGAGGAGGAAATCCAGTCTGTCGTCCCTCTTTTTCGCTCAGGAACCTATTGCCCAGCAACCCATTGTCCACGATCCCATTTTCCACGAACCCCTTGCCCAGGGTCTCCAGGACAACGGTGTCTTTGATTCCGTTTACCCCGATCCTACCGTCGACAACTTCACCCTCTTCGCCAACCAGACTACCGACATGGCTCTCCCCGCCGAGATGCCCAAGGTTGAACAAGTCTCACCCCAGCCATCCACATTCATTGCCCAGACCGCCAACATGGATTTCAACACCGAGACCCCCAAGGTTGAGCAAGTTCAGGTTCCCATCCAGCACGCTCACGTCGAGGCTGCCCACAACGACGTCGACGCTGAAGGTGAACCCGCTGACCTCCAGGTTCCTGCCGGTCTCAAGGAAGCTACTGTCCCCACGGAGACTTACGAAGCTCTTGCTTACCTCAGTCAACTTCCTATCGACCAACTTACTCATGTCATGCGCACGCTCCAGCACAACCTCCGAGTCAAGCAGGAGGGCCTCCTCACCAACCAGACCGGCATGATGGCTCACCAGGAGATGGACATCGACGAGCCCGAGCAGCTTGACGACTCTGACGACACTCTTCCCGAAGAGACCGAGACCCCCAAGCCTACCCGCGAGTACCATGTCCGCAAGGAAATCTACGACATCCCTCCTCCCGACCACACCTCTCAGGACTCTCGTGACAGGTACCTGGTCACTTGCCGTCAGAAGGGTTTCACCTACAAGGAAATCATGAAGGCTGGTGGATACACTGAGAAAGAGCCTACCCTCCGGGGCAAGTTCCGTGCGCTCACCAAGCCTGCTTTCCAGCGTGTCCGCAAGCCCAAGTGGACTCGAAGAGATGTAAGTCATATCCACCTTGAACTACCTTTTGATCTGTACTAACCATCTCACCTCTACAGTGCGACCTCCTTCGAGCGCTGACCCTCCGATGGCACGGGAACAACAACACCACGCCCGGATCAGTTCGACCTCTCTGGGGACAGATCGCTCAGGAGATGATCCAGTATGGTGCCAGCTATCCCTTCGGTGCCGGTACTTGTTCCCGAAAGTGGAGAAGCCTCCAGCAGCAGCCGTAGAGCGCACACCAGCTTGACACTTGTCATCGCTCGTGGCACTTGAACAACAACTTCTCTACATGGCTCTTCACGATACTGGTAACGATTCTTCACGACTAATGAGTTGATACCCCAACACTCCACTTGCTTCTCTACAAAACACACAAAAAAAAGGACATGGTGGCTCACAAGGATCTGACTTTTTCACGTTTGCAATTTGCTCTTCATGTTCTCTAATGGTTTTTCTTTCTTTTTCTTCATGGTAATGGTTCAAGGTCTTCGCACAAAAGTTCAAGGGAAATGGAATGGAATGGCACATCGGTTCATCATGTATTCAACAGCATCTTGGTTGTTCTCTCGAAAGGTTCAGGGCAAGGTTCCTAGTAGAATAGTCAACCACAGATAGCTTCAGGGCATGGTACCCAAGGATGAACAGGTTGCCGCTAGTTATATGAATTTGATTTTTCACATCACACTTTGTCTTTGATTAATGTCTGCATGCATCGTGACTTATTTCTTTGTTGTCTTGGTTGATGGTGATCGCAGGATGTTGGTGTTGCACGAGGGGATTCGCAAACATGGTGCCCCGACACTCGACGATAAATGAACTCTCTGATGGTTTGACTCTTTCATCTTGTGCATAAAACATTGAAACAGTAAATTGAATTCTATCATGTTGTTTTCATCTCCAATAATGCCGTTTGTGGTCGCAAAATGAACTGCGGTGCATTTGTGGCCCCTCGCCAGGCTCCCACCCAGTGCCTCAACACCAAAATGCATCTTGTGGTGTGGCCCTCCAAGCGAGCGAGGGCAAGATCACGTGTGGATGAAAATTGCAGAATTCAGCACATGTGGAAAAATATTTGTAGACTTGCTGGCTGGAATCGACTGCGGTCTAAGGCATCTGGAATGGCAGCTGGTCTTCTGGTGGAGGTCGAATCTGTACTGTTGAGTTGGCTGCTTCCATTCCCATCGAGCCGCTACGAGTATTTAAGGAAAGGCAGTTGAGGGGAGCACGCATTCAGTTGAGTAGATCTTTGAATTGTCAAACATGATGCAAGCCGAGATCCATATCCATTCGTGCATACATGAAGCCCACCCCCTGAGATTCATTGGACCAGCAGTAAATTCCAGTATCAGTTTGTAGAGCATCTTCTTCCATTCATCTAGACCGAGCCGGCCGAGACCGCTTCTAAAGGGACAGGGGACCAGGGTAGAGGTAGGACGGAACACCAATGCGCTCAAGACCACGCTTGAGAGCGCGGGGGAACTTCTGGATGACCCTGTAGTCGTGTTCTTCTTTCACTAGGACGGTGCCAGCCAGGATGGTACCGTTGACAGAAAGCTTGACGCCGAGAGGCTTTCCTTCTGCGTCTTCGAGATGAATCTTGTCGGATAGACGAGGCAGGAGAACCATGGTGTCCTTGGTCATGGCTAGGTTGTAGCTGATGCGTGATGGACCCTCAAGGGGGGGCTCGATCTCATGCTTGGGATGTAGGGTGACGGTAGCTTCAACCATGCAGCCTTTTTGGTACATGTCGAGGTATGTGCGGTGCAGCTCGTCAGCATCCATGCCGGAGGTATTGCGGGCGACGACGGTGAAAGGAAGATGAGCTGTAATAGTTCCAAACTGTTTGTCCTTGACAGTGAGCATATCAGCAACGACAGACCAAGGAGAGTCTGGTCCGAGTCCATCCTTCATTCGTGAGATGGGGATCATCTGAACGTGCCGGTGTGCCTGACTAGCACCTGAGAACTCGCCACTGTTGAAGAAAGTGAACAGTCCATCACCACCGTCAGGGTTGTCATATGCATCAATGCAAGCACGAATGGCGGCAAAGTCATCTCTCTCGAGGAGATGGTCTTGGTCCTTGAATTCGTTGGTGGCAAGGATGAAGTGCTCAGCTGCGATAGCGAACTTGTTGAGGACAAGGTAGTGGGAAGGACCGAGGTCTGCGATACGGAGAGCTTCGGGGGGGTTCTTGAATACATCATTTGCCAGCATGCGAGCCTTCCTGGCCTCTAGGCGATGCTGACGGTTGACCTCTTCGACCAAGTACTCGTCGGCTTTCAGGATGCCATAGGGATCTGTCTCAGCCTGAGCGGGTGGCTGGGAAGCAGCGGGAGCGGCACCGGGCTCAGGCTTTCGGGAAAGACCAGGAGCGAAGCGCACTTGGAACTGAAAAGAAGTTAGTACCTGCAAGGTTCACACGGGAACATGTATGTCATCCATGAATATCATGTATGTCATGTAACAGGGGGACAATACTTACAGGGACCCCACCAAGGGTCAAGACGGTCACCTCGGTGGAGTAGAACGTGAGCTCCTTCTGGGCAAGGGCGCGGGAGAAAGCGGCTGAGACGAGCCGTGGCAGGTCATTGATAGGAAGAATGCCCGGCATCTTGTCTCGAGAGAAGGTATACTGGAGAGAGAGACGGTGGCGTCCGAGCAAAGGAGTGACGAGTTGGCGATATGAGCCTGCTTGCCCACTGAGGTTGTTTGTGTCTGGTGCGGGAGAAAAAGACAGAGGGCGAGGTACCTGGGTACAAGGGTTCCACAAGGTTCGATGGCGGCACGGGTAAGACATCCGGGCCATTGACGTTAGGCCCCCCTGCCCCTGGACCCTGGCACTTTCAGCGCCTCCAACTCTCTTTGAGCTTCTGTAGCCGCGTTATCTCCACTATAGCGTTCTTGACTTTAACTTTCTCCGATACTGCACCTTCAATATCGTGCAACTGTGATCTCCTGGCTCAGCACCTTGTTTGATTTTTATTTCGACAATTTTTAACATTTTTAAAATTCTGCTGTGGCTCACTATGATGTATTTATCGCTCTTTTGAAGCCTGGGGTACTCCTACACTTGTCTCGTTCCTCCCTGTTGACGATTCCTCCCTCTCGGCAGCCTGCCTCACCCTCGAACTCCTCTGCACAGCTCGTTCACTCTGTTCCATGTTCCCACGGCAAAGATCCAAGGCCCCAGCAGGAAAGGAGACCCTCCAGGGCTTACAGAGAAACCGGTGAGTAGTACCAGATTCCCCCGTGGCCGCCCCTGACAAATCCCAGACTCCCCGACCGCCATCTCCAATCGCAACAACCCGTCCCGTCCCCAGTCCCACCCAGACCTACCGTCCCTCATTCCCAACTCTTGAAACTCCCCGGTGCCACGTCCACATGCGTGTGGTGTCACTGGAACGCGCGCTCTGTGGAACCTTGCCACCGGAGGATTCCCCACGGGATCACAGCAGAGAAGAAATCTTGGCACCCGAAATTGCGGTCAAGGATGAGCGGTCAGTTATTGAAAGTTCATTGGAAGCCTTGTTGAAGCAGATAGCCGTCGCTGGGGCTGGGATACAGGGGCCTCGATTCGTGGTTGAGTTGGGACTCATGTCGTACAGAGGTGGCTCGCCCGTCCACTTGTCGATCGTTCCCAGAGTAGCAATGAGAGCAAGACCCTGACCGCCTAGATGTCTTTGGTATATACCCAGATATTCGTTCATTGGCGAAAGAAACCCCTGAATCGCCTGTAGTCGAACGGCTTGGGGTGTTTCCTGCATGCGAGGTTTGCATGAGAGATTGCAGCTAATTACTAGGCTCTATACTCCTAGAGATTGTACTATCGTGACAAGATGTGTGTCAAAGATATGCTGGAGACTTCATGTAAGTGTTGGGAACCCCATCGATCCGTGACTGGGATTTCACTAACACCCCTTCCTCGCCCCAGGTTACCCCGGATCCTAGCGACGATCCATCCTTTAGAACCTACGGGTACCCACTGCAGGAAGCGTTCCCCGACACTATCTATAAGTCGGGGAAAGAGAAAAAGATCCCCGAGATGCTCAACGGCCCAACTGTCGACCCCCATGGCGTGTGGGGTCGTTGTGACGCAACAAGAGCCAAGGACTTCTGACTTACATGCGCAAGACATGCACGTAGTACAACAAAGGGAAGGGAATGAGGTACCTTAGTATCCCGCAAAGCTGGACTGGGGTCCCTGGAGAGGTGTGGCTGAATACTCATTCGTGGGCTTGCACAAGATGCAATGATCCTATGAATATGATAGACTCAGTACCGTCACAAGTCATGCATGGCTGATGTGAGTTTACACTATCTGGCTTCCGGCAAGTCATTGCCATGAAGCGGTGTATCCCTGCGTAAGGTACGGAATTATCCGGTCCTCCTAGTGTATATCGCCCATTGTACACCCTAAGGATAATCTCATACACACCAGGTAAGTAGGACCTAATCATAACGACCGGAATTGACAAAGAACATAGGTAGTTAGAGCTTGATCCTACCGAAACCCCCTATCCCCCCCCCCTCAACGACCAAAAGCCCTGGATCTGTGACACTCCACACTCCACATCCCTCGCGTGGAAACCATATAATTGACTTCGAAACGAGTCTCCGAGAACTATGAAGGAAGTAAAGCTCCCATCTCATACTTTTTAGAGGGAGGTCAGAAGGTCTTTCTGCGACGAGATGTTCCTGAAAAATGGGGTAAGAAGGTGGAAGGCCCATGAGTCTTGACTCCATCGAACCTCTGGAGATACCACGACCTAAGTTATCAACCGGGGAACAGCTGTTTCTGGCATGTATACTGATAGGCCTGAATATATGGTACATGGTACGATGTTGAGGAAGGGTAGGTGGTCCGAATGAGTTCGAAGATTGGTGTAAGCCCGAAGCTTCTCCCTCAACGATCTTCTCCACTAAGTTAAACTTATAGGTTTTAGGATCCTGATCGATGCCACTGAGTTCGAGAGTTTAAAGCATATTCTGCCTTCCTGATACCTCCGACCGAGTACGAGCCCTCCCGAGCGAAAAGCCAGTTTCCTACGGCAGCGAGAAAGTCGAGAAGAATATAAGCTAGAAACTAAGAGTGTATTGGATACTCTGGAGCAAATGAAAATGCAGCTTCAGCAAGAAGCATAAAAATATACATGGTCGTTGGGTGGTCTGGATCGAGAGTTACCCGTTTTCACGGTATGGAGTCAGGAACAACCAGGGTTGCAGGCAATGCAAAAAAATGGGCACAGTGCATGTGTATAGAGAAAGGGAATTTTCTATAGCTTGAAACAAGTTCAGAACACAAGGTTGGGGGATAGAATCTCTCCACTTCGCTCGACTGTATTTTCAAGGAGGCACACTGGAATATGAGAATAGGGGCACTGGGTTACAAGTCAGGCCCGTCATGACACTATCAATCAAGCTTTTTTTTGATCTATTGAACTCTGAGATTATATTGCCGGCGACTCCAGAAGAAGCTGTGTTTGAACTCTGAAGGAGCATGATGCTGAGCGATAGCCCCTGAAAGGGTAGACACCTTTGTGATGGTGGTTTGCAATTGCGATCTATAAGAAGCAAGAAACTACAAGGACTTAATCAAAGAGTTTAGAAGGGGTGCCGTGTTTTCCTGCTCAATGGTAGCGCAGGTTTAGTTATTCTCAGATCCGCCCAACGCAGTCAGGGGTGGTTCTTCAACCTATATCCTAGTGGACTGGATGACATTAGCACCAAGAATTCTCTGTTGCCAACTCAAATTGTACTGTGCTAACGGTAATGCGGCAGAGCGGCGTTCTCACGCAGAGTGATCGTGGAAGGTAGGTCGGGGAGCCCTTGAACTTGGCCACCTGTTGATCTTGGCTCATGCGATGTTATTTTCGGGCTCTAGATTTCGCTTTCAAGATAAATAGGAAAGTACCGAATCGCCCAACACTTTATCCCTGCGATGCTTCTAGAGTCTGGGATGCGCAAATCCACCAGAAGGACCTCATATGGATGTTCATGCTCGCTCTCGTTCCCGTTCTCGCGGTAATTTCTCGTCAATCAGTTCGTCTAGGTTCCCGGTACAGGAGGTTGTTGGCGTCGGTCTTAGATATTGGGGTACTATATATGGTACAGCCTGCGGACCTAGAATATCGATGAACCTATCGAGGCGAGTGAGTCCAATGACATATAGCACACCTCTCCGAGGCCGGAAATTAGGAGTCCTAGACCAGGCGACTAGTCAAACTCGAATCATAAATTCAAGCGGAATGCGATTTGAAGCCAGATTTGTGCTGACAGTCGTGAACATGGCAAGGGGGCGAGACAGTAGAGCGTTCGCGGTCGTCTATAGGGGGCCAGTGGCTTGGATCGTATTCTAGTACTATCCTATGTACCGGAGGCGCGAGGTTCTTGACTTGGAGGCAATGGATGGAGGGAAGGACATGTTGAACGGATGTTTCCAGGATATTTCTGCAACATAGCAACATAGCAACAGTCAGCGCTCATCCTGGGGGAGTACCAAGGAGTACCAAGGAGTATGCTTACCAGCCTGCCGGTTAAAGCCCCAGTTCCAACTGAGGAATGATATTGATTCTCTTCTTGGAAATCCCTTGCTCCTTATTTGGACTGTATCGAAACGAAGTCGAGTTCGGAAGGTAATTCCTGCTCGCCGCCAGACTTGGAGACATGGAAGCTGAAAGGCACATCTTGACGTTCTGGGTCACCTTACCTTCCTTCTTCAGCTCGGGCAGACCGTAGGAGAAGAAAGGCAGCTGTTCAATATTTACAATCATGGTATCGGTGGCACTCTGCAGCGAGTCACTCATTCGTAGATTAACGAGGAAGAGGAGGATAAACGAACTTCATAGGAGTCGATGTGGCATGAACGGCTTCGGCCTGTTGATGAAGATCTTCCTTCTCAGGAATCAAGAGGAGACGGGAGAAACTTGGAGGTCGATGGCAGGGCTCTTTTAGGGGGTTATTGATGCGGTGGTGGCCTAGCCGACGCTGAAAAGAACCGAGCCGAAGAGCTTCAGGGGGCAAGGTGTGGTATAACTAGAAATATCAGAAGGGTGGCAGCCGTGTTCTTAAAGATAATTACATAATTTGACTCAAAGTGGTAAAGCAGATGCAGTTCCGATAAGACATGTAATCTACATCTGAATGGAGCATTAGGCAAACTGTGCTAGCTCACCCTCGGCTGCATTGCCATCTACGGCTTGGGTAGGAAAAATGTTGTTCCTATTCAATATCAATCTACAACAGTTTGCCCCCCTTGCCTTTGATTGTTTGATTTATTTGATTGCACCCTTCATCGTCACTGCGACCTTTCTCTGTCACGTCTAACCGGGCTCATTATTCATTGGATTTCCATATTGCTGGTCTCCATAACTTCATATAGGCACCGGATCATCGCCATGAATTGCACAGCCATCTTTACAGATCCCTCATCATCCACATCCTACCGCGTGATATCGCCAGGCGCATTGTCACTTGCCCATGAGCGGCCTCCCTGAGGAGCAATGCTTGAATGCAGAATGCCAGGTTACGGTGAGAGGCAGTGCAATTTAGTTGCTACAGGGTGTAATGACGTTAGAAACTCTTGGCTGACTCGTTTCGCAGTGTCTCGGCGCCAAGAAGCCAGGCAAAACCATGCCAAAGACGGCAACACTCGGTCATGCCATCACAGATGTCGATCAGTCAGCCTTCCTGGGCGTCAGTCAGTCAGCCCCTAAAGAATAAGATCTCCGGTCGATCTTCTAGAAGCGCTTCATATACCCTCAGCCGCCCCCTGCTGTGTATATATTCTGACTAACTTCCTTTACGTAGGCTCTAGCGTTAATCCGACAAGCCATTCAACAACCCGACTCTATCATGACGTCTTCATACTCTCGATCGATTCTTAAAGTCTTGTACCTCGCCGGTATTCTCTACGGAGCCACCACGGCTCAGGATGACCTCCCTCAGACCATCGTCGGATGCGACTATCTCGATTGCCCGTTCGGAGACGGTACTCCCAGATATCAGTGGGCCAACTGCACCCTAGCAGACAAGGATTACACAGCTGTCGGCTTCTCTCGAATTCCTCTTAGCTCCGATACCCCTTGGCCCGGCCTCTCATGGCTTTACGGCGCCGAACAGGACAGTTCCGCCTCGTCCACGTTTGAGAAGAACTTTTACTTGGGCGCTCCGCCTGAAACGGACTTCTCGGACGTGACAGCCTGTGCCATATTCTTCCGGAATGCGAGCGGTGCGGTCGGCTTTCAGGGTTCTAGTAGGACGTCGCAGGGTACTTGTGAGGACGCCATGTCGAAAGACTGTGTGGCAGCTCTGAATAAGCAGGCCGCTGCCGTTGATGTTGACGGTCTCTCTGCGAAGGACGCCTGTTCCAAAGTTAAGGACGAGTTGCTGGAGACTATGGACCCTGATTGCTACTCATGGGCAAGGGATAGAGATTGGAACAACATCACCGCCGTCCGTAAGTTTTTGGAGGCTAACCACAGCCATACTTGGTTGGGAACTAACAACCTCGGAAGCCTTGTCAGGACCAGATGCCCCCAAACCCATCTCCCGCGAGGAAAACTCCACGTCCAACTGCTGGCCAGTCTCCCCCAAAAATTACAGCCTCACAAAGGTTGAATCATACGTGGTGGATCGAACGGGGGTCCGTAATTTTGTCTCGCAATGAGAAGCCACCTGCTAATATGATGAACAGGAAGATGACGACGAAAGCCCGAACAGTGTGGTCCCTATCTTGACCGTCTTCTTCCCAGGAGACTCCGATACCATTCCCGAGCCTGAAAGCCAGATGAACTGCATTAAGACTGTGGTGAATCCTGATATGGAATTTGATGATGAGAACGGTTCAAATGCCCTGAAGAATATGCCGATGGTCTTGGCACTGGGGATTTCAGTGCTTGCAACACTCCTAACTATACTTGCATAACGTTATTGAGCCGTCTCCTTGGTAGCTACTTACTCAGGACGGCACAGAATATACATGATCCGATGTTATCAAAGAGAGTTTAGTTCGAATCCGAAACCATTCCTAAACTTATACCGACGACGAGCTTTCAGAGCCCCTTGAATACAGAACGTTCGATGCCCAAACTTCAAGAATCACCACGTTCAACACTTCCACTGCCATGACCAGCTTCCCCCTCCTGTGCTTGTGCTTGCTTCTGCGCTTTCTCCCGACCCTCCTCAATATTATATTTCCTCACACGCGGCCGAACCGATATATACTCGTCATCGTACACCGGATCTTGGAAACGCAGGTCGATGGTGCACTTGAGCACGGAATGGCGATAGACCTTTGGGTCGATCTTTTTGGGAACCTCAATAAGAATGTCTCTCTTCCACTCAGTAGCCCATATGAGATAGGTGACGGGGAAGGGGACGTCGTCTTGGTGGTCTTGGGCGTATGTTCGGAAGACGACATCTCGCCATGTTTCGTTGAGGTTTCTGAATGTCATGATAGTGGCTCGAGACGCGGTAAGTAGCTTGTTTTGAGAAGTGTGTAGGAGGCAAGATGGAGGAGAGTTTGCTGGCAGTCGTTGTGTTGTGTTGGTTGAAGCTGCAACACGTCATTTGATCGACATTGGCATTCTCCACGTAACTAACTTCTCCAATGGTAGAACAGTCTACCCCTGCTCATGACCAACATGACATGGATTCCAGGGCGAGAGGAGCATTGAATATCAAGAGTTTATGTCAGATGGAATAATGGACAAAAGATGCATCAATCGGAGCTCCCGAGAGTCCTACACAAGGGTATACCTGCCAGTAGACAACACGATAAACCTCCACATCCCCCTCGTCATACCCTTGATTCTAAAACACCTTTCCTTCTCTTCAATCTCAGGATCCGGTACATCAAGTCGACCGTTTGTCTCTTCAACAACCCAAGACACGCTCAAACCACGCATAGTCGGCCGAGGCAGAGACTCCAACACCATCTGAAAAGGGGTAAGAACAAAAAGTCTCCCCCATATTCGCATCCACGTCAAAGGTAGCCCGTCGACAACCCATATCTGAACCCTGACTTCCAACCTTGCTCATGTACAGAGCCATGATGCTTGCAGCCGCCGAGTGTTTCATTAGACTATTCTCCATGCCAGGATTGGTAGACATGACTTCTCTCGTAGCCATTTCGCCCATACTCGAGAGTATCGAGCCAATGATAAGCATCGAACTATGGCTGCGATTTGAAAACTTTTTCTCCTAGCTTTTTGTATGCTTCTTTCTCTGATGGCTTTGCTGTCAGGTCCGATCTGGGCGTGTTGTTGACTAGAGCCCACGACCACAAACCCCCTTGCTCCATGACCCTGTCGATAATCCAAGATTGAAGATATCTCCCGTCAGGAGTAGGATCCAGGGCAAACATTCCAGCTCGGCTCTCAACTTGGAGACCTGGTGGGAATTCGTTAACAGACTCAATCATGGGGCTCAAGTCGCCCAACTTGTTGCGACGTGTATTCCAGTATCGATTCGAAGTAGAGTTCAAGATCGAATCGGCCAGTTCCTTCTCACCCTTGGAAGCCAAAGATTCGATAATCTTGAACAAGAGATGCGTTGTGGCCAACCTAGCAGTTTCATCGCCGGGTCTCAAATTGCCTGTGTGGAGTTGTTTCCAAGAGTGTGCGTGTTTAATCTGCAAAGACTCGAGACTTATGAAGCGATCTTTCTTCCAGAGATGGCCAAGAATCGAAAGACCATTCTTGGACAGGTCAACGGTGGAACCGACGTTTTCCAAGGAAAACGCACCAAAGGGATTCCACTCGTTGGCTTGCAGTAACGGGGTATTGTGGGAGAGGCTGTGAACCCAGGAGAATTCTCCCTCATTCTGTGAAGGTATCACTACTACAGTGTTAGTAAAGCATCTTGTTGCAAGGGAAATGTATCTCACCTAGAGGTGACATGCTGCTCGGCGTTCTATACAGCTCAGGCACAAGCAACGAAAAATCGTTGTTGATGACAGAAAGAGCCAAGACGCAGGCACTCAAGCTATCCTGTGTCTTTTCGAGCTCGATGGTATTGAATCGAACGTGATAGTCGCACATATTTGCTAGGATAGCCAGCTTGTCTGGTACCCTCAGGAGGCCACGGAGCTTGAGGTATGTCAGAGCCACTGCGGCATTGCAGGTTCTCCTGGGCTTGTTGTTTCCACCAAACATTGTCGTTGCCTTTTCTGGCTCCTCGGGATGGAATGCTTCCATTCTTTTCAATGTCAGTTCAGGATCCGTCTTCTTGTCCTGCTGAGCGGTTCCATCGGCGGGACCTTGTCCCTTAACAGGTCTTGGTTGAGTTTTGGTACGTAGTTCTGGTACCAAGGCCCGTATGAGTGGCGTGCAGATTCGAAAACAAGTCTGCATCGCATCAAGCCGAATTGCTAATTCGCTTCGAGACCATTCATGGCAGACCAACATCCAGCGGCTAACATCAGCCCCCTCAAGCCGAGGAAAAAGAAGAAACATGTTACCGCTGGAGGCAAAAGCTTCCTGCAAGATCCAGGCGCGTGTATTCCATCTATCGTTGGCCACTTTGCTCAGAGCTTCGTACATGGCATTCCGATGGACCGCAGAGCGTCCAGGGGGTGGTGGTGCTTGGCCACGGCGGGAATTACCACACCTATTTCCTTGATATTCGTAGACGGTCTGGAGGCAATGTAGATCTTTTTTGTTGAGCTCGGCGTTGAATAAACCAACCGAGGTGTGGGCGCGAAGGTAGACGTTATCCATGGCCTGGATGGCAAGTTCTTGTTGTTCGGGATTGTCTTGCTCAATGCACTCCTGTTTTGATCCGTGATGTTAGCAAGTGACTTGGAGTCTAGGAATATTTGAACACAAACCTGGTCTATCCAGATCATGCGGAATCCATTCTCTCGAGCAAAGGTCACGACTCGGTCGATGGTGCTCTTTGCTGCTCGCATGTCTCGAACACTACCATCCTCCTCAACCACCTTGTAAGGTCCTTCTTCATCGTCACTCCGGTTGGCTGTTGCAGCAGACCAGCAGTAGGACACGGCGACAAAGTGATCGCACCTGCTGAGCTCGTTGGAACCAACCTTGTTCACTCTTCGGATCCGAAACTTGGTAATCTTTCCTTCGTTTGGGAATAGAGGAATATTCTGGCAAGTCTTGCACGAATGCTCTCTGACATGAACGCATGGGTTGGCGTACTTGTGTAGTTCGGCTTCACGGTTCTCGATCTTTGCTGTGGGAGTGAGGGAGAGATGTTTCTCGCAGACATGACCTGCTGGGAGAGGTAATCGTTCTTGACAAGGCCGACACTGTCCAAGAAGGGGCGTTTCTTGGTTCCTTTCCTGAGGCTCGTGATCATGACCGTCGTCGAATGTCAGGAAGCGAAGGCTATCGGCCCAACTTGACGTGTGGACGCGGGTCATGCGTTGGTCAATAATGGTCGCAACATTCTCACGCAGCTTGTACCGTGTACCATTTCCTGCTTCATCTCGAGGTTCATCTGGAAGTAACTCGCGAGTGTCGTCAAACATGTTGTGATTGATGTTGCGACTAGGTAGCCAAGGTGATCGCGAAGAGGCGGAAAAGGCGGCCTGATGACAGATTAAAAATAAAAACCAGCTAGAAATACAAGAAAAAGAAACTCGCAATAGAATTTCCAATTCCAGTCAAGGCGATTTTCATGATATCCACAGCAGCTGCATCTGGATGGAGAGGCCAAGCTATTCGTGCACCAACACAGCTCCCCCTCTTTGCGGCACAGCCTCCTTAAAAATATTGCGACCCATCATCCCACACCATCACTGCAGTCGGGCGTCAAAAAAGGCAAAACCGGTCAGTCCATGAAATTGTGAAACACCCCTACTATTGGATGCATCCCCTTCTGCCTATCCTGCAAGTAACCGCACTGCTGACACTAAAAGCACGCAGCTGCAGAGTCAGCCTCAGCTGCCTAGATTATGCAGATCAGTGCTAGACAAATCCCCTCTTTGTCCCCATCGAGTTTTTCTTATTTAAATTCTCCCTGAGTAGATTAAACTTCTTCGACCAAACTTCATCGTCCGTTCAGAATGCCATCTTCATATGGTTCAGCTTCGCCTGACCCATGGGAAACATGGGGAATACGCAAAGACCGCCGAAAAACAAACAACGACGACAGCGATGACGATATTGAGGCCATCAACGGCCTGGCCCAACTTGGCATCAACGGCCCAGTCCAACCTGGCATGACAGCCGAGACTAGGGATCTCTACAGAAGAAAGTGCGATGAGCCCTGGCAAGAATGGGCCCCTGAGGACATTGGCGTCAACGCCCACTCGGCTGCTGCAGCTGCCAAGTTCGCCCTCATCATCCGTCGCCAGAAGCATCAAGATGACAACGGCGAGCCTGCCTTGGCTCTGTTCTCCATCACAGTTCAGAGTCCGCTGATTAAAAATCAACTCGGCTTCGTGTTTGATGGATACAAGGGCATCAACACAAACTTGAAGAAGCTCGACTTCAAGGCTCCCTTCCATGAATTCTTCTACCGGTGGGAAGAGTTTGTCCAGGCCATGCCGGCGGAGAGTGAAGAAACAGAGGTTGCGAGGAGTCACTACAAGCTTCTTTTCGACACCATCTCCAAGGAGATAACCCCTCACATCGAGCAAGCGTCTGACCTGGTCAAGAACCATGTCATTTCTTTCCAGTATGTCTGGGCCCTCTTTGAGCCCGGGATCGAGGTCTACACCAAAGTCGATGGTCACGACCGCATCCTCGTTCTCCTCCATGCCGAGTATAAAAAGACAGACTGCGGAATTATCTACATGCTTTCGTGCCGGTACGTCGACACTGATGGAGAGCGCTTCGGGTACAAGCCCATGGAGATCATCATCTATCCGTTTGGGAACTTGAAGCCTATTCTGGAGCTCGATGCCATCCCCTGCCGTCTGCTGCCGAACATTGAGGCCATCCGGGAGCACCTAGTAGAACGAGGCCGAAAGTTCGAAGCGCTCAGAGGAGTTCACCATAGATCATACACTGGCGTTTACGAGCGAGCGAACCCGCCTACTGGACACCCGAAAAACCAACATGTGAGCATACATAACCTATCTATTCTGTAGCAGAGACTGACAAACCCTCAAGGTGGTTGAAGAAAGAATCGTCATTGATCCCATGATGTTCTCCAAGTACGTGGACGAGCGGCAAGCAATGATGACACCCCTCATCCCCCTCGAAGAGTCAAACGGGGGCAATTTAGACATTGAGAAAAGTTTGGATCCTCAGATCCGTGATCAGATGGATCAAGGACCAGCTTATATGGGGAGACGAAGGCCCAGGGGATACCCTCCTGCTCCACTCATGCACATACGATCCAAGCCAGTGACATCAGAGGATGAGAGTCTCCCTGAGAAGTACTACCATCTGTGTACACATCTAGTCAGGGGGTTTTGCCTCAAGGCAAAGGATTGGGGTAAGTACTGTACAGCTATGTTTAAAGAACAGGTGCTTACTAGGATCATAGGATATCTTGACGTCGACCTCATCCAGGACATTGTTTGGAACAATACTGCTTTTGATCAACTCGTTCTACCACAAGACTACAAACGCATCATCCGGGCGTTCGCCCATGCTCAGACATCTGGGTTGGATGACTTTGACGACGTGATCAAAGGAAAGGGTAAGAAAGGATACTCTGCAAACGGAAAGTTCAGCATCTAACGGATCTATAGGACGGGGCATCGTTATGCTCCTGAGTGGAGAGCCAGGAACTGGCAAGACTCTCACCTCAGAATCAGGTTCGTATCTGTATAATCCCTAGTCTTCTACAGAATACTTACTTCTTCCACAGTTGCCGAAACCATGCACAAGCCCCTTTACGCCATGAGCGCTGGAGAACTCGGCGACGAAGCCGGCGAAGTCGAGAACGAGCTAGACCGAGTCCTCGAACTCTCGACAAAATGGCGAGCCGTCCTCCTCATAGACGAATGCGACGTATTCCTCGAGCGCCGCTCATCATCAGATCTGGAGCGCAACAAGCTAGTCTCCATCTTCCTCCGTCTACTAGAGTACTACCAGGGAGTAATGTTCCTCACCACCAACAGAGTTTCATCCTTCGACCCTGCCTTCGAGTCGCGAATTCATCTTACGATTCACTACCCGAATCTAGACGCTAATAGTAGATTGCACATTTGGAAGACTTTTGTCAAGATCGAGACTGGTGGTGTCTCGGAGGCTGACCTTGGGGAACTTGCCAAGGAGGAGCTTAATGGGCGACAGATTAAGAATGTGGTCAAGACGGCGCGGCTTTTGGCGTCTGAAGAAGGTGTGCCGCTTTGCTCGGGTCATATCAACACGGTTTTGAGCATCAAGAAGGGGAATATCAACATGGTTTAAGTAGTTGTGCCGGAATTCCAAAGGATACCATCATTCCTGCTTGGTTGAATTTTCAAAGATTTATTCCTATTTTTTCCCCAACTACGTCTTTGTCGCACACGAAGTTCAATAACATATTCCAAGAGTTATATAGTGTTTCAAATTATGCTTTGAGCTGTTATTTGCTGCAAACCCACCCCTGGGCACGCACGTCAGAGGACTTGCTATGGAGAATGGTTCCGTTCGTACCAGCGTTTATATCAAAATGCATGATCAGCGTATCCAGAGTTTCCAAGGGGAGAGATAGGCCAAAGTTAGGTTTGTGAACGTGATTGACGTAGGCACCGGCCCGTGCATGACGTGTCCGGCCGGCCGGAACCCCGAGTTGACAACGCCGGACCCACTTACTTTCGGCACCCGGGCGCCACGGGCACCGAAAGGGATTGACTTGCTAAGCCACCTCCAAGAATGCCTAGATGCTTCTCCTATGGCTGTGTCGAAACTCATCCATTGATGAATTCTATACGAAAGCTCCAGTCATGTGTAGTGACCCGTATCCAAGCCTCGTCATCGGGGGTCCGCGGGTCCCGAAGCCAATACAAACAAGTCATATACTTCTATCTACAATATATCTAAGAGCCTAAAGTTAAATACAGGTCCATAATCTTCAGGTTATTTCCACGAGAATAGTAACAAACACTCATCTCACCTCCCTTGAATCTTTCATCTCCAACGCTACACGTTCACCGCACGCACCATGCAGTCCAGTTCAGCATCGCGGGTCCTCCGTACCTTGGGCCGAGTGTAAGTTTGAACAACCCCGTTGAGAATCTAAATCTAACTTTGTTCCTTTAAGCGAACGTTATCAGTCCGCCCTACACTTGTTGGATCTCTA
Organism: Fusarium oligoseptatum; assembly: GCA_003946995.1. Taxonomy (NCBI): domain Eukaryota; kingdom Fungi; phylum Ascomycota; class Sordariomycetes; order Hypocreales; family Nectriaceae; genus Fusarium; species Fusarium oligoseptatum. The sequence continues at coordinate 322,225 of NKCK01000011.1, forward strand.
CCCTAGCACCGTCTTAACTTGTCACCACAAAATCCCACATCATCTCATCACAGCCCCTGCGGGTCAACAAGAGCTTGAAGAGTTCTGGGAACGTGCAGTTGCTAGAAACATCTTACAACATCCTCTGATGCAAGTTGGTCAGGCCAACGAAGATTCCGCTGAGCCAGCATGGGTCTGGCTTGATACTCTCGATCTGTCTCGGCATATTTCCTGGAGGGTAGTCAGCTCCTCTGAAGACTACCCTACAATTCGCAAGAAGATACTTCAGGAGCAGCTTAGCATGAAATTCGTTGACCTCGAAACTCGCCCTGGGTGGAGGATGGTGGTACTCAAGCAAGAATCCGATGACTTAATGGAAGTGGTCCTGGCTTGGAATCATCCCCATTTCGACGGAACCGGCGCAAAGATATTTCACGAAACCATGCTCGAGACTCTAAACAATGCTAGAAGCTCCGACCTTCCAGTTATTCGCAACCACATTCTCAAGACAGTGGTCAACAAGCAAAACCTCCCACCTCCTCAAGAGACTGCGGGTAACTACTCTACATCATTTGGCTACATGGCCGATACGATCTGGGAAGACGTAAAACCAAGGCTCTTTGGCTGGGCATCTACACCTCCAACTATCTGGCCAGCTATCTCCCCGAAACCTTATGAAACCAGGTTTCGAACCTTGACCATCGACAATCAGATGTTACAGGGCGTGCTCGTGGCTTGTCGAGCGCACAAGACAACTCTGACAGGTCTTCTGCACGCAATCGCCCTCATTAGCCTCACGCCACAGGTTCCTGACGAGGTCTTGGAAGTAACAGGCAGCACGCCGCTCAACCTGCGGCGATTCATCCCCGCTCGATCAGAAGCGTTTCCTGATCTAGAGCCTGACAAGACAGTCAGTTGCTGCGTCACTTCAACAAACCACAAGTTTGATAAAGAGTTGTTGGACCAGATTCGCCATCGAATCAAGACTACCACGGATGATTCCAATTTAGCAACTTGTGCAGACATCATGTGGAGTGTGTCAACGAGGGTGAGGGAGGAACTTCAAGAAAAGCTTAGTCAAGGCCTCAAGAACGACCTGGTCGGCATGATGGGCTTCGTTGCGGATTGGAGAGAGTATGCCAAGGAAGCACAGCGAAAACCAAGGGCGGCCACTTGGCTCGTCACCAATTTAGGGGTTCTCGATGGAGAGGATGGCTCAGACCAGCGGGCTGACAGATGGTCAATTCACAGGGCAGACTTCTTGTTGAGCGCTGACGTTGCCGGCCCAGCGCTTACCATCTGCCCTGTCGCTATCAAGGGTCGAGATCTGACCATTAACGTTGGCTGGCAGGGAGGTGTTGTTGACGACGAACTGGGAGAGCGGCTGGTGGGAGATATCGAGAAATGCTTTCGGGATGTGGCGGTGACGCGGTAGTTTGCCACTGGGTGTTAACTGTAACTGATATATCTATAATAAACCAATTATTATCGGAATGGATGCTTCTTTGGGTTGGGTGTAGAAAGCCCTGTCAGGAGATGTTCGGTAATAGCAAATAGATCGACCCTCTATGGACGGAAGTTTTTACAACTCAGGAAAGAGGAGAAACCCGAGAAGAAAATCGAACGAGTGGGAGTGGGTATTCATGGTAATAAGACGGTAGGTAGATAAAAGAATCCTGCCTTGATAGTCCTTGCCCAGACGGCAAATCCCGCTGTGCCCCCTTGACTACCGGTGACGTTCCATCGATCTAAGACATAGATGGTTGGTGTCATGCACAGACGGGGGGGGATATCCCATGTCGATTTTTGGGAAATCGCCGGCACTTTAAATTCCGGATTCAGGGGTTATAGATCTTGGCGGGCAAGGATCGGGGAGGCTAGTGTATTCCCTGCCGCTGGCAACTTGACACAAGTTGAGTTATCAAAGCCGTTCTTGCAGATTCAACGGCCCCTCTTTCACAAAAATATGGAACACAAGATGGTATATCTGGTACGAGCTAATGCAGGATTATCCTTGAATTTTAAAGTTTATTAAGCATAACAACATGCTCCGCTCTTCATTCCCCTTCATCGCTAAACCCCTGACTAACTACATTCACTCACTCCTAAGGGAGTCTGAAGCCACCCTTCTGTCTCTTCTGGAAGAAGCCCTCAGGGTCATACTTGGCCGAAACCTGTTGCAGGAACGCGACGTTTTCACTACCGTAGCTCAGGATGGGGTCCTCCTGGGTAGGATCGACGTAGTTCAGGTATCGCCACTCGCGCATGCCGTCAATGCTCTTGGCGAACTCCTCCAGCGCATCGGAAAAGGCGCTCGCCTTCTGGCGCAGAAGAACCTCTTGCTCGGCAGTCTTGACAGTGCAGGAAAGGAGCCACATGAGGGAGTTGCCCTCGATTCTGTCAAGACCGAGAACGTTGCCTCCATGCTCGACGCCGCGGTCGGCAAAGAGTCTGGGCACAGGCTGGAAGAGGTTCTGGGTGCCGAGCTCCGTGGCGGGGATCTCCTCCAGAAGCTCCTTGACAAAGGTATCGTGGAGTTCAGCGGCCTTGTTGATGATGCGGACATCGTTGGCAAATGTCAGACTGAACCAAACGTTGCTGCACGAGCTGTTAACAATGATACCTCAAAATCAGCCGTGTTACTTACTAGAGGCTAGAGGGGAGGACATAGGACTCAGCCATGTCGCTGACAGGTCGGACGCTGATGTCATTGAACAGCTCAGGTACAGCCAATGCCTCATCGAAGGTAGCAGGTCGCTCGACAGCGTTGGTATCGACAATGACCTGAGCGACAAGAACATCAGTGGACATACCAGGGTTGTAAGTCCAGTTGATCAGATAAGCCGCCTCGGGGTTCTTTTCATTGTTGTTGGTAAAGTTGACCATGGCGTTGGCGATGGCTTCACCCTGGGACAGCTCCGAGGCACGGATACCACCCCAGACGTTGCCAGCTGGGAAGGTCTGAAGGTCGAAGCGAGTGACGATACCAAAGTTACCGGATCCACCCTTGAGAGCCTTGAGAAGGTCGGGGTTTGTGTCCTTGTTGGCATTGACGATGCTGCCGTCAGCGAGCACGATCTCGACATTGACGATAGAATCGCATCCAAAGCCAGCGCGGCCAGTGTAGTAAGAGTTACCACCACCAGTCAAGAAACCAGCGACACCGACATTGCCGTCTCGGCCACCTGGAACAGCAACGCTGTGCTTCTCAAGCTCCTTGAAGACATCTGCCCATCGACCACCAGGCAAGACCGAGGCCAGAGTAGTGGTAGAGTCATACTCAGTGCCCTGAAGGAGGCCGAGGTCAATAGTGACTCCATTGTCGACGTTGCTACCACCCGCCCAGTGACTGTGACCACCGCTTCGAATGGCAAATTCAGCGGTAGAGTTGGAGTTGAGCACACGGATGACCTTGGACACGTCTTCCGCGCTCTTGGGACGAACAATGCAAGAAGGCGTCAGACGAGAACTGGCAGACCACCAAGACTCGACTCTCTCCTCATACCCATCCTCAGTAGGGACGAGAAGCTGGTCACCCTCCTTGAAGCCAGCGGCAGACAGCAGAGAGCACTGTGTACGAGGATCAGAACTCATTGGTCGACAAGAGGAACGTTTTTCGTGTCTTACAGCTCTGGTCGCCGCGTCCTCTGCAACACTTTGACGCATGACGAGTGATGAGGCGGGACCTGCGAGGAGGATCGCCATGAGCGCGCTTGTAAATGGATGAGCCAACATGGTGGTGGGGAGAATAAAAAGGATCGACAGTGGGCTCTCTTTTTTTTAAAGTTTATACAAGACAAGGTAGTGACTGTCGTGGTAGTATGCAGGTGACTACTACAGGGCCAAGGGAGTGTGGATGTGGATGTGGATGTTACAACAGTCGGGGAGCACCTTTATAAGTTTATTCACCTCCCTATTTTGTACTTACTTCGGACATCTACTCCTCCCCGTCACCGGAAATTACAACGGAACTTACGGATAGTTGAGGTATATCTTTGCTTGGTTATGCCAAGGCTCTTTTTCTTCCCTCTTTCCGTACTACCTACGGAGTAGGCTATCCCGCTCACTGTCAAGGATTAACCCCCTGCTCACACGCGGTTGACCCATCCAAGCCAAGCGATGGTACTATGCAGGTAATAATAGCAAGGGGGGTGGTTCAACGAACGGTATCGGTGCGTCCGCCGTTGCCAAGAACAGAGAGAAGATGCAGTCATGCAAGCCAAGATTCCCAAACTTGACCCTGAGCCTCCTGATGTAAGTCGGGTTGTAAAAAGGCGCCGTCTTTTCCGATTACACCCTGCAAGAAGAATCCAAACTGTCGGGTCCTACGTTTTTTCCTCTCTTCTGTCTTTTGTTTCTCATTTTCGTGTGTGTTGGTTCAAAGTCATCATGTCTTTGATTGACGGCGTTCTCGTCGCCATACCCCCTCCAGAAGGCTATGTCGTCGACTTTGACAACCCACAGCGTACCTCTGTCCAGGCTACTTACGTGATCGCCGGCATTGGCATGGTCTTGGCCCTATTCTTTCTCTTCCAGAGACTCTACGTCAAGGCATTCGTAAGGAATAGCTTTGGGATCGACGATGGTGCGTTACAGATAAATTAAAGCAGTGGATTAGACGAAAGCTGACATTTTGGATAGTGCTGTTGATCATTGCTTGGGTATGTTTTTTGTCTAATTGAATCTGCCCATCTGCCGATCAATCGCTTATCTTTACAGGCTGGGTCAATCACAATACAAGCCTTGACTCTTCGTGAGTTTCTCAAGAAATTAACCTGATCGGAATATAAATACGTGCTGACACTTGCAGGTTCGTTCGCTGAGGGTTGGATGGGAGTTCATGCCTGGGAGATTTCCTTTGAAAAGTTCCAAAAAGCCATCCTCGTACGTCGCCGAGCACAACGACCACACTTTGTTGGTCCCTGACTAACCGTCACAGTGGGCAACATACATCAATTCGATCGTCTACACCGTCCCAACATGTCTATCCAAAGTCGTTATCCTCTTATTCCTCCTCGAACTCAACAGCGGTCAGGCCTGGTACCGATGGACAATATTTGCCACCATCTTCGTGGTGTCTGCTTCCAGCATCAGCATCTTCTTCGCATCCGTCTTCCCATGCACGCCTTTCCGTAAATCTTGGGATCTGAATGTTCCTGCCGATGTAGGCTCTTGTATCGATCGACCGGCCATGTTCCAGGCTACTGCGGGGTTGGGTGTTGCGACTGATGTCTTGATCATTGCTATCCCGATTCCTATGATTGTTGGACTTCATTTGTCGGCTAAGAAAAAGGCTGCTCTTCTGTGCCTGTTTGCTATTGGCTCTGCGTAAGTCTTGTCATTTGATTAATGCCTAGATATTAACAGTTGCAGAACTGTCATCACCTCCATGGTCCGACTCGCTCTCCTCATTTCCCAGCTCGACGCTGTCGACACAACCTGGGGCGGTGGCCCAATCCACGCCTGGATGTATGCTCCCATACCCCTCCTTGATTTTATTTCATCTACTAATCAACCACTGAAACAGCTGCGTCGAAGCAAACCTCCTCATCATGTGCGCATGTCTATCAACCCTCCGCCACTTCGTCAAAACAGTTGCCCCCCGCCTCCTCTCAAGCAGCAGAGGAACCAGCACAGGCAAGTCGAAAACAGGCCTCTCCTCAGGGCACGAACTTCGAACAATTGGAGGAGGCACAGGGGGTAGATCAGCCAACAGGGCGCCCTACACTCAGTTCGACGACCCTTTCACCGCAACTGCTGAGGCCGAGGGTGGTTTCGGGTGGCGACGGGAGGGGAAGACGGGGAGCTTGGATGACAAGTCAAGTAACGATGACGGGAGGAGTGACAAGGGGATTCTTCAGACGACGACCATGGTTGTGGAGTATTCAGAAGCTCGTGCTGTATAACGCATTTCTGCAAAGAGTGCGGTGTAATACGTTGATTAGCTAGTCTAGTTGGCAGACATTGTTTATTAATTAATCCGTTTGTCGATACCTTCATTCTCCATCAAATCATGTGGGGTCGAAAGTGCAAATACCAAGTGATGATACAGTTCCAGCACGATCTTCTAGCTCAGTTATCCCATCGAGGGCCTGGCTTACTGTTGCAGCACATAGCAGCACAACCAGACTCCATGCGCAGGGCCTAGCCATGTTACCACATGCCGCAAATGGCTTCTTTGTAACCGTATTCCCGAATCAATTTTCCCCTCAATACCAAGCGGGCGGTTCCCTAGCCGGCATACAACAACCTGGTAGTCCCCGAGTATCACCAACGGCCGGGCTCCTAACAGGGGGTCATCCGTATTATGAACACATAAGGAAAGTCGCCTGATGAATACCCGACCGAGCAGGTTTCGATAAGAACGCCCCCACAAAGTCTTGTCGTAGTCGGGGTGGATCCCCCTTCGCGTCGCTGGCGAGGTTCAGGAGGCTCAAGCCATCCCTGGTTTTTTTTTTCCCTGGCCTCGGGTCCGTTGATCGGAAGGTCACGTCATCTACGTCACCAGAAAAAGCATAGATGAGAAGGTTAGCTAGCTAGTGCTAGTGACCTCGCCTCGAGCTCTAAAGCGGTGTCGATGCTCAAACATCCTGGTCCCGTCGTGGACATCTAGGGTATTTTTCCTAGCGAAGGCCGCAGGGCTCAGGCTGGCCGTTAGCATGCCCTGGGTAAATGGAACGGTGTACCAGCTATTGAAAAAACCTCAGGAGAACTTTGACGATGATGGGGACCTACAGGGAAGGGAACCATTAAGGGTGCTAGAGAAGAAGGGGCTCTGAAGCATGGCCGAATCCTCTCACCGTCTGACCAGGTTGATGATCATGTCGGTGAAGACGTCCGTGAATTTGTCGGCGTCGACACCTAGCCATGCCATGATCTTATTTACGTTGTCATATGGCCCATCTATCAGTTGGATCTGCCAGGCCTCCTTATCGCCGTCAGACTACTGGGCGCAGATGGTATCGACCCAGAGCGCGACTTGTTCCTCGTCGTGCCTGAGCTTTTTGAGAGTGACGACGAGGATCTGGGTGCCTCAAACGAGAGTATCAATCATAGCAATTGTCATGCCGTTAATAACTCCCCAAACGTATGAGAGAGTCATATGCAACAGGAGCATACTCTGGATATGCAAGAAGAAGATTACCACTCCCTTCGAGTTGTAATAAGCTTAATAAAAGTCTCATAAGGTTATAATTAACCTATAGGAACATAATTCTAAACTCAAATACGTTGACAAAACTACCTTAAACATAATACATACTTAACATATTACCCAAAGCAATTCTCTCCTATTATTATCATAGCAACCTAACTCGGCGCGACCTTCTCGACAAACTTTACCACCTCGGATAATCATAAACCAAGTCACCGGCTATTCGGCATTTCCCTCACCCTCCTCCCACTCCCATACATAAACTGCAAGTCGCAAGGATAATAGGCCTAGGGTGCGTTGTGTTATCGTATGATGTGTATCTTGTCTGTTGTAATTGCTCCCTGGCCAGCTGGGTTGAGTCACTAAGCTAGCCTAGCCAATCTACTACTGTTAGACCCTTCAAATTCAATGAGGAATAAAAAGGTAGTGATCTGCGTCAAGATAACCTAACTCTGGACGGAGTAACATCTTGACCGGTCCACTGTTCGTTCATGATCCATAGCACTCCAATCACAACTAGCCGTGCCCAACGTTGATGCATCCTCGACAGCCAATTGGCTGCCCAAATAACACCACCATGTTCAGTCAGTCTCAAAACTCCGACAACCACGTGCGATGAATTTTCTCCTTGTATTCGATGCTTAGAATTCTGACGTTGGTCATTGGACATCTGCTTCTCACATCGCTGCCTCTTTCGTGACCGGTAGATAAGGCCTAGTTGACGTGCAGAGGAGTGGTGATGTAACCGGCGCAGGAAACGTGCAGGAGATGGAAAGACCTGTTGGCTATCGGATGGAAGCATATTGGTGTTGTAAGAGGCACATGCGGGGTGTGTACTGGGCTTAAATCACGTTGATAAGTTTGGCCGCAGCCACAGAGAGCCGAAGCACAAGAACATCTTCCTTGATATCGCCAAGATGAGGACTACGCTTGTATGTGCAGCCAGCCTCTTGGCCACGACAGTATTGGCCGCTTTTGACGGCAACCTCAACTATGCCAGTCCCTCCCGTCGTCACATCCGCCTTGGCATCGACGTGCCCCTGGTAAAACGTCGATCCATGAAGCGCGGCAACGTTCTATACGAGCATTCTGAGCTTGAGTTCACTCATGGTGTAGCCTCTGGAGACCCATGGGCAGACAGCGTCATTCTTTGGACTCGAGTAGCTCCCTCGGCCAAATCGAGTGAGAGCACAAAGGTGGTAGACGGCACAGCGGGACATTACAGCCACGAAACGGAAAAATACATCAAAGCTGATTCTCATCCCATTTGCTTGGACTGGGATGTTTATGACTCTGATCCATCAGAGGGGGAGGCGAAGCGTGTGACGAGTGGTCGAGCATACACGACTTCTGATATTGACTACACAGTCAAGGTGAGACATATACCTCAGCTGTGGGAATTTTGACTCAGAATGTGATAGGTTGAAGTCACTGAGTTGGAGCCTCTCACTGTCTACTACTATCAATTCACAATCTGTGGCTCCGATACAAAGAGCGTCGTGGGTCGTACCAAGACGGCCCCGACAGCAGACGATGACGTCTCTGACCTCAGTTTTGCTGTTTTCTCTTGCAGCAACTACCGTGAGAGACTTCAATGTGATGTTTATATATGGTCACTGATATTCTTCAGCCAATGGATATTTCAATGCGTATGGAAATGCTGCCAGAAAAGATGAGCACGACTACGTTATTCACCTAGGTGACTACATCTACGAGACTGGCCGAGACGGAGAGAGGGCCACTATGCCAGCCAAGACTATTTTTACTCTTCATGACTACCGAACTCGACATGGACAGGTAATTCTCCCAAAGTAAAAAACTTGGAGAAGGGCGGATCTAATGTACTGCTCCAGTATCGCACTGATCCCGACCTGCAACTCCTTTCGCAAAACTTTGCCTGGATTCCTACTTGGGACGACCATGGGAGGTTGCATCTCTAAAGCTACAGAATAACAACTAACAGCTAAACAGAGTTTGCCGACAATGGCTACCGAGATGGCTTCTCCCACATGAACAACACTGAGGATTCCTTCTTGAACGAGGGTCCCAAGGTTAGCGTCGACACCCGAAAGGTCAATGCTGTGAGGGCTTATTTTGAGTGGATGCCCATCCGGTATGAATTTCAATTGTCCATGTGTCTCTCATGCTAACAATAAGCCAAGGCAAACGGATCTGGACGATGGTCTCAGAGTCTGGAGGTCCTTCCAGATGGGCAAGCTCCTCGATCTCATCATCCTCGACACGAGGAACTATGACCGCAGCATCACCTCTCTTGGTAGGCAATCCTTCTCTAATACATATCCCTGCTGACAAAGTTTAGGCTGGAACGACGAGTATGTTGACTTGATCCGCGATGACCCCAGCCGCACCTTAATGGGAGGACGTCAGGAGAACTGGTTCTACAGATCCCTCAGCGAGTCCCAAGAGCGAGGTGCAGCTTGGAGAATCATTGGAAATCAAATCATCTTTTCTCGCATTACCGAGAACTGGGGTGATGGGGAGATTCTGCCAACTGACAACTGGAGCGTAAGTCCCCCTTGCCTGGTGGTTGACTTGCAGATACTCACGTTGCGCAAGGGATATGTTGCCAACCGAAATCGAACCCTGGAACACCTTTATGATAATGAGATTGGCAACAATATTTTTCTCGCTGGAGACAGTCACCAGAACTGGGTAAGCCTCCCAACAGCAAGTAATCGTGTAAAAAATTAACCACTTCACAAGGTCTCGGATCTTGTCTGGCTAGGAAACCAAGACTACGACAACAAGACTGGTTCTGGAAGTATCGGAGTAGAGTTTGCCGGCACTGCCGTCAGCTCAGGTGGTGTTGACGGCCCCATCGAGCCCAACGCCGGAAAGGCCGCTCGCGAAAGAGTCAATAGGAACCCCGAGTTGATGTGGCAGGAGGGTTACTACCGGGGATACTTCCGTCTTGAGGTCACCCCCAAGGAGGTTACGGCGCAGTTCTATGGTGAGTATTCTCCGAAACATTGATATTACTACTAACAGACCTAGGCTCGCTTTCAGTGGCTACTCGTAACCCCTGGGATATTCCTCTCGCCAACTTCACTGTCATGTCTGGTGAGAACCATCTCCATAGACCAGTTGCTGGCGGCCAGGTTGAATCTGGTGCAATTCGATACGGAGAAGTCAAGCACACCAATTTCTCCCTCAACACGGAAACTGGAGAGTGGAAGCATATTGAATTCGGCGCCATGTATGTCGAATCATATGAAGTACCAAAATAATATCATGTCCTAGATATGAGTTGCCAAGAGAGGTAGATAGAAAAAGCGGCTATTTAGATAGGTATAGATAAGATATTTTTCAACAAAAAGACCAGAACCAATAAACGAAGCAAAAAGAATCTCAAACCTGCATCTCCATCACTCAGCGGCAACTTCCTCCTCCTCATAATCAGCAGCTTCATCGTCCGCGCTAGCATCCTGGTACTGCTGATACTCAGATATCAAGTCATGCATGTTAGATTCTGCCTCTGTGAATTCCATATCGTCCATGCCCTCGCCCGTGTACCAATGCAAAAACGCCTTGCGACGAAACATGGCTGAGAATTGGTCTGCGACGTGCTTGAACACTTCTTGGATGGCGGTCGAGTTGCCAACGAAGGTGGCCGCCATGCCGAGACCCTGTGGGGGCACCGAACACAACGCGGTTTGTACGTTGTTGGGGATCCAGTCGACAAAGTATGAAGAGTTCTTGGATTGCACGTTGAGCATCTGGTCTTCGATTTCCTTTGTCGACAGACGGCCACGGCTAAGTCAAGTTAGCAAGGTTGATATCAAACTCTCCCATGGGCAAGACTTACAAAATAGCCGAACAGGCAAGATATCTTCCATTCCGGAAATCAGAATCCGCCATCATATTCTTCGGATCAAAAAGCTGCTGCGTAAGAGAAGGAACAGTAAAGTGCTGAAAAGACCGACTATCCCTACTCGTAAGCGGCGCAAACCCAACCATGAAAAAGTGAAGTCGAGGAAACGGAATCATGTTGACGGCCATCTTGCGAAGATCCGAGTTGAGCTGACCCGGGAAGCGGAAACAAGTCGTCACGCCAGCCATGACCTTTGCAATCAGAAAGTTGAGGTCCGAGTAGGATGGGGTGGCGATCTTGAGGCTTCTGGTGCAGATGTCGACGAGGGCCTTGTTGTCGAGGCAAAAGGTTTCGTCAGAGTTTTCGATCAGCTGGTTTAGCGCTAGGGTGGTGTTGTATGGTTCAACGACCGTGTTGGAAACGGTTGGTGATGGGAGAACTGAATAGGTGGCGATCATGCGATCAGGAAATTCCTCCTTGATCTTGGCTAGAAGAAGAGTGCCCATTCCAGAGCCACTGCCTCCGCCGAGAGAGTGGGAGAGTTGAAAGCCTTGAAGGTGATCACAACCTTCAGCCTCTCTCCTCACCACATCAACAACCTCATCGACGATTTCAGCACCTTCCGAATAATGTCCCTTGGCCCAGTTGTTTCCGGCACTATCAGCACCCGAGACAAAGTTGTCTGGGCGAAACAGTTGTCCCATGGGTCCGGCGCGGATGCTATCCAAGGGGCCGGGTTCCAAGTCGATGAGGACTGCGCGGGGAACATACTTGTTGCCCGTTGCCTAAAGTAACTGCCGTTTAGTGGACTTTGTGTGTGTGTGGAGGTGATGTAAAGTGACTTGCCTGGTTGAAGTAGACATTAAGTCGCTCTAGTTGAGCATCTGATGTGCCGTTGTATCTGCAGAGTTTGAGCAAAGAGTGAAAAGTCAAGAGTCGTGAAACTTACGCTCCATCAAGGTCGATTCCATGTTCACCAGAAACGGTTTGCCTAGAAAGTGTCAGTTCTGCTGCTCCTCGAAAGTCAAACAGCTATTTCAATACCAAAAGTTTGTTCCGATTTGATTGCCCTGCGAGAAAATCAGCATCTACACCATCAAACAAAGCAAGGGTGAATTTTCTTACACATTGGCCGACTTGAAGGTGTACCTGATGAAAGAAAGGGGAGTCGTCAGCAAAAATCCTCAAAGTATCATGCAAATTGTCAAAAAAACTCACAATCTCGCGCATTGTCGCAGCCTGGTCGTTCTAAACTGCAATAGGAATCACTGCCCTTTGATTTGCTCCAAAACTCCCAAGGACGCGTCACAAAGTACGACAACTTATACGACAGAAACCTGATGCCTAACGGGCGAGAGATATTCTGGTGCCTATTTAAAGCTGTAGCCTAGTGGCCTGACATGGTCCATGGCCCGTGGAATGGGATGGATGGATGCGGCGGGAGAATCCCTGATTTCTAATTTATCGGCCGACAGGCTCTTTCCGGTCCCCGATTGCTTGGGCTTGTTTGTCTGCTGTGGATCTTGGACCTGTTGGGTTGACATTCTAGTGCATGTTTGTTACGACCAAGACAAGTTGCCCATGACGACCTTGCCTCCATCATCCCCCCCTTCACATTATATTCTTCTGCCTAGTTTAAGACCGTCGTACATTCTTCCCGTCTTGTGTTCAAAACGCGGGGGGCCTTGTGCTGACAATAATCGTTGCCCGTAGCCAAGTAATTGTCCTCATCTCGCTTCTGACGTGGCACGGCCGTGAGGGTCACTGGCCATTCTGTCAATTGCATGATAACATGTAAGGCGCGCCAACAGAGGTGGGCGACTTGTCACCGCCCTCTTTTTTCTCATAAACGACAGAGGGAATTCATGATGCCTGGGAATTGTCAAATAGAAGCCTTGAGTCTTTAATTAAGAGGAATTGTGCTCTTTACTGCCAGTGCTACTTGTAACCGATGAAGCCTACAACAGCCTGTCATACTTGCTGTCACATCCTGTCACATCCGGGTGTCACATCCATCTACAGTGCAGATAATCACAGCCCAACCACGCAGATGCGCGCTTTTTTCACTTTCCGACCCGAGTTGTCAACGGGTGCCCAAACCTTGGCAAATCGAAACTTGAGCGAATCTTTCGCAACCACATCTACAACACGGTGATTGAGGCCTGTACACTAATACGCAACTGCCTTAGCCTTGGGTGCTTTCTCAGCCTGGTTGTGCACCACATTTACTTCCGGCAATTCTTCTCGGTTGCAAGACCTTTTCGTCATGTCAGTAAGTTAATACGAACGAACGTTGGTCATCATCATCTCGGCAAACAATTTTTCATCCTCAAGACAGCCAACAGGGACGGCCAATAACACCCTGGTAAAATTGCGAAAATCGCACCAGTTTGACGAACAAGAGATAATGAAATGAAACAGCAGCTGAACGAAGTTTCTCGATAATAACAACTTCCCCACAACTCTTCCACACCAGACACTTTTTCTTTGTCCTCTCCACAAGTTGATGACCTTCAAGGGGCTGGAGAAATTATGCCCACGATCCTCTCGTACAAGCTCGATCAAGTCAAGCCAACATCTTCTGCATACCCAGACTGTTTTCTGCTCGCCAAGCTACAGATCCCAACCTTGATGAGTTTTCCAGCTGAGGTTCTCGCCTCTACAACTACCTAGTCATAATCCCTATCCTCAGCACTGGGACAACATTGCGTGGGTGTATTTATTGCTAAACCAATCACTCTCGAGTTGAAGTCCCAAGACTTTAATAATTTTAAAGTCAACCAATCAATATTACTGAAACGTCTTTGTGCTCTCCGTAATGCTAGTACATGGTTACAGTTCTCAACTCTTGATCTTGTTCTCATTCGATCTTCTGGCTCAGTTATTCCGACTTCAATTATAACAAAGAACACATTTCCAATACATCATAGCATCATATCCCAAAGCTAACACAGTGGCAGAATATTGCCAGAGTTTGCCATTATATGCTGTATGATATATCCTTGGTCGCAACTTGAAGCCTTCGTTGGCGCTTTCAACTTTGACCAGAGACCAACCCACAAGGATGGCAGAGCCCAAGAACTACTTCTTATAAAAATATCCATGGTGAATCCAATGAAACCCCATTCATTCAACCGACGTACTATCAGCGCAGAGGCTGCCGCAGAAGGGTCACCACACGAACCTGAATAGAGCAACAATCCCCTGCCAGACTACGACGCAGTGCTTGGATGCGCAACTCGACGCAATGGAATCATTATTAGATAGCATAAAAGCCATATATCTTATGGGGTAATCCAGATTTCCGAAAGATCTCAGCTACCAAGCATTAGAATTCAACTACTTAGAGACAACGCAGAGTCATCATTACAGCTCTCACAACAGCAGTGACCCTTTATTTAGAGCTGTTCCTTTCAATTATATATTCAGTAAGAAGTCGAGATACCAGAAATGGGCTCATTCACCTTCCTGTCCTGAGTCTTCAGACGATTCTTCTACGCGCCGGACGCTCAGGCTATCGCCTTTTGCTGCAATACATGTCGATCAATGGGAGGCAACTCTCACAAGGTGGTAACAGGCCTTACGGTGATTACCCGTACAGAACTCTACCAACCTTCAGTTATTGACTATTGCTACTATCATTTCAACCTCTCTGGACTGGAGCGTCCGAGGATTGGGTGGTTCAGAACGAGTGACAAGAATGAAACACCACCTAAGACCCAGGCGATTCAAGGATAATTTTTCAAAAAGCACGCCGAATAATACTCAAAAATCGATTTACGCGATTTGATGGTTTGTCTTCATTCAGAGGTATCGGTGGCATCGGTCTGGGTACGGATTGCCGTCAGCTCCTGACTCCTGGTTCTTGGTTCATCATCCCTGTGTAGATGGCACCACACTTCCCTCCCATTTGCGCAAGTGTATGTTTGTTTGAATCACTTTCTTGTACCTCCAGAGTAATTTACCGTCTAATTCTTTTAGTTTTATCCTCCTCCATCTACTACGACCCTTTCAATGCTGGGACGGTGGCCTCCCGTGGTGTCGACTTCAGGACTCCTTTGTCCTTCGCTATGAAGTCAAGCGTTCTCCCTGGTGCAGCTTAACTATGCCTATTCGTCTGCGTCGGGAGCTTTACCGAATCAGCTATGGTATCGGACAGTGGCTGGCAGAGTGGCATTTTCCGCCCATCCGCGTTCAATACGCTTCCCTGCACACAGGATAGCATCAGCGCCGGAAACCATATCAAGTTGAGGTATAGAAACAACATTATTCAGAAATACAATACAAATTACTTATATCTAATGTCTAATTACGCTGGCCATTGCCGCTCATGCCCACATGTCTCGTCACATCAAATCTATCTATATCCCTGGAAGCCCGATAACCTGTCTAACAGCAGGCACAAATCGGGGCACAATGTACACAATGTAAAAGCCTGTAGCGGCGGTCAAGAGTCCCGTAAACTGCAAATAGTTAGCCAAGATGCAATAGACAAGTACCGGGGTAAGCTCACCTTCTCGAACCAAGTGTGAAAGTAGATGGCCGTCATCAACAGCATCCACACGCTCAGGCCCATGACACCCACAGCAAACTTTCCACCCAGGCCAAGGGATGGCTCTTCCACACGCTCCTGGGATGTCTGTGCCTCAACGTTGGCGCTCTTGAGGGCTCCGTCCGTCATGACGACGCATCTCTCTTCGCTCTGCCCAAGCCATCGTCCGACTGCCCAGCCAACTTCCTGCATGAGGAATGCAGTACCGAGGCTGAGGAGGAAGACGTGACCCGATATGTCATGGCCGCCCTTCCACTTGCCACCGGCTGCTTTGCAGGCCACAGATGTCACCATCTCCCCAAGACCACTATCGCCCATCTCAATCTCCCTCCGAGCGAGTTCACATCGTCCGCCCGTCCATCGAAAGCCGCGATCGATCAGAGCAGGTCCAAAGCACCACTGCGTAACGAGGATCCATATAGTCGTAACAGCAGCCCATCGAAATACAGCGCGGACTCGACGTCCCGCGTCGGCTGTACTCGGATGCGTAAAGATAAAGAGGAAAAAGGCGACAGTAATCCAAGCCCAGCCCCTCTTGACAAAGACAACGTTGAAGACGTTGGACTTGAGCGCAAAGTAGCTTGGTGCAACTTTGATGTCTTGAACGTGGGCTTGCGCGACGTGGTCGTACGGCGCGGCGCGAGTCTCGGGAGACAGGATGGAAAAGATTGTTCCGAACACGAGAACGACGGGGAACAATGCCAGTCCGACTCTCTCGAAAGGCGTCGGGAGGAAAGGCGACGTGCGCGGGGTCGAAGTCGAGGTTCTCGCGGGTTGTTCCATGGTGATGTCGCTGGAAGAGTCGACCGCTTTGGCGGCGCGTCGGGTAGTAACCATTCTAGAAAAGCAGCAAAATAAGAAGAGTGCAGTCCGAAGGAAATCAGCAGAATGTTAATTGACGGGTAGAAAAGAAACCTCTGAAGGAGAGTGAGGACGAGTTTGAGTGGCGCCAAACGGCTTTGTTGGCGTTTTTGCGAAAGATGGCCACCGTGATGACGTCGACGTGGTGGGCTGTCGCCAGGGGACTCGGTGTGACGTCGGCCGGAAGAACAAATCGCCGAATCTTTGTCTTCAGATATGAATGAGCTAAAAGTTCAGGAATGTGAGAGAAAATGCCCATCACATCTTGGAGTCCCTTGCATTGAATGCGTGCTCTATTTGCGATGACCTCTGTCAGTATCAAGATGCCTTTGTTTCCAATGCTGACTGCCATCCATCCACCAACCCGGCATCCATTCCTTTGATCGCCCTTAGAGTGCCCCACACCACCCAGTTGATCTTGGCATAGAGCTGAGCGCCGTGTCACACCAACGCCAGCTGCCGCCACCATCCAAACACAATCACTCTCTCAAGCCAAGCCCTTATAAGCTGGTCCAAGACATTCTTCCGTCAGCGAAGTAGCGGTATTCAAACTTGGAATCGCATGGCGCGGTGGGATCCGTCCTAGACGTGTTCCCTAAACAGACCATTCCCTTCGGGGTCCTTCGCTTTTTGGTTCGTGATGCCAGTGTGGAAGGATGAGCGTTCGAACGCGATTCTGTTTTTTTTTGCACAGCATTTTTTTTAAAGGTCTTGCCATTAATCTTACTACTCTAGACCACGTAGTTTCTCGTCTTATATCTTTTTGTAGTAGAATGCTTGCATTGTAGCAGTTCGTCAAGGCAACCTAGGCAGTCAGTCCGAGTAAATACAGCCGCCGTCCTCTGCTACCCTAGACCTCGATGCCAAAGAACCTGTTCTTCGTCTGTTGGAATAAACCAGCACTCTTGAGTGAAGAAGCTGGGTCTAATACCGCAAGTCCAAATAGTCACCATAGCATTCATCAACTCATAGCGAATGACAGTGTGCCTTGTTTGTGAGTGACGTCCAGACTGCTGCCTCGCCACCACCCCTGTCCCATGCATCCATGAACCACCCCCCTCTTATACCAAAACAGACCCAGCATCCATCAGCGAAGTAGCAACATTAGGTACAATGTTTGGTACAGTAGTACTAAATTACACCGTCCACCCGGATATTTCCTCCCTCTTGCGAGGGATTCTTCGCTTTTTGGTTCCCGTGGACCGCCCAAGGCCTCAGTTCGAGCGATGACAGTTTTTGGTGTTTACGCGTCGGAGTGTAACATTCTCCTTCTGTTCGCCCCTCTCCCTCTCCTTCTTTTCTTTTTCTTATCCATTTCGTATCTTTTTCACATATATAGAATTGAAATCACTTCCCACCTGACGATTTGAAGGCTGAGTTCGCGTTGAAGTGGCTGCCTTGACCCCCACCTCATGCTGACCTCACTCGCCTTGTGCATCCTCCCTTATATGTCAGACCAACGGAACACTCTTCCAGCGAAGTAGCTAAAACATGAGCAATTTGGTTTAGGGGTTAGCTTCGGCTGCCTGACACTATGATATCTCCCTCCCTCACGGGAGGTCCTTCGCTTTTTGGCAGTCGAGAATAAGGACACCAGAAGTCTGCGTTCGAGCCATGGCCGTCTCGATGGATACGCACAGCAGCTTCATCTTGTCATTTTTCTTTATTTTTTGCCCCCCATGTCTTCAATATCACTATATTCTTAAAGTATTTCTATTTGGATTCCATTCTATGCCACTCCTGGAGGTCGTTCTTGTCTTCGCGCTCCTCGCGTGGTGTCGCCCGCTCGAGCACCAGTCCCTGTTTACTCCACCTTCACGCGCACCATTCCTTTATATGCTGGACCAACAGAGCATCATCCCAGCGAAGTAGCTACAATAGGTTAACGGCATGCCTCGGCTGCCGTCAAACTGCCAGAAGTACACCTCCTCTTCAGAGGAGCCTTCGCTTTTTGGTAGTCGAAAGCGAGCACTAAGAGCGCTCGTTCGAGCCACGGCAGTCTTGATGTCTACGCGTAGTGACTGTGATGCTGTCTTTTTTCCCCCTCTTCTTTATTACCCTTGATGCTTTTAAAATTTCCATCCTCTCAAATCTGTATATTAAAAACTCAAGTTCTACCAATTCTCACATGCGTCCATCTCTCCAGGCTCCCGGGGATGACCATGAACCTACGGCTCAAGCATCCGCCCCGTGCCGGCTCCACCCAAGCACACACACACCCCTTCCCCTTATATGTCCAACCAACAGAGCACTCTCTCAGCGAAGTAGCTACAATCTGATATTTAGTGTGACGGCATGCCGTCCAACTCCCTGAAAGTCCAGTTCCTCTTCGGAGGAGCCTTCGTTTTTTTGCGGTAGGTGATGATGGTTGTGTAAGTGGCTTGTGTTCGAACGTTGGTTGTGAATGATATATGTCATTTGCACGACAAGTGTCTCTTTTTTCTCTTTTTTTTTTCTCTCTCTCTCATTAGGTACTTCGATAATATCACCAAAGATCAAATCTACTTGATAAAAAGACAGCCCTCGAATCCCCCCTTCTCTGTGCTCCTCGCTGTCCAGGCAGGGTGCCGTGGGTGCCCCACCTACCAGCGCCACCTTCGCCGGCTGAGTCACTGCCCGACACAACCAACCTCCTACCTCCCAACAAAGGGAACCTTCCTTTATCAACTGGGAAAGCACACTTCCTCTCAGCGAAGTAGCATCCATCAAAGAAGAGATCCACTTTGGTCAGGTTGGTAGCGCGTTGCGCTCCCTGGCCTTCGCTCTTTTTTTGCTGGGCGACACGGTTCAATCCACCAACTTCCACCCATTTTTTATGCTTCGTTTGTAGACGTCTTGACGTCTGTTAAATCGTGGTAAACATTATGGGATTACGCAAAAAAGATTATCATAGCAATAAATTAAAGTCCTGAGCATTGCAAGAAGTCCTGGCTTCGCTCATCTTGATGCTAGCCTGAGTTGACGTTCACTGTTGCACAACAGTGCGTCCATGCCTGAGGGAATGATGATCTCGTCACCTAACGCATAGTGATTGAACGTAGCTCTAGAATTCACCATTGAAACAAATTGATGATTATCGACCTATCGAGATCACTGCCCATCAGAAATGCCCACGATTCTCAAACATCCTGTCCAGGCAACATCTGCGAGGTCACGAGCCAGAGTTCCAGGCAACAGCATCGGAGCACGTGCTTCAGAGAGAAGACCCTTATAATCCAAATTAACACTCTTTCTTTCAGCGAAGTAGCTGAACCTTTGGTACTTAGGTACTATTCTAAATGTGAAAGAATAACGTCACAGCAGTGACCTTCGCTTTTTGCCCTCGACAGAGGATCGAGTTCGACTCGCGAAGCCTCTTTTTTTTTTCTTCCCCCTCTCTAGACACAGACTGGGTATCCCACCATAATCACGAGTCACGAATCGTGTCAAAAATTTAGGCTTGGCTCATGCTGGTAGAGACCTGGCGGATATTTGGAGGAGTGTTCACGTCACCTGGGTGCTGCACTACCATGGATGACAAGGACGGCAATGTCACTTCATCGTTTGTTCACAACGGGTAAAGATAAAGTCTAGAACTGTTTCAAAGGCGAATACCAATCTCTCAAATATGGTCTCTATTTGATGCCAGACTGCTTCTTACGCTCCTGGTTGTCTCTGGCATCAGGTCCAAGCAGAATGCAGCATGAGGTCATGGATGCCTGCCACAAACATCCAGGCAGCAACACCAGGAGCACGTGCTGTAGGGAAGAGACCATGTGGTCAAAATTAACACTCGGCCCTTCCAGCGAAGTAGCTGAACACACAAACTTACGATGTGGTTTCGCAAAGACATTGTCACGACAGTGACCTTCGCTTTTTGCCGACGAAGGGTGCGAGGTTCGACTCGCGGGGCTCCGAGACAACTCCTTTTTTTGGTCATCGTCACATACTGTCTTGCTCCATGCCCAGGTAGAGACAGAGTGCCTCTAGAACAAGACTCACATTCCTTTATTCCACCCTCATCGCAACATGTCACACAAAGGCCACACCCCATGCACAATCACATCCATCACAATCACGTCGCGTCACAAACACAAACATTGGTAGCACGTCGATTCATCGTATTCTACTACCTTGCCTCTAAAGCAATGGCTATATCAACATTTCCCCTTAATCCGAGCGAATTTGCCGCTTTATCCCTAAACTCCTTTGTTCCACCAACGGAACAAGATGAACGAAACCAGAAACCGGCCCAAAAAGTCGTGTCAATCATATCCAGTTGCCCGGATTGCGACACTTCAAAGAAGCTTTGATGGGGAAAGTAGAAAAAAAGCAAGAGGAAAAAAAAAAGAGGACATGAATGTAGTGAACTTGGGTATGCATGTGTATGTACTGTGCGTGTGTTTTTGTATGTGTAGACCATTGTTGGTCGTGGTGATCATCCGTGAATCACTGCAAGTCGTAATGACTCATGAGAGTTTCTTACGCCGATGAAGAAAACAGAGCAATCGCGGCACAAAAGTTGTTGCGGTTGTCGGCATCCAACATGACAGACTGACCATCGACATTCACCATGTTGATGCTGGCCTTTGTGCTAATACCGTACAGATGAACCTGAGAGCTCTCAATGCTGATCATGTTGTCCTGGCAGTTGTTCAGAGGCACACACTCCTGATCGTAGTTGTCAAAGAAGCTGTAGAGACCACCGCCAAAGATGAAGATGTCCCTGGAATCAATAGCCCGGACGCCCCAGGTGCGAGCGCACTTTGTCGAATCACCAGTGCACGAGGCAGTGAAGTCGGGGTCGTAGAAGTTGGAGTTGACAGTGAAAGGAACTGTGGCGTCGGGGTTGCCCTGCATGTAGGCAGTCTCGGTCTGGATCAGAGACATGTAGACGTTGCTGGCGCTCTTGAGCTGGTAGTTGTAGAGAACATTGTGCTCAGAGGCGGTACCCCAGAGCCAGGCGCCCTTGGTGCTCTCGATGAGGATACCTCGGCCGTTGTAGATGTTGATCTGGGAGTGATCGGCAAGATCAAGCTCGTGGTCAGCGACCCACAGCCAGGTGTTCTCCATATAAATGCTGGCTTGCTTGGTGACGTGCATGAGCATGAAAGCACCGACGCACTCGGGGTTAGGCTCGGTCTTGACCTCGGGAGTCTTCTTGCAGGTATCGGACTGGAGCTTGGTACCAGCAGAACCAGCGACGCGGAAGTGAACATCAAAGAGACCAGCAGAGCCGGCAGTCTCACCAGCGACGTTGAACTCCATAAGGATAGCACCAGGTTGAGGGCCAAGAGTCTCAAACATAAGGTCCTGGATCTCGACGTTGCCGACATCACCCTCCTGACCAATCTGCCAGACAGGCTTGGGGTTGGTCTGATCCTTGAAGTTCGTGTCGCCGCCAGCCATGATGAGAGGCCAGATCTCACCGACAATCTTGATGTCCTTGGGGACTTTGACAGTGTCGGTGATGACATACGCGCCGTGGTCAAAGTAGACAATCTGGCCATCGGTGATGCCATCAAAGACGGCCTGAATGGCGGCAGTATCATCAGTGACACCATCACCCTTGGCGCCCTTGGCCTTGACGGACACAAACTGGGTAGCGGGGATGTTGTCGTACTGGGGCTTGCTCTTGGTGACGACCTTGTCAGTGCTGTCGAGGAGGACCGTGGGCTTCTGGATAGGCGACTGAGCGTCCTGAACAGCCTCACCGTTACCGCCGACGTAGGCGCGGCCCTGAACCCACGAGTCGATCTTGGCGTTGCCAGCGAGGACGGTGGCCTCGGTGCCCTTGTTCTTGACAGCAATGGGGACGGCAGAAGACATGTCGACGTTGTCGAGGACCAGGGTACCGTTGGTACCAGGCTGAGCGGGGTCGTAGGTAGTGAGAACACCGACCTGAGTGTTGGAGATCTTGCTGTCGAGCAGAAGAATAGAACCAACGCTCTGGATGTTCTCGCCAGCAGTCATGTCAACACCAATGTTGCAGCCGTCAATGTCGAGGCCGTTGAGAGTCCAGACCCAGTTCCAGTTCATGTAGACAGCAGTGTTGCAGTTGCGGAAAGTCATGTTGCGAGCAGTGAACTGCTGACCACCGAGGAAGCCACCGTACTTGCCACCGATGAAGGTAAGATCGGTCATGAAACCACCGGAGCCGTTGTCAATGAAGATGCCCTGCTGGACATTGTCCTCGCTCTTGTCCTCAATCATCTGGAAGATGATGTTCTGGAGCGAAGTAGCCTGGGCGACCTGCCAGTGGACACCAGTACCCGAAGTCTTGGGCATGCCGGTGAGGTCGATCTTGAAGTTTCGGATCTGGCGGAAAAAGTTGTTCTGGTTGGTGTGCCAGTTGTTGCCCTGGTCGTCATAAGGGTCACAGTCGATGACAGCCATGCCAGCAAAGTTGGCAGCGGCCTTGAGAACGGGGAGAGACTGGACATCGCCGACCATGTGGGTGTAGTAGTAAGGGAGGATTGGCTTGGAGACGACGTAAGTACCAGGAGGGAAGTAAACAAGAGCAGGGCGGACGGTGCTCGAGTCGCAGCCATAGCCGCAGCGATTGCCATCAGAGAAGGCAGCGTTGATAGCCTCAGTATCGTCAGTGGCACCATCACCCGTGGCACCGTAGTCCTTGACGTTTCGGAAGATCTTGTAGTCGGCAGAGCCACCGTAAGCGACAGCACCCTGGCGCTCAATTGAGGCGAGCCACCAGGAAGAGTCGGCGGCCGAGACACCGTACTCGGGGGCGACGACAGACACGGAAGCCGAAGGAGCAGGCACCTGAGGAGCAGCCGAGACGGGGAGGGAAAAGAGGCGCAAGGCCAAAAAGAGACGCGGTGACGATCGTCGAGAGCCCCATGATGACCAAGTAGAACCAGCTAATCGGAGTCGTCGCTTGGGGTGTATGTCGATCTAATGAGAGTGGTGGTGATGATGTTCCAGCGAAGGGCTGAGTAAAAGAGTCAGTCGCGGTTGAGATCGTGCTTAATGAGCGCAGGATAAATCGCGGTGGAGGAGAGAGAGTGATGAGAAATGAATTCTGCTTGGTGACGTAGAAGAAGAGGAAGCTTGATGAAGCCTTTGATGAAAGGCGTGAGGAAGAAAAGGGGAGGGACAAAGAGCCAGGGCGACAATGGCGATGGCTCAATGAAGGAGAGGATGATTGAAAGAGGAAGAATAAAAAGAAAAAGAAAAACAAAGGACAATAACAAAAATATCCAATTGAGGACGAAAGGTGAAGGTGAAAAAAAGGTGAAAAGCGCGAGACACCTGGCGACCAGCTGGTGTAAGTTGAAGCCGACGGAGCCCACGGGGCCAGTGGCTTCAACAATAGCCCGAGGCTATTCGTTGGTGAGACCACTAGATCTCAAGGCCCACGTTTTTTTATTCCCTTTTTTTTTTTCTTTCCTTTTTTGGAGTTCATCCAACCAGATGCAACTTGACTTCAAGCCAAGAAGACGCATTCGTCTTCTTTCATCTCGCGTGTTGTGCGTTGTCTGAGAGTTCGCTCACACTTACCAGAACATAAAAAGAGGTCAATGCGGGAAAAATGTGAAAG
Organism: Fusarium oligoseptatum; assembly: GCA_003946995.1. Classification (NCBI taxonomy): domain Eukaryota; kingdom Fungi; phylum Ascomycota; class Sordariomycetes; order Hypocreales; family Nectriaceae; genus Fusarium; species Fusarium oligoseptatum. The sequence continues at coordinate 346,142 of NKCK01000011.1, forward strand.
GTGACCAAATAAAAATCCCTGAAATGAGAGAGGGATAAAAATGCGAGAAAAAAGAAAGGAACGGTAGGTTTTAAAAAAAGAGAGAGAGACACACACGCAGAGGCGCGTGTTCACACACGAAAAAGACAGTGACGATTTTTTGTCGGTGGTGGTTGGATGCAGAGGAGGGAAGAGAAAGAGAAGAGAGAGAGAGACATGGGGAGGCACACGCGTTTTTGAAGCAGGTTGAACTTTAACACAAACCAAAAGAAACAATAGCTCACACACCTTTGCATTATTGTCCTCGACAGGGTCATGGGCAGGGATGTCATGGTAGACTGACGGTATCCTGGAGGTGGAACCATCCATGATCGCGGCTGGTTGAGCTGGTCTGTTAGGCTAGCAAGGGAGAGAGGATGATGGGTGAAGGCATTCCCATTGGACCATGGGGTTGTTTCAAACACGGCCGGACATGGATGGCCAAAGCGGTAGACAAGGACACCACCAAAGCTGAATTGTCTTTGTTGAGAAAAAATGTACTCAGATTTCAGAAAAAGCTATAATGACCTGTCGTTGCAAAAACACAAGGGATGATAGATAAACCAAGCACTTAAAAAAGGGGTAACATACAAAAAGTAAAGAGAAGGGAAAGAAACTTCACAGCATAGCACCCCAGATGGAGAAAAAGCAACCCCAAAACCTCGTGATCCAAAAGAGGTAAAGGAAACCCCCCTTTAGCGCCTTGTTTCAGTGGCTACCCCCGGACGAGCCAGCGTGTGGCTTTTGAGAGGTGTGGTGCTCTCTTTTCAACCAGGCAGGGGTGGTGGTGGTTTGGGCATGGACAGTTGAATCGGATGGAGAGGACCCATTCATTGTCAGGCGGCAAAAGGGACAGTTTTTTTTTGTCTCAGAAAAGTAATCCTGGTGATCTATTTCTTGGGCATCCATGTAGCGATCATGAGAATATCGGTCCACGAGGTACAGAATGTCGTTGATGGATGGGATGGACGGTGCCTTGCATGCATCTAAATGCCGGACAAATTTTAAACTTCAAGCCTCGCTGATGCAAAAAATCTCCACATGCACACCCGTGGCGTCTGTCAGCTTTCAGCCTCGAAAATGTCTCTTGCATAACACCCACCTGAAGACTAACAAATGTGATGGCTTCAGGGCAGGAATTCTATCTGTTCCCGCCGCATTCCAAAGCATCACTTTCGATCCCTTAATCAAGATCTCCTTCTCCTTGCCTTGTTGTTCCCCTGCCCCACGTAACCTCGGGCCATCGCCCACCAACGGATCGATTCCTCCTCAATCAACTTGCGTCATGGCTCCAAACACGCGCGCGACTATCCGGGGCTGAAGCGCTGCTGGCTATCGAATTCAGGATCAAGGGTTTTTTTCTATATCCACCGAGGTCGTTCCATGAATAGGTGATTCTTTTGGCGGCTATATAGCTATCTCTTAAGCACCCATCAACCAACGATGCGCCCTCTACAACCCCCATTTCGAAACACACCAACCCTCCATGGCCGCATTTGGTTCGACCTCATTAAACAAGACTAGAATCACAAGCTCTTAGCGGCTCAACACGTATCGGATCGGGTGGCGTCGACGACGACGGCTACCTACATGATCTTGTAACCCCATCAAAAAGTCAACGTTTCACAGCATATTGATTGAACTTTCTGTCAAGCATTGAAACAGAAATCTTCTAGATCCCTTTCAACTGCCCATGATCCCATAATTCAATACACATGGCGTTTCGTTTTCCTCCCCCCCTCATCTCGGACTCTTGCTCGGCCCAATTCTCCCCCAGACTCCCAACTTTCGACCGCGCATCCTCATTAACCCCCCCGTCATCTCCCGCCGTTACATCGTCCCGCCCCTGAAATGGCCTCGGACTTATCCGAGCAACCCGCAACCATTGGTTTGTTTTCCGACAAGTCGAATCGACTCAACTCATGATGCATTTGATAGAAAGAAATGCTCATACAATCATATTACACCAGTGGTCTATGTAATCCACAAATCGCTAACAGTATGCCAAACAAAGTAACCTAGCCCCCCACACAGCAACGAATCGCCAGCCTTACATACATCCAGATCTCATCTCATAGGGTGCTCCGTGAGGTTGCACGCCCGGTCATGTCTCCAACCCGTCCAGCAAGTTTCCTCATGCTGCCGTGCCGTCATGTGATAGATACCCCACGTCTAACCATCCAATCCCTCCAATATCATAAATCGTTACAGTCAACTTGCAACTCGACTTGCGAATTGTGTTGACCCATTAGTATTCTGCCTCTTCGCTTCGCGAACAGACTTAGATGAACCCTCCATCCGTTTCAACTGGTGGATTGCACTCCAACATCTCGATGCCGTCAACATCAGCGCCAAAGTCCATAATCAAGATCTTCGGATCCTGTCCGGTGCTCACGATACGGCGGTAGTCGCTCTTGGCACTCAGCACCCAACTAGCGTGCCATCCAGGAAAGTCCAGCAACTGGTGGCCCGTCTCCATGTCCCAGACCTTAATGTCCGTATCGTAGCTTCCGCTGATGAGTCGTCCGCTCACGCTGTCAATGTGCAGACTGCGAACGAGGTTCTCGTGGGCGCGCATCTCTCGCAAGCACTCGCCAGTGTTGGCGTCCCAGATGCGAATCACCTTGTCATTACCCGCAGAGGCAATATACCGACCGTCCTCGGAGAATTGAGAGCAGGCAAGACCCTTGGTGTGACCCGTGAATTCACGAATATTCTTGCCCGTCTCAATGTTCCACAGCTTGACGCGGAAGTCACCCGAGCAAGACACGATGGTGTTTGCCCGCATCTGCACTGCATTGACAGGCCCACTGTGTCCACGGAGCTGTTTCAGAATGTTGCCAGTCTCGCGCTCCCACACACAGATGGTAAAGTCCTTGCTGCAGGTGACGATGTGCTTGTCATCAAAGGCCAGGTCCAGAACAGCGGCGGTGTGACGGCGAAGCTGGCGGATAGGTTTATATCCCGCCTTGACGTCGTAAACGATGCAGGTCGAATCGGAGGATCCAGTCACCAGGATCTCATCATCGTACTGCAGGCATAGAATGGACGCCTTGTGATGAGTAGCGGGTGTGGCGAGCTCGGGCATCGAAGGTGCCGTTCTCTCGTTGTCTGAGCCGGTCGCGAAGTGAGTAGGATTGCCTTCCTCATCCACGAGCATATCAGGCTCGTTAATGACCTCGGGAGGCCCAATAGCGAGACGACACTGAAGAGTGTGCATATCCCAGACGCGGATCGTCTTGTCTCGCGAACCAGTAATGATTTTGTGCCTGATAAAGTCAGTAATGTGATCGGGAGAAGCCGGCGAATAAACTTACTCATCGAACTGAAGGCAATAGATGCTATCCTTGTGACCATTCAGATAAACGGGGCTGGCCTTGCCGCCCTTCCATCTGTGAGTCAATTGCTGCTTGACACGATAAATCTCTCGCCAATCATTAGTGGGTGCAATTGCCGGAACGCCGAGGCCAGTCCCGGGAGTGACGGGAGCGCTGGTGGCATACGTGGTCGTTGTCTCACGGAGACAAGACTCACGCCAGATGTGTTGGTTGCTGATAATGTTCTTCCAACTGCGACAGACCTCGCTGGCCTTGGTAAGAGCTGCAGCGTCCAGGCAGGCGAGAATGTGAATGGCAAGCTCAGTAGGAAGCTTGGTGACAAAGTCGATTTTGCTAATGACAGACTCGGCATCAGCTTCCTCGGTGCCAGGTAGAGTCACGGTAATTCCAATGCCACTCTCTCGATCGTTGCTCTCATCGTTGGTGGTAGGGTTGAGCCACATGCTGTAGAGGCTCTGGCGAGCATAGTACTCATTCTGCATGGCAGCTGAAGCCTTTGCAGCGGCGCCAGAGTTGTCGGGGATGATCGGAGGCTCTCCACGGAAACCGGGAATGGGAAGATTCGAAGGCTGCTCCTGGCGATGGTGGAATTCGTGATCATTGTTCAGATCCAGTCCATAGATGGATCGTGAGTGTCTGATAGTGGCCTGTCGGAGTCTGCTCCAGGTCGAGTGTCCATGAGATGTGATAGGTCTTCCAGTGTGGTGTTCAGGGACATCTTCAGCCATACCAGAGGGTCGACGATGAACCATTCGGTTGAATGAGACTGATGCTCGGCGAATAATTCCCTTGATCGCACCAGGAGTATGGAAATGATGGTGGTGTTGTTCATGACCGTGGCCATGGGCGCCGTGGCCTGACTCGTGCAAATCTTCTTCGGTATCGTCGATGGCAAGATCGTTAAAGTGACGCGACAGATGATGCGAGCTATCATGTCCCCAAACAAACGACTTTGGGCGTCGCCAAGGAAGCGACAGACTCATGCTACGGTGTCTGTGGCCGTACGTGGTCGCCCCAGAGCCGGTCTCTGGACGGAAGACGCCGGGGGCCGATGCCTGAGATTCAGAAGCAGCTGCTGCTGCGCCCATGGCAGACGATTCGGCGGGGGTTTCCATCATGGCCTCATGAGCAGGAGCCCAGTCGTTGACGGGGATGATGCGCTTGGTCATGGTTGTTATTGAATCGCAGGCAGAGGCGGAGGATATGTTTCAAGTTGGAATCGACGAAAGGGATCGTAGGGTTATCGTCGGTTGTTGGTATCGGATGAAACGAGTCGTCGAGATGCAAGATACTGCGAGTTACGGTGCGACGGCGGTCAAAGATGAAGGAGTGTTGAGACCGACTCAAGAACAGTTCAAGCGAGCAGAGGAGCGCAGCGCAAGCCCCAGATGAAGGAATGATTCAGCACAAGATGCTTGCTCTTGTACTTTGAGGCGCTGTTGGGACGGCGACCCGTGAGGGGAGCGGAGAGGCGGGCGCAGCTCGTCGTATGATGAATCGAGTTTGTATAGGTGTTGGTTTCCAGTGTTTGTTGTGAAGTAAGGTACTGTAAGGTTTGGGTCTGGGAGGGGTCGCCTTGTGTAGTGGCCGGCTGCGTTTCGGGGGGCAGGTGGACAGCGCTGCAGCAAGCTGAAGATGGTCGTCCAGCTGATGGCGAAAAAGGAAGGACACGACAGTTGAAAAAAGGAGTGAAAAAAAATATTGGAAATTTGTTTTCCGGTGGATGATCCTTTTTCGCTTGCGTCTCGAACAAGGAAGAAGAAAAAGAAAGGAGGGAGAGAAAAAGGAAGAAGACCTTGAACCCAAGGTAGCGAAGCACAAGAAAGAAAAAGCGTTGCGCCGATTCGATTAGCAATCCCGGTCAAACCAACGGGGCGGGAGGTGTCGGCGGACAGGACAGGGGTACCACTGATATTTACGTTGACGACGGCACTGCACAACAGACAAGGGCAACCGGATCGGGGGTTAGGATCCGAGGCCAAGGGAGAAAGATTTGAAAGGAAGAAGCGAGTCAGGGGACGAGAATGACGATCAGGGGAAGTGAGGAAGAAGAGGGTGTTGAGACGGGGAAAGGGGCGAAAAAAAGGTCTCACGGTAACAAGTCACCAGTCTATCCTCAGTCAAGCCATGTTACCGGTGAACCAGCTGTGATGTCAGGCTGGCGTTCCTGTAGGTTCAATTTTTGCCAACGCCATCTTCAGCGCCACGGGACAGCCCCAAAACTTAGCGTCCCCCCCCGGTACCCGAACAGGAGCTCTCTCAACTGGGGGACCAGAGGACTGGGAATGGAATGCGGGAGGACGTAGGCCCAATCTCTGACCCAGCGAGTCCCCAGTTTTCCTTCGGGGGCCGCGATGTGGTCCATTACTGAGTGACAGATAATTAGAACAGGGATTGTAATTACTTGACACTTTTGCGAATATTCTGCGCGTTGTTATTGTTCGTCCACCAGCTTCCTTTCCTCCAGTTGAGCGGTGAGAATAAGAAACGAACTCCGGGACCAAGTCCTTCTAGACTCGACACTAGTCCGGCCCCTCCCCCTCCATAAACTCATAAGTGGCGCGTAACACAGAACATTCGGTGTTTTGGGGGCAAAGGAGGGGGCCTGTGAGTGGCGATGCGTACTCGCAATCGGTTCTGCAGGTCAAAAAAGGGTCTTTGGTATGGGTTGCAGGAGGAGCGAGCCCTGCCTGCATTGCTGACTTTTTTGTTGACATTGACGAGCATGCATTTGTTTTGCTGTCCAACCAAGTGTAACGCAACCCCCGTTCACCACAACAACAGCGTTACTTTTGATGGTACACTGCAGCTGGGTCTTTGATAAACAATTACCAGGCAATAACAGATACCACCCCGGTTCAGCTAATGATGCTTGGACCTCAATTCGCAAAAACCTGTCCAATCCAAACCCCAACCCCAGTTCTTCAAAGGCAAAGACCGCCCCCCCAACAGCGCCACCAGCTAGTAACCCCGGATTCCCACTCGGCTCGCTGAATGATCTCATCCACAGGGATAGAATTTTTTTCCCTTCTCTTGTGAGACCCTGGACCTCTATTTCCGGTGGATGGTATCACAAAAACCTGGTCATTCACAAGTTGAGTCTGGCACAAGAAAGAAAGAGATGCTGTGCCACTGTTAAGCAGCGAAATTTCCCTTGATTCGGTGATCTGCAGAGATCTCGGTAACGAGCACACCCACACAAAAACCGTTCGGAGCATTAAACTTCCGGGTAAAAAAAAAATCTCTGCGGGATGAGATCGACGAAGAGGGAAAAACTAGAGGTTTGGTTCTGGAGCTTGGTCCGACGACACGGAGAGTCCGACGGGAAGGTTAAGGTAGCGCGATGCCATTGGTGCTGCATTGGGGGGGATCTCCTTGATCGCCCGGAAGCTCTCTAGGGTATAGAGGTCTATTAACGTTTCTTAATTCTCTGACCTGTGGCTGAAGCGTTTTGGCCAAGACAAGTATCACATGAGGTTCAAGACTTAGCTTCCGGAGCTGCTACAGAATGACGATGGTTTACATGCCAGAGATCGGATGGGTAGAGCTTCAAAAGATCTCGTTGTAAAGAGCACCGAGATAACGGGGCTGGCACGGCTTCGTGGGGTGAAGAGTAAACCTTGTGGATCAAGTTTTTCCCGAACCAGGTCCCGTTTGGGAGAGGAGTTTTTCGTGATGGAGCATGAACAACACGTTGCGGAATTGCGAACAGCAATATCACCTCTTCATACCAACTTACCTGACACTCAATTGCCTCTGAATCTTCAAACCTCTTGTAGAGCTGATCTTCAAAAATGGCTGGTCAACAAAAACCAGCCCAGGTGGCATTCCGAATCCACTTTATCTATCGCCTGTTTTTCCTCGTTGTCGAACCCATCTCCGCCTTGGTGGGAGCCTACTACAGCCACTTCCGCCAGGAAACCTACCTCAACCTGTTGAACTCGGACTCGGCACCGTCCCCGGACGCCGGCAGTGCGCCTTTGGCAACCTCTGTCGCCATGTCGCAACTTGCCAACATGTTCCTTTTTTTCGCTCTCAACGAGGCGCTCGTGCTACGGTCCACGGCTGACCTGCGCGTCTGGCGCACCGTGCTCTTTGTCCTGCTCCTCGCCGACGTGGGACACTTGTACTCGATGCGGGAGCTCGGGGCGAGTATCTACTGGGATTTTGCTGGGTGGAATGTGAGCGATCTTGGTAATGTGCCGTGGGTCTATGTCGGTATGACCATGAGGCTCTGCTTCCTGGCGGGTTTTGGTCTGGGTGAGTCGCGGGCTCTGAAGAGGAAGGATTGGAAGAGTTGAGGGTGATAGCTTTGAGATTTGGTGGTGATTTGGTTCTCGCGGGGTTGGACAAGATATACCCGATATCCGATCCGATACACGATGGGACGATAGAGTTGGACAATTGAGAGACGGGTGGATGTTTGGAATACAAACATCAGGCAATTGAAAGAAGGATATAGATGAATAATTCCTCGCAGAAAAGGATGCCCCCATTCAGGACCAAAGGAACAATTGAAAAAGCAACATCACCAACACATCATCTGAAGCTCACCCTTCATCTCATGCCACTCTTCTTTTCCCCACGCATCACCTCCTTGGTGGAGGAATCGGCATCCGTCGGATCAACATTCCCACGATAATCCGATACCGCCCTGTGGGGAGGAAGAAAGACCCGACTCATGATGGATCCCTCATGACCGACCTTCACCCTATCGCGTGCCGTTGCGACGGCCGAGTTGGAGCTTGGGATTGGGGAAGAGAGGGTGCACCATGATGCGAAACCCCCAAACTTGAAAGATGAGAAGAGTAAACGAGTCCAATGAGATCCGTCTGCACCCGCAGCCAACGCCTTGACCTCCCCCAAAGCGACCATGACATCCATTCCGATGGCACGTCGCTCGCTCCTCTGCTGTCGCTCGCTCGCGTTGGATGACGGGCAATGAGGGGCAATCCGTTCGATTGCCCCTCACCACCTCATCACAAACCCGACCGACAATGTGCAGTAAAAGGCGACGAATGGATGATCTGAGTGGGGGTTTGTGAGGAGCAGGATAAAAAGCTTTATAAGGAATACCCCAGCTGTTGCCATTGAGCTCTTGTTGTTCTTCCTTCTTGCTCTCTCTCTCGTCTTTTGCTGCATCGTCTTCTGTTGATTCCCCAGTGTCTCTTTCGTTGAGCTGCTGTGATACCCCCACAACAAAACAAACACTCACCCCATCACCACCACCATGTCTTTCCCCGAAAAGTTCCAGGGCTTCCAGTCCCCCAGCGCCGAGCGATGGACCGACTTTGAGAAAAACACCTTCCAGCCTCGTCCCTTTGGCGAATATGATGTCGACATCAAGGTCGAGTGCTGCGGTGTCTGCGCTAGCGACCGACACACCATCAGCGGAGACTGGGGTGACTGCCCTTACCCTCTGGCCGTCGGTCACGAGGTTGTCGGCAAGGTTGTCCGCGTCGGTGACAAGGTGACGCTGGCCAAGGTTGGCGACCGTGTTGGCGCTGGTGCTCAGGTTTATTCGTGCCTTGAGTGCCGTCAGTGCAAGAATGACAATGAGACCTACTGCAAGGATCAGATTGATGCTTATGGTGCTCCGTACCTTGACACTGGTGTGAACACTCAGGGTGGTTACTCTTCCCATAGCCGTATTCACGAGTACTGGTGAGTTGATCTCATTCCTGCTCATTTTTGTTAGCATTGGTGTTCATAGACTGACTCAAACTCTTACAGGGTGTACCCCATTCCCGAAGCCCTCTCTAGCTCTCAGGCCGCTCCCATGCTCTGCGCCGGTATCACCGTATACAGCCCTCTGAAGCGCCTCGGTGCTGGCCCCGGAAAGAAGGTCGGTATCGTTGGTATTGGTGGTCTCGGCCACTATGGTCTTCTCTTCGCCAAGGCCCTCGGTGCTGAGGTCTGGGCCATCTCCCGTTCGCGAGCAAAGGAGGAGGATGCCCGCAAGATGGGTGTCGACGGTTTCCTTGCCACGGGCGAGGAGAACTGGACCAAGGGTCACGAGATGACCTTTGACATCATCATCAACACTGCCAACTCCTTCGAGGGCTTCGCTCTCAGCCAGTACCTCAGCCTCCTCGACATCCACGGTCACTGGAACTCTGTCGGTCTTCCCGGCGGCGAGGGCATCACCATGCGCAACCAGGACTTCCTCTCCAACGGTTGCTACATCGGCTCTTCTCACCTGGGTAGCCGACGAGAGATGCTCGAGATGCTCGAGCTGGCTGCCAACAACGGCATCAAGTCGTGGGTCGAGGAGATCCCAATCTCGACCGAAGGTCTTCAGCTCGCCATGGAGAACCTCCGAACGAGCAAGGTTCGATACCGATCTTGCATGGTCAACTATGACGAGGCATTCGGTGCATAAATAAAGAAAAATAAAGAAATGGATGAAGGAGGGAAAGAAGTTGGGATGGGAAATGGTTAATGGTGGAGACCATGAGTCGACCTCGGCGCGGGGGATGGAGACACCTTGATAGGTTCAAGAGGATGACGATTTTGTGTTTAGAATTGCACGAGTTGCCCTCTGTTGCATGACGAATTGAATGACAAATTGAATATGCTTTCTTGGTATAAAATTGATTTCCAATCGTGTTTGAGGGTTGACCTAGTAACGTTGTGGGTTAGTCCATTGATGGTGTTTTCCCCGATGAGCAATTGTCCAGCCTGCAAAAGAGGCAATTCGTGCTTTGAGTAAGAGCGAACTCGCAGGCACTAATATCTGTTCCATGCAGTATCATGACTGAATCTTGTTATCTCTTTCATCGCAGTGGTAGCCCAATTGATACACACTGATCCTCCTCGCTAAACATCTACGTAACCCTCGCCAAATCCACGTAACATGGTCGGTCCCTCGATAGCTCTGTCAACATTTATCAACGCCAAGAAGTATTCATGGCCTCGTGCTTACATATCCGTATTCCTCAACCTATACCCCAGCTCGGGCAACCCTCCACATTCCCTAACCGGAAGCCCCCATGTCATCTGCCGCTATTCCCAATTCTGACTCGCCGAAGCCTGCAGCAAGCAGAACGGCGGGTGACTCACGTTACAGGCCTCTACAGGCGTGAATCGGACTCTGGAACCAACATCTCGTAGCCCAGCTTTGGTGGGCATCCTTTCTTTTTAGTATCCCTCTTTTGGGACTCGCCGACAGATCAAGGGCGCCAGGTTGGTAATCCACATGAGAGTGGGTTTTTTTCGTTATGTGACTCGACTTACAGGGTCGTGATTCACGGTTTTCGTGATTGTTTAAGATGAGGCTGTCGCCGGTTTTTTGAGGCTTTGTACAAGTAACCCTCCATCATACAGATCAAAGAAACTACCCTTGCACTCAATTGGCTTTCATCTATAAGATTATTATTTACTTTCCACTTTTACCCGAACGCTCATGAGATTCCATTTCAGACCCACAAGTCGATCTTCAAACACCGACACCATGTAAGTCAATCCCAATCCCAAGTCTAAGATGTATTCACTAACAACATTACAGGGGACAATCATCTGCTCCAGCATCGCCTACAACCCCGACCGATAGCGGCGGTCAGGGCAGTTCCTCATCCCAGCCAAACCTCTCCCTCCGCTTTCGCCGCACCTGCAGCAAAGGCGAGATCACCTCTGTAGGCATTTCGCCCTGCAGCTCTGCAGCCTTTGCCATCTACATGGCCGCTCAGACCTCTCAGTCTTGGATTGATGTGTTTGACGTCAAGACTCAACGGGGCTACTCTCAGACGAGTGGCTCTCACGCCGTCTTTGCGCCGCACACTGCTCGCTTGGCGACTATTCGGGACTGGATCGTTCAGCTTCCCGGGGGAGTGGATTTTCACCACTCTAGTACCGTTCTCCTACGGGACTTTAAGACGGGAAAGACTGCTGGAGAACTCAAGGAGGCTAAGGGTGAGCCGGTTGCTTGGAGCCACGATGGGAGAGTCATTGCTGTCGGAGAAGGGAGAGACCGCATTGGCGTTTGGGATGTGAAGAATGGGACTCGAGTCGGAAGGGTTCTTAGCCACATCGACACTGTTACCCACGCTGCTTTTATGCCCGATCACAGTCTGGTCACAATCTCTCGCGATGGAACTCTTCGAATCACCAATCCGGTCACATGCAAGACCACCCGCCGTCTGGAAATTGACGGCCCAACCAACCCACGAGCTCTAGCCGTCAGCCCTGACGGCCGACGAATCGTCTCAGTCTGGGGAACGAGCGTACACATCTGGATGCCCCTAGCCAACGACCTAACCTCCTACAACCTAAACTCAGTCCGCCGTTTCGAAGGCTGGCCGCTGGCTATTTCATCCGACTGTCGTTACATGCTCTGTAGAACTGAAGACGGCTTCGACATCATGGACGTTGCGACTGGAACTGTTGTACTTGAGAGGGATACGGAGGAATTGGTTATGTCGGGTGCTTTTTCGGAGGATGGGTTGACTTTGGTGCTTGGTAGGATGGACGGCGTTGTTGAGGTTTGGGATATTTTGGGACTGAGGCGTTGAAAAGTTACATGATACCCCAGGATATGCTTGATTTTTGATGGTTTTTGAGGGCGTAAAGTATTTGTTTATTGATAGTTTGAGAAGTGGAGGATGTGTTGTTTGTATTATATGGATGTAAATATTGCAGTTTGTGATTTTTATCTACTCCTTTTTCCTCTCCCTCACTTAGTTAACGGACAACCATTAAGAAGGCTCCTAGGCTTATTTGAGGTCTTTAATTTCGAAGTGTTACTGGCAAACGAAAGATAACTACTGACATGGAAAGAGCTTGTATCGCCAGTCCCTTTTTTAGCATTGTTGGCTTGTTCGCATCCTCTCTGAACGCTAGAGGCGGTAGCAAAGAACACAACATGGTCTTTTCCGGAACATAGTCTAATGAGGCGACTGAGAAGATCTGTTCACGAAAAGTTACTAAGTAGATCTAATAACATGGCTATAGTAAGCTTCTCTCCTGATAACGGAAGCATTGTGCAGGTTGTTGTTCATGGCAAGTTCGCATAGCAACGACTAGTATATAATACCCAGTTACATACCAAATAAACATCTTCTGATATTGCCACCCAACTCATGATCTCTAATAAGGTCTTGTTCTCTTCTTTCTCTCCCCAACACGACTTGTCATACTACAGACACCTGAATCGTCGCCACCATGAGTCTCACAGACTTCAGTTCCGAAATCATCCTCCAGATCTGCGAAGAGTTATGCCCGCACTGCCAGGAAAAGCACATGAAGATTCCTAGACCAGACTGGTGGCAAAGGGACTACTCTCGCTGGGCTCTCCTTGCTCTATGTCACGTCAATAAGAAAGTCGGAGCCATCGCTCAGCAAGTACTTTACCATCACTTTGGGTACGTGGAAAAGGACCGGGACCCTGATGACCTCGTTAGGTTCTGCCGTACCATCTGCGCTAATCCAGAGCTTGGCAAATACCTCCGATGGGCTGATCTCTCATGTTCCCGGGTCGAGGTAAACTGCGAGATGACTCGAGGTTGGTTGATGGATGCTCTTGACAAGTTCCATGAAAAAATGTTTCTTGATCAAGAATACTTTGATAGCGGCAATCCCAGGTCCGCTCTTGCGGCACTCATTCTCCTCCAAGCTCCAAATCTGGAACGCTTCGACGATGACGGTAAGAATGATGGGTCATTTATACGGATGATGGACTGGGAAGACGGGACCGTGATCCACGATGATGTACTCCCGCAAAATCTGAGAAGCGTCAAGCTGGGAGATTGGTGCTCTTCTTTTCTGCAACATGAAATGTACGGCATAGATCTCCGCGACGGTTGCCTTGGGTATCTGCTTAGTTCCCTGCCAAAGCTTCACACATTGACCATCTACTGTCCGATGTTTTTGGCTCCTGACGACCGGGTGAACTTTCAGCATCTGCGTGTACTCCGTCTCGGTGAGTTTTTGATGAACCGAGAGGAGTTTGAGAGACTAATCTCGTGTACACCAGTGCTTGAAGAGTTCGCACACTTTTTACGTTGGTTTACGCGCGAGGCACAGGCAGGATGCAGCCACTGTCTCTGATATCTGCCAAGTTTTGGCGCTGAGGAAAGACACCCTACGGCGTCTTCTGCTCGATGCTTCATGTACCACCGACAACATTGACCATCTACGGGAGCTAGATAATCTGGAAGAGCTAAAGATCTGTGCAGGACCTATTCTCGAACGCCAGAGAGGAACAGATCGTCTCCAACCCTATGCCTTGGCAGGTGTCCTGCCACCATCTCTCAAGAAACTCCACGTCAAATCAAAGATGCCGGGCCTGGACAGGGCTGGCGAGGCATTGATTACATACATCCAATCAACCTACAGAGAGTCACCTGACGAGCAGAAGCTGAAGCATGTGTACTTTGACGTCTATGAGGAGCCAGATCGGACGTACTTTCCTTTCAGGGGGAAGCTTGAAAGGACATGCCGCGATTGGATCAAGAATGGGACTGTTGTGTTTAAAGTGGGGAGATTTGCTTGGGATGATATGGGAGATTGGGGATCTGGGGAGGGCAACATTGATGCAGAGGATAATAGGATTTGAGTTTGATGATGTAAACTCTACTGCACTAGTTAGTTGTTGTAAGCAATAAAAAGAATGAAACCAGTTGAAGCCCAGGTTTTGATGGGATAACTAAGCCAGGACATAGTACGGAATGAGAACCTATAATATTTTAGGTAGTGTTGGAATTACTGAGACTCTGATTGTGATGTCTTGATCCCAGCTTTGGGTGATATAAAATTAGCAAACAAAAATATCGTAGGGTATATAGAAAGCTCAAAACACAACATCAGGGTTGAAAGAATATTGCTCAATGAGGCAACTAAATATAGACCGCCACCAGCCACAATAGTGAGAACCACAGATCAGTTTCTTTGATCAAAAGCAGTCAAGTTCACACACACACAAAAGAAGTCTTTGAATCCTAAAGCTTTGTCTAGGTTGTTTATTGTGAGCTCGGGCAAATGTGTTCTTTGTTATAGTTGAAGCCCGGCCCTCGATGGGATAACTGAGCCTGAAGATCGTGAGCTCGGACATCTACTACGAGTATATAAGCTCGTAAGAGTACATGTTCTTGTGGAACGCATCGACTCAAACATCTCTTGACACCGCAGCAACTGTGTCCGTCTCATCTCTGGCTCATATCTCGCCTCGCAACCCGTATTATTACAACACAGACGCTCCGCGATCGCCAACATGGGTTTTTAACCGCCTCCCCCCCGAGATCCTTTTTCACATTTGCGAACTCTTCTGCGACCACTGCCACGGGTCGTGGTACGAGAATGGGCCACCATCAGAACTTTTTCATCTCGAAGACCCTTACACCTCCCTCCGTGCCCTCTCCCTCGTGTGCAAGTCCATCGGGTATATTGCCCAGCGGGTGCTTCACCACCACTTTGGATACACCAGAGCCAGTAAAGAGCCTATGGCTAAACTCTGCCGTACCATCTCCAGCAACCCAGAATTGGCCCGGGAGCTTCGATGGGCTGATCTAACGTGGTGGTGCACGGGTAGCACAGTGCCAAAGGACATTGTGGGGGGATGGCTGCCGGAAACTATCAACAAGTTAAGCCCCTATTTACTTAACGGTGGAGAGGGGATATCGGACGATGATCTCCTCACAGCAATAATTCTGCTCCAAGCGCC
The DNA here is from genome assembly GCA_003946995.1 of Fusarium oligoseptatum. Classification (NCBI taxonomy): domain Eukaryota; kingdom Fungi; phylum Ascomycota; class Sordariomycetes; order Hypocreales; family Nectriaceae; genus Fusarium; species Fusarium oligoseptatum. The sequence continues at coordinate 361,154 of NKCK01000011.1, forward strand.
GAATCTCGAGCGCCTCGAAGATAATAGAGAGCGTTTAGTTTCAGCCTTTGACCGGCTGAACCATGATGCCGTCATCCGGGATCACGCCCTCCCGCCGAACCTGAAGCAACTAAGCCTAGGGAGGTTCGTAAATGCTGCCTACTATCGTTTTGAATCGGTAGCGGTAGATCTTTCCTGGGAAGGGCTTGGGGGCTTCATTAACACTTTCAAGAAACTTGAATCTTTGATTATTCACTGTCCTCTCGCTTCAGGTGTTGACGAGCGGCTATCATTCCAGTCCCTCCGTGCCCTTCGGCTCCATGGGTTTAAGCTGCCACTGAAAGACTTTGAGAATCTAATCTCGCGCATCCCGAATCTTGAGACATTCGGCTTTACCCGGCAAAGTTTCAGCAATGTCTATATGCCTGAACATCCCACAGGCCCTGAAATCTTGGGAGTATTGGCAAAGCGGAACGATACTCTACGGCGACTCGAGCTTCATATATCATGCACGCACGAGGACGTTACGGCTCTGAAAGAACTAACGAATCTAGAAGAGTTGAAGATGGGTCTGGGGGCTTCCCACCGCAACGATCACAGCCGTGGCATGCCGATTGGCAAACAATACTTCAAGAGCATCATGCCGCCATCACTCCGAAAACTCCACCTCCTAGTATATAAAACGGTGACGTTTGAAGAGGCCAGTGATGCCTTGATAACGTACATCTCATCAACTTACCGACAATCCCCCAACGACCAGAGGCTTCAAAAGGTGCATATTAACCTGTCATGGCACCGAAGGGACTGGGCGGCCTGGCAGGAAGATACCCTTCAACGAGGATGTCAACTGTGGGCAAAAAACGGGACCCTGGTATTTGGTAAGTGAGAATGAACAGCACAAGTATTATCGAGACTGAAGCAAGGCTGAAGGATATTTGGCTGAAACAGATCAAAGGTCCAGAGTTCTGCGCCAAACGGCGCTGAGCATTTCTTTTCGTTGTAATACTCACTAGGTAGCTTACCTACATCTATGAATTGTTCTGCCTCTTATATACTTATAATATTCAACATGCTTCCTTATAGACTCTACATAGGTTCAAAATTCTAGGCAAGGGAGAAAACATCCGAGGAGATGGTAATATAGATCAAACATGAGAACACCGCGTTGCACTAGGCTAACAGACTAAAGAACGACTTAATCAGTATCTAAGCTTCTCCAAGAACCCATAAACAACCTTCTGAAACTTTTCCGGCTCATCAGCTGCCGGATTATGACCCGAGTGATCAAAGACAACCAACTCGTTGTTGGGAATTCCCCTGCTAATATCCTCAGCCTCTTCCAGAGGACAGACGATGTCGTGACTTCCCACAACCACCAAAGTGGGAGTTTTAATCTCCCCGAGTCTACCTCGAACGTCGAAGCGAGGCTGGCTGAATGAAAAGGCTGTGTTGTGGACCTCTCAGTGCAGATGGGACTCGCCACCTGTACTCTCGAATGAATCGAAAGAGGGTGGCTCTGAAGATTGTTCGTCCTTCTCGGGGGTATAGATGGTGATGATCTCGGCAAGACCTTTTTCCGCGTCTTCCTTGTCTCTGACGTTCCCAGACCATAGCCTGGCTTGTCGAGCAGGGTCTGGCTTAATGCGGTTGGAGGTGAGAAGGGATGCAAGAACTCGATGGGTCCCAAGAGGTCCGCATGCCCAAGCATTTTGCAGGATCAAACCAGCGAGACGGTGGGGGAATGTCAAGGCATAGTTCAGCGCGAGGAACCCTCCATAGGAATATCCAGCCAAGATGAAGGTTTCTACTCCCACCCATGCCCTATATGGCTTGTATTAGTAAAGTAGGGAGTGACAAAAGAGGGACGAGTTACCTGAGCTCGTCAACATCAGCGATCCAACGCTCATCAGTAAAGGGGCCCTTGACATCGCTAACACCACTACCCCGAGCATCATAGACCAGCACACGGAATTTCTCAGCAAGGAACTTGTAAGCAGATTCGGTCGATGTGTGGCTGGATAGTCCCGGGGCGCCGTGAAGAACAATAACCAGTGGCTTGGTCTTGTTTTCGGAACCGAGAAGCCAGACGTGGAGCTTTGCTCCGTCGCTGAGTTGAACTTGGGTGTTGATGGTGGACATTGCGTAGTGTTGGGACTTTGTATGAGTTGAAGGAGGATGTTCGTGTTGAGGCTCTGGGGATAATAGTTGACTTATATGTATCTTGAACATCCAATGTGTATGGGACAGGGTCTATCATGCCAGTGTTACGAAAGATACCTTTCGTAATGAGTAACGTTATTGTTGTTCATCGTGAAAGTGGCACTCTCGCTCAGCGAGGTGGAGATGTTTCCAAATCGGGCAATTCTCGCTGAGCGAGAGTGTTGATGATCTCCCATGGTGATCGGGTGGATTGTTCTGGGGTATAGAAGATCAAATAAGAAAGCTGGAAGTTGAATATCTAAAGAAGTATCTGTCGGAGGAAAACATCACCTCGATTTCCCTTGCCTATCATTCTCAACTTTTTCGTCACCTCCAACCTCGCCAGAATGACCGACTCGGAGAAGCAACAAGACGATGTCTTACCTTGGGATCAGGACCCCGATAACCCCCAAAACTGGAGCAAACTGAAAAAGACGGTCAATCTCGGCATTGTTTCCATGTTGGCCTTTATCACGTAAGTCGAGATCCGCCTGTCAGTTTGACAAACCTCACACTCTACTCCAGGCCACTGGAATCCTCCGTCATTGTTCCTGGTGTCCCACTTCTGAAAGACGATTTTCATGAAACAAGACGGCCCGTGACATCTCTTGTCGTGTCAATCTTTGTTCTAGGGTTTGCGTTTGGTCCTCTTCTGCTATCGCCGCTATCCGAGCTTTATGGCCGACGCTTGCTCTTCAACATCTCCAACCTCGTCACTTTCGGATTCTCGATTGGTAGTGCCCTTGCGCCTAATATTGCTTCTTTCATTGTGTTTCGGTTTATTGCTGGCAGTTTTGGGGCTGGGCCTATGAACATTGGAGGAGGGAGTATTGCTGATCAGGTTGCCCTTGGTAAGAGGGGCTTTGTTATGTCTATCTTCTTCACTGGCATCTTTCTTGGGCCTGTAATCGGGTAAGTAGACACCCATGATTCTCCCAAGCCATCATCTAACTTTGTCGTGAGACCGGTAATGGGAGGCTTTATCGCCAAGAGTCTTGGTTGGAGATGGGTCTTCTGGGTTATGGCGATTGTTGTAAGTCTTTCATTTTCTCGCACGCTCATGAACCACCAGCTGACTAGGTCAATATAGAAAGGTCTAATGACAGTTGTGACCTTTGTATTTCTTTCCGAAAGTCATGCACCAACCATCCAAAAAGCAAAAAGCAAGACATGCTGTCGAACAAGCCGTCTCTCCTGAAGAGAGCAAGCCCAGCACGAGCGATGTCCTTCTGCGAGCCGTTTCAAGACCAATGCGAATGCTGATCCGGAGCCCAATCGTTACGGGTCTCTCCTTATACCTCGCCCTTGTCTACGGCTACCTTTATCTCCTCTTTACCACCTTTTCCACAGTTTTTCCGGAACAATATGGCTTCGGCATCGATACCTTAGGTTTGGCCTTTCTAGGACTCGGAGTCGGGTGTATGCTTGCCCTGATCGTGCTTTCATGGCTTAGCGACTGGCTACAGGATCGTCTTACAGAAAAGCATGGAGAATCGAAACCAGAGTGGGTGTATTCCGACACAGAAGTAGCTAACCCTGACTAACGATAATTAGATACCGTCTTCTTCCGATTGTATTAGGTATACCATTGCTACCAGTCGGTTTGTTTGTGTACGGATGGACTGCTCAGTACAAAGTTCACTGGATTGTCCCCATCATTTTCACCGGCTTTACTGGAGCCGGCCTCATCTTCTCGTTTGTGAGCCAACCTACCACTCATACCAACTCCTCCAACTAATGACATTACCGAAGCTTCCCACACAGATATACATGGTCGATGCCTTTACAACTTATGCGGCGAGTGCCTTGGTAGCAACGAGTGTCGTTCGCAGCATTGTTGGTGGTTGTCTTCCCATTGCGGGTCTGCCACTATACTCGGCGCTCGGATATGGATGGGTGAGTCCTGATTGGATCAAACCATCAAGAATTGTCTGACAGCTCATGTAGGGAAACTCTCTGCTCGGTTTCATTGCCATGGTCGTTTCTATTGCCCCTCTTCTCTTCTGGCGATATGGAGAGATGTTGCGGAACAAGTATGATATCAAATTTGACTGATCAGAATTGGATATCTATACTTGACCGAGTTGATATCACGGATCATCCAAAGTTAGTTCTTTCAAGATGTGTTAGATTGTTCGACTTTGAGCGACAAACGCCCCTGCAAAGTATTTAGAGTCTCTGCAGGTAATTTATTAAATCTCTCCCTACTGCTTCTTCATGATCGAATCATCTCCGAAGCCCAATCTTCCTTGTCCAAAAGTAACTTGACACAATGGAGCCTTCTCTCGAGATTCAAAGCCACACCCAACAACCAAGTCAAATTCAGCTTGCCCGCATCGCCCAAATCTAACGTGCCCTCAATGTATCTCTCCTCAAAGTCCTTAGCCCCTTGATGGAACTTTTCCACCAAAGATTTTACATCCCGCGTCGCATTCTGTAGCATTAATCGCTTGAGTGAGAGATCGTCTTGCTTCGATGGCTGAAATATTCCCAGGGCAACATGCGTTGTGTCGTTGTCGAGATGGACACTAGGGTTTTTCGCAATCTCGCATAGTAGATTAACTTGCCGCTGATGAAGCATGGCGAGATTCATTAGTCGAGGACAGCCGGCGTCGCAGTTTGGACAAGAGAGATATTTTGTGGCGAGTTGAAATACATCCTGCAATAACTGCAGAATTACGTCGAGGCTGGTTTGCCCCGGTGCGTTGAAAATATCGCTCAAAGTGTTTGCCTTGTCGTGTATAGAGGCATAGCAAGAATCCGGGCATCTTTGTCCTTGACTCGGATTGGAGGAAGAAGGTGGAGGCGGAGTGTCGAGAGAGTCAATCAGATCAGTGAGTGACGGAGAGTTGCTTGTGAAAGCTATCGTATTGTTTGGTAGCAAAGATGGATCAACTTGAAACGCATTGCTTTGAAGTAGCTAATTTCATCAGTCTACGAAATGCATCATCATGAAATCTGTCAATGCTCACTTACAGTGCTGGTATCAATCCCAGTCAAGAAAAGGTTAGCGTTGTCGTTTTGGCCAATTTCCGTTGCGGAATCAAATATCGATTGGACTCCGATATTCGAGATCTCAGTCGATGCTTGAGTTGAGAGTTCTGATGTGTATGCTTTGCGTTTGCCCCGTCGCTGAGACATGCTGTAAACGCATGAGGAGGCATTCGAGGAGGCCACGCATCGTCGACAAGGGACGCCGCCGGAACATTTAACCCTCGATTTTCGACATGAGTTGCAAGAGGTATTATACTTGCGAGGGTGGGTGAGATCTGAAGTGCCACTCGAACTCGTGGAGCCGGGAGTAATGACAGCAGGTTGGTGGGCCTGAGGATTCCATCGTGTGGTGTAAGTGCTTGGTATTCCGTTGGAAGTAGTCATTCTGACCTGACGGGAAATCAAGCCCCTAACAAAGGAAAAGTGTTTCTGGTGTCCTTACTGAACAAAGGATAAAGGTAGAGAGTAGAAAGGAGAGAGTGAGAATGGATTTGTAAGCGTAGTGCCCATCAACAAGGATGCGGGTAGGACTATATTTATTGATATCAAACAGGCAAGGGCAAATGGTTAATAAGCACCTTAAATTCAACGGAATGGGGCCTTTCTATTGCGTTTTTCAGCCCTACTAATTCAGCACGTTGAAGCTGTCGCTTGTTTGTCCCACAACAGACTGCCGAAACGCAGCATCTACCCGCCTACCTAGCTTTCCTTCGTGCAATGGTGATATTCCCTGCAGAGCCAACCTTATTCACTAACAATGCCAGCCTAACAATAGTCAACTTCTTATTGGCTGCTTCGTTTCAGCCTGTCTCATTCATTCAGGGGTCACGAATGTGGCGTCGGGGAAAAACCTCGGCTAGGCCATCATCACCAACCTCAAAGCCACGTCCTTTCCCCGCAAATTTTCGACTCCATCCCAGCGTCTCACCCCTTTGCCCGCGAGAGCCATAGCCCTTGGGTCAAAAATGCCTCGTTCCAAGAAAACACCAACTACGACGGAGCTCGTCGTAAAGCCTCCACGCAAGAAGCCAGGTCCAAAACCAAAGCCAATTTCAGAACGCGTGCACAAGCGGGCCAAGCCAATCCAGCGTATCGAGAAAAGCTACTCACAGAGGACAAAAGAAGATGTTCTCTTATATCTTCTCAATCACACTATTTACGACCCTGATAGTTGGAAGTCGGTCAATTGCTATAGAAAGCCTTTTCAGCGAGATGCCGCAAAGCATTTCAAGATACCGGAGGCGACGATTCATACTTGGTGGAAGAATAGGACGTCTATTCTCAATAGGGAGAAGAAATCTAGGAAGAAGAGGACTTCTAAGGGTAAACATCTGGTCTTGTTTTTGTTTAACTGGATGTGACTGACTTGTTCATAAAGACCAACCTGCTCCAGATGCGGGAGAAACAGCACCGTCGGAGGGAGGCACAGCAGAACCAGAAGTCCCAGCAGGGTCAGAAACGTCAGCGTCAACGTCGGAGCAAGCAGATCGAGAGTCAACAGTCCCAGAGTCAGCAGCTCCAGATTCAGTAGCATCAGATCTAGTCGCAGAAGCCTCAACCGCAGCGGTCAAAGTTAGCCCTGGATCAAGTGAGATTCAAAATCAATGACTGTGTCGGTCCGATTTGGTTTGTTGGGTACCCTGCTTCAAGAATTCAATCGAAGAGCACGCCAGACGAAAATAGTTCACTCGCCAGCAGCGTTTTTCTCTTCACTATGCTCCATCTCTGGCAATAAGTCAAGGCAGACGACATCGGCTGTGTCACTCACTAGGAAAGTTACCCACGAGACTCCTATCTGTCGGCTGTGAGATGGAGGCATGCGCATATTCGGATGGCAGCGCATATCGATCCTGGTTAATCCTAGCTGACTTGCCAATTTGTCGAGGCCATTCTTGGTTCTGCTTGGCCTATAGCCATCTTCAGCGTTGGTCTGACTGTACTGCTACTTTCCTTGTTTTTTGTTGTCTGGAAGGATCTTTTTGTCCTTTCTATATTTGAGCGGTTTCTTTAGTAATATTTGGTCTCAGAGCGTGGAATGGTTTTCTGGGATTCATGGATGTAAGGATTTAAACTATCATGTACGCAGCTTACGCCTAGGTCAAGTTGTAGCCAAGGCCGAATTCTTTTGCTGACTTTCATGTTTGGAGCAAGATGATGGTAGGGTTTCCTTCAGTATATAGTAACACCGAGATAGCAGGATGAGAGATAAGAGGGAATTTCTAAGTTAAGCCGGCTGGGCAAACCTTGAGTTATGCGACAATGAGATAATATAAGCCAAAAATACTACACAAAGTTGTATTTATGGTCACATACTCTTTGCCATGAACTGGATTAACCTGCCTATTGGGCGAAACTCAACAAGCCAAGTCTCTTTCGCAGCCCGGCTAAACCGTAGCAATCTTACAGCATTCAGCTGGATGACGCCGCCAAGAAACAACCCCCCCTTGGCATTGTCTTGGCCAAAGATTTTGCCCAAAAAGGAAAAGAGTCTTACATCTCCACATAAACAAGGCGTCCTCTCACCACCATCCCTCATCCTATCCTGCAGCATAAAGTACGTCTAAGATCCTTCCCCTCCCCAACCTAAACCAGCAAAACGTCAGAGACTGCATGTATCATGAGCGACCCAAAAGCATGCTGGGAGTGCCACAAAAGACGCCTCATTTGTGACTTTGCACGTCCTGCTTGTTCAAAATGCGAGGCTAGGAACGTTGCTTGTCCTGGGTATGGGGAGAAGAAGCCGTTGAAGTGGCTTCAGCCTGGACAGACTAGGTCGAAAGGGAAGAGGGCTAAGAAGGAGGTTAATGTTATTCGACTTACTTTGAAGGATCCTAGTGAGGCGACGAGTGTATTTGAAGCGATTGAGTACTGTGAGTATCCTACTTGGATCCCTGTACCTGGATGAAGCACCTCGACTGATCACCTTGCAGTCAACACTCACATCTGTCCCGATCTAGTAGCCAATGGCGCTGGCGGTGGTTCCAATTGTCCCTTTATTCTACACCCCTCTGAAGCACCCTACATCCCTACGGCTATTAGACACACCATGGTGTCGATTGCGCTAGCTCATCGTGTCCTGCAGTCGGAGCAAGGGTTTGAAGCCGACAGGGCTTTGTTCTCTACGAGGCTGCAGAAACATCGTGGTGCAGCGATTCGGCATTTGGCGAGTGACTTGGTGCCGGGGTCGCAGCCGGATACCATTACGTTGGTGTCTATTCTTACCTTTCTACTCGCAGAGGTGAGCCACCCATGGATCTTTCTTCATGCAGCAGTTTAATTATGTCTCAGGTCCAACAGAGCTTTTCGTCTAGTTGGCGTCAGCACTGTGATGCCGCCAATACCGTCGTGGAACTTCTTGGCGGGATGAGTACCATCTTGCTCTGCTACCCCTTTATCCGGCCCGTAGTTCGGTACTACATCCTGTACGTCGACCTTCCTGATTATTTCTCTTGCATAATCCTATCTAACCTTTCCTAGCATCGAAATATTGAGTACCACAACAGCACCAATAGTAGAAGAAGCCCGAGCACGTCGTCAAATGGAAATCCTCGGCTTCCTACCCATGGCCTTCAACACAGGCCTCTTCACCACAGTCCCCTGCGCCCCAGAGCTCCTCGTCGACATCATTTTCGTAAACCACTTGCAATCACAAGCGCAAGCGTACGAAGGAGCCGTATTCGACACGAATCTCCAAAAAGCTTCTCTGGACCTGCTTCAAAGAATCCAGTCCTTCTCTGTTGAGAACTGGGTCACTGGTATTGACATCAACGAGAAGTTGAATGAAGATCCTAATAAACCTTCGAAGCAGCGTCAGGCTCTTTCGTGGGATTGGCAGAGTGTTGCGTATATTTACCAGTCTGCTGTTGCTTTGTATTGCATCTCTTCACTGCTTTATCCTCAGTATACTCAGGATATGCCTCAGACACTTGACGAAGATGTCGATATTGCGGCCATTCGGTCAGAGTACCTGGCCACCCTACTCTGTAACATCAAGGAGATTGCCTCAGGGTCAAACATGCAATTGCGGAAGATGCTTATTTGGCCGCTGGTCATCGTAGGCATCGAGGTAGACGTGAACGATGAAGCGTCAAAGAAACTCATTTGTGGTGAACTTGCTTGGATCAGCAAGGTGGTAGGAACGGCTTCACCACTGGTTGCACATGACTTCTTATCGAAGCTTTGGAAGTCGGACTGGATTCCTACTGGGTATGGGAGAAGAAGCTGGAATAGCATATTTGATCGGCCATATGTGTTTGTCATGTAACAATCAGCTCTAGATAGGCACTCTCCTTAACATCCTAATCTGCGCCTTGTACACTCGCTATCACTTCATCCCAGTGAATACGGCGCTCCGACTCCTGACTGCCATAACTTGAATCACTCAACGCATCACAATCCGCCTGATCCGTCCACCCATCATCATCCACAAATGTCAACCACTGACCCCGTCTAGCCTCACACGTGACGCCCTCCTCTCCCAGCCGTTTCATCACCCGTCCGACCGGACGTTCCTCCGAAGGACTGCTGTCAAGCCCTTTGCTCACAACGATGCCGTAAAAGTACACATGTGTAAGCTCAGGGAACTCTTCAGCATTGTGTACAGAAATGGCTTCTAACACGTCAGCCAGCTTGGAACTTCCACCCCCGTCGTTGTTTGTGTGAAAATCCCTCATGATCTCTTCCTCACCCCGGTCTTCTGTCTCACTTTCAGGGATGGTCAGTTTATGCTCCAGTACAAGCGTCTCCAGCGTCTGGCGTGAAGCCATGAGGATATCTATCCAGTCTTGGGCGCTTGCTTCTTCAGCCCGTGAAGACCAGCCTTCATCTTCAGCGTAGTATGTATGCTTTCTATGAGCAGTCGAACATAGGTAGAGGTGCTGCAGGAGTGGTAGCGACACGCCTTCCTCGGGCAAGAATCCACCCAATGGACGAGGATGAACCAGCTCGTAGTTTAAACTCCCGTAGTCAGGTGCTTGGTTGGGACCGGCGAGATTCTCTTCTGGCAAGGGTGCGAGATCCCGGTCGAACCAGAGTGAAGTCTGAATCGGCCTGTCCAGCATCCCGAGCTCCAAACGCTCCAGCGTCGGGCCAGAGCGGAGGATCCATCTAGCTCCGGCCCGGGGGATATACCCAAGCAACTTTGCGAAGCGAAGTTTAGGAAGCGGCGGAAGTCTGACTTCGTTGGTCCTTTGGTCAACCTCATCCCAACGAGCATTCAGCTCCAAAACCTCGAGGTTGACACAGTAAGGTAAAATATTCCAAATCTTATCACCAGTATCGATGACACTGCAGAGGCTTCTCACTCGGCTAGCGAGAATTCTGAGCCTATTCAGATCGTGAGTTTCCACGAGCTGCCGCAAGGTGTTGAGCGGGGAGAGTCCCCCGCGATAGTGGTAACAACGGTAGACACGATCCGAGGGAGACTTGAAAGGTGGGGGATGTTTGATCTCGTCGCGGCTGTCGTGGTAGCCTTTGGCGTGCAGCTCAAGGTCGGCCCATATTTGGGGCTCGATGAGGGCGTCGAGGCGCTTACAGGTGCGGCTGAAGTTGGATTTTTGACCAAGGGAGAGGTGAGAAGAGATCTCGATGATGATTTCATTCGGGAGCGTGGCCGGAGAATGCATTGTGAGGGACTTAGATGGGAAATTTGTTGCTTGAGTGAGATGAGTGAGATATCTTGCACGTCTTTATTTGCGGCTGTGCTTTGACTAGCAAACTGCTTATCCAATGAGCTGCAGTGCCAAGGTATGTAAGCATTTAAGGTCGATTACAACGATTGGCCAGCGGAGGTCATTGTGAATCTGCATACCGTCAGCCGTGTCCTTGATCGACGATGAGAACGGGCCACCAAAACGGCATTGACCTATTTTCCTCTACCAGGCATTTATAATCAACTTATGACATACATATTCGTTCTAGAACTTCAGACTAGGTTATCTAGGTTTACTTACATATACGAACGTCACAGTTTGCATACGAGTTTCATATCCTTGCGGCGCTCCTCTCTCTTTAATGTTTAAACCCGTGTACGAGCAATTTTAGAGAGACCAACCCCATCACAACAAGAGGGTTTTTATTTAAATAAAAACCAAAACAGGCATATTTCTTTTGCTCATTAATTTCTCAATCACCTCCATCTCTTTCATACTCACCTAGGTATAAAGACTATTGGTGCCTAATAACCTCCCGTCAAACATTCATCAGCTCAAAGTATTACTATATAGCCACCACCAAACTACGGCTGCGTACTCAATATTATCTTGCCTCACAAGTTCCTTGGTAACTCTTATCCTCAAGTTCTTCCCGCGATCTGATTTTATGGAAAGTAGGTGATGAAGATCAAGTGACTCATCCTTGCGCAACCCTCGCCCTGCAAAATCCGACGTATGCGTCACGAATCCGCCATTGAACACGCTTTGTTCATGGCGATGAAGTACGTATGTATGAAACTTTTTAGTCCAGATACAATAAGCCTCTCTACTTTGTCTAGGTACTTTATGACCGAAGTAAGTCGCTCAGTCGTCCACTCGGCCAGACGCCTTTAAGTCGCCTCCCGTACGTAAACGCCTTTCACATCCAGAGTCGTGGCGTCAAGGTGAGTCAGCCCTGGCTCTTCATACTCCAAGCAGATGACAAAGGGCCCATCCTCGCACGTTAACGCGTTTCTCATCCAGAGCCGCGGTGCCAAAGTGAGCCCTTGCTCTGCCTGCTCCGGGCAGATGATCACGGACCCATCGTCATACGCCAACCCTTTCCCCGATTGTATTCGCCTTCCGGGTCACTTTCATGGCTCCTGCGGGAATTGCAAGTGGCGCGATCATGCTGCTCGGCGCTCCAGACAGGACGCCCGAGTTCGAGGATGCGTGGAAACTCTGTCTTTGCAAAGTTTTCTTGCAAACAAATAAAAACTGGCAACCTTGATATAAAAAGAAGTTGCAGTCGTCATCTCAACTTTTCGTTCTTCATCATTTGACTTGAATAATAACATTCTCCTCATCCCCTTTACCTGATCTCCTCACTCACGACAATCATCACCTACACAAAAAACTTACTCATCATGCCCACGATTATCGAAATTCAACAGCACTATCATAGCTCTAATATCCAACTAGCGGTGTGCAGGGAAGAGCTTCGCCAATTCACATACATCCAAAAAGAAACTCGAAAGACGTTCCAAGATCATTGTGTTTGATGATGAGCAAATCCAGGAACTCAGCATCGAGCGATGCTCACCATTCAACACAGACGAGGATGATCCTATTGACCTCGATCCCCGTGTTGATAGACATTGTGTTAATAATTGCAGTCGGTAAGGTGAGAAATGGCAATTTTCTCTTATTTCTTATACGGAGGTTAGAGTAGTTAAATACCCCTTATATAGATAGGGATAAATCTTTAACTACTTATCGCCCATAGGTAGTAAGAAGGCTAAAAAAAAGGCCACTATATTAGCATTGGGATATAATGCGATGATATGTTCGAAATGTGTTCTTCATTATAGTTGAAGTCGGGATAACCGATGAACAAGATGGAAACTTCAAGACTCAAGAGCCTTCGCATGAGCGACGTGGCATTGACCAGCGGAATGGAATATCTGACGTATCAGGCTAAGTATTTATTTATTTTCGTAGTACATCACAGATGCTGATTAGGCAAGTAGATATATATAATAAATGCTCTTTCCTTGGTGTGCCTTTCTCATATCATACCTTGTAATGAATAAAGTTGAAAAGTGATACTATAAATATTTACGAAGCAACCAAATGAACGACCGTCATTACCCTGTCTCACCATCTTTGCCACCGTTTCTCCTCTGACTTCTTCCTCCTATACTCCCTTAGGAACTCTCTGGCTCGCTCAGCTTCTGCAAAGATGTGACCCAAGCCATACTTTTCTGGGTCCTGACAGATCGGACAGTTGGCAACAAGACCATCATCCACACCCTCCTCGGGCTGATACTCCCTGGCATCAAAGTATATATCCCCATCGTCATCGTCAAACCAGACATCCCCCTCGAAATCCATCACTGCGCGGTAACCTGCCAACTGCAATGCGTTGACAAGTAACCGTACAAGTGGGAAACGAGCCAACTGCCTCCGCCCTTCTTCGGTTGAAATTGTCTCATAGAAGAGGGTGGTGTTCTTGAAAGGTTGCTCTTCATCCAAGTCCGACTCTTCATAGGTGAACCCGTCTTCTTCTCCACTCCATGACTCAGTACTGACGGATGGGTCGTATTCTGAGCCATCATCCGAGTGGTATGGTTCCCTGCAAAGAATACCATTGGCGGACCAAGATATCAAGAAATCAGGGACCCTAAGCTGCTCTGATCGCTCATATGCTTCTTGACACAAATGCAGTGATCCTTCCTCTGGTTCCCAGCTTTTCTCTTTCCTTACTGGCTCTCTGAGACAATATGAGTATGCCCTAGCGACCTCTTGTGCCCTGGTACTGGAAGAGACGAAATACCGTTGCGGATAGTCCCAGGATATGTCGCGTTCAAAAATCGCGTGCGGATCCGAGTTGTGCCATAGGAGATGGCTCAGGATTCCTTCTAGTTCGATAAAGTTGAACGAACACCGCCTTCTCTCCACATTGGATCGTGTTGTTGTTGACATCCAGGCAGCTTGCCATACGCTTAATGATTCATGACCGTTGAGTATGGTGTTTGCGTCGCGAGATAGCAACCAATGCATCACCTCGCTGTTTTCATTTTCGATACACGCATTGAGCGGCATGACGTTAGGCTCACTGTGAAATGGTTGAAGATTGACTTGAGCGTCAAATTCAACCAGTAAAGAAGCCATAAAGACGTTAAGCCTGGGGTAAGACAACAGCGGCCTCCACCGAGCATTGGGGTCGAGTTTCACCTCTTCCAAGCCAAACAACAGTTCTGCGATGTCCCCTGCTCCCACGGCTCCATCTAGGAAAAAATTGGGGGTTTGGTCCGGGTTCCAATCCGAAAACCCGACTGAGTGCAAGAATTTTTACCTGCTTGGAAAAATTGGTAGAGCCAAGAGTTGTTACTGGGTGCAGTGCAAAACCCTCCAGCTGTGCTCCATGGAACATGAGTAGAGATAAAATGTGATCTAGGCCATGGTCAAAGGCTCGAAGCACAGCTGGGCTAAAATCAATTAGCCGATGAGCCCTCGCAATGTGCCGAAATGACATAGTTATGCGGCTCTACACTCACAAGCCATCCCCGTGGAAGACGTTTGGGTTGCAACCTTGCTCTAGCAGAAACCGAAGGAGTTCAGTTCTCGGTTTTGAAAACGACAATGCACGCTAGCCCAGATATTCGCACATCAGTAAAAATTAACCGTCCGGTTATACAGGTGACACTCACTTCGAGCAGACCCTCTCCATATCCATTCACGTCATGAATACTTGCCTCTCCGGTCTCCAAGAGGTGCTTGACCATCGGCAGATTGAAATCAACGCAAGCCTTGAATATTGGCGCGTCACTCGGCCGAACATTGACAATAGAGATCTGTCCAGAGAGGAAAGGCATGCCAAACCAAGTCTGGGTGAACTGCTGGGCCTTGATCTCGAGGCAAATTATTCGTCGACCTAGGATATTGACCCTTGCTTTGAAAAGAGCTCTGGCTTTCCAAACATTCTTCTTTAAGGTGAGACTTACAGATCCCTCAAGGCGCCCCTCTGGATCATCGGGGTCTTGGGCCCCGGCTTTGGTTCTGAATGACCAATTCTGCCTGGCAAGGGGCTGTTTCCATCTCCATTCTTCAGTTCTCTCTCTGACTTTTGCAAAAGCTCCGTCTGGAATATCAGTCGATGGCTCTCGGGACGAAGAGCTAGCGCGTGTCGGCGACTTGAAACGTGATGGTTCTGTCATCACATCCCTAGGTCTCCGAGAAGGCGGTGTTTGCGGTGGACTTAGGTGACATGTTGCGTTCAAACTCAACAGTTCAGCTCTGGTTTCCTATCGCGCATCAAAAGTTAAAATACCAAGCCTAGTATGTTTGGGAATGGTATTACCGTGATCTGGACTTCGGTTCTCTCCTGCGAGTCCAGGACTCTTGTCATCATCTCGGTGAACATGATAGAGGTAGTTTGTTGCTCCTGGCGAACCCTCTCAACTGCCTCACATGTTGTAGCCGAGGCCTCTTCTACCTGGCTTCATTGTCAATTGGGACATTGGAATCATAATGCTGCCTGGACTGACTAACCTTTGTTCCCAGCAAGCCAGATTGAGCCTGGAAACACGACTCTAGTTCCTGAGTCGCACTCATGATGTCGTTTCGGATTGCTTCCTGTCCTAGCCGAACGGCAGCAATTGAGGCTCGATTGAAAGATGCAAGACGCCTGGGGGGAATGAGCTTAGCAATAATATAGAATGAACCACATATCGGGAGCCACTTACACACTAAGAATACTCAACACAATGTCGAGAGCGGCTTCAGATTCTTTTACATCCTTGAGGACTTTTTGGGCCCTTCTCTTGTCGATGGCAGCCCAACGTAGCCTGTGCGACGCTGATGATTGGCCTCCGTCTCCATGCAGCATTCGAACCTTTTCCAGCGCTGCTAGGCTGACTCCAAGGCAGCTGTAAAGTAAGCAGTTGTGAGCGTCAGGGATAAGATCGCTGGCATTAGCGTTTGCCAAGTCCTTGTCTAGCTCGTTCGCATGATGAAGAAGGAGGCTGAGCCGATCGATCTTGGCGCTTAACTCGGCAAGTTCTGTGGGTGCGTTGACGAAGGACTGGACCAGCTGGCGAGCCTGATCCCCGATGTCGACAGCGAGCTTGAGTAGTTGAGCGATGGCGGCCGTGGCGCCTACGATCTCGAGGGGTTCCATCGAGATTTTGCATGTGGTTGAAAGAAAAAGGATGGAAATCACAAACCAGGCTGTGGTTGTTGTCGGGCAACAACGAGAAGCTGGATCACGTGGGGGCGCAGCAAGGCGTCTGCATGAGAGCTGTATGCCTTGTATGTAGTTTTCTCTTTTCTCTAATGTCAGCCTGTAAGCAGTGCCAGTGTATGCTCTAGATGTAGTAGGAGCTGAAACCAATACTCGACAAAAGAGCAAGAGTCAATATTATATTCATTACCTACTTCTAGGCTCTCGCGAAGATTCTCTCTCTACTGTTGGCCATTTGGATACTTTCGGCTTATTAGCAATAGATCTTATCATTTCATTTAGTAGACAACAGGATCTTGGAAACATGGTGTGGAGGACAGAATTGTCAGGTTCAGTTACTCATACATTCACCTCATCGGCCAGGTGGCAATACACCGTGTGAATACAAAGTGCTTTGTCTTGAAAGGTAACCATATCTAATCGTCTTTAATCCACCCGCAAAATCTATTCACTACATCGATCATTCTGAGCAAGAAAGTGAATGTCGCTCACGCTTACGAAAGCTGAACCATGAGGTTCTTGACCTGGCCAAGGCTCTTGTACTCGGCCAAGGCAGCGGCAGCCTTGGGATCCTGATAAGCCGCCTGAGCCTCCTAGATAAGATCATTAGCATAATTCGTCTCAATAACCGGCAATTCCGAAAGTCTTACCTCAAGGCTGTCCCATCCAACCAGAGCGAGACCAACAGTAGGTCCATCTCCAACGCTGACACCACCCCAAGTGTCCTTACCGAGGGCCTCGATAAGGCTCACCCAAGCCTTTCGAGCCTCGGGATGCTTGCTCTTGTCATCAATGACAATGCTAGAGAATTGGGTAAAGGTCTTGTGGGAGGCGTTCTCGGGGAAGTTGGCAACCTCGAATCGGCCAACAGTAGGCTCGCCTCCAACTCTCTCATTGTACCTCTCCTTGCGCTCCTGGACCCAAGCAGAGGCCTGGAAAGCTTCAACATCCTCCTCAGTCTTGAAGGCTGTGACGTGTCAGTTAGCTGTGTTGTGAGAAGTGGGTCTCGTCGACTTACAGATGCACTGGACAAACTTGAACTCCGTGGCAGCCGCACCGTTCTCGGCGACGACGGGTCCAGCGGAAACTCCGGCAACTCCGGGTTGGGACTTGAGCTCCTCCTTGAGCGTGGGCCAGGCCTCGAGGAAGCGGTCCTTGTTCTCCTCAGAGATGGTGGGAACGACGATGGTGAAGAAAGGCATTGTGGCGTGTTTGATGTGGTTGAGTGGCTGAAGGCGATGTAGTGAGTTAGTAGTGGATGTAGAAGTAAATGTTTGATGATGGAATGGAACAACAATACCTCAAGTCGAGGCAAGAGTCTGTATTTATATCTAGACAAACTCCATAAGGAGGCTCCGTTAACTCCTCATCCTCCCCGTCGGAGTCTTGCCGGAACCCGAACAATAAGCTTGAATCAGCCCTAGTTCTAGACTACGCGTATACCAAAACGAACTCCGTACGAGTAAGTTCTCCCAGTTGTGTTTAAGTTGCTGGCGGTGAAACCCCCCATGTCAAAGCAAGCATGACACGGTCTGTGCCAAGACGTGGCTCGCCAAAAAATGGGTAGGTTGCGGATTCGCTTTCGGTTTCGCGACGGATAGGATAGAAGCCGAAGTAGAGTTGTGCAAGATTTATGTGCACAATTTAAATATGGGCTGAAACTGTACCCTGTTGGCACTTGTAATGGCATAGTTATCGCAAAATAGACCCTGTTTATTAACGAGTGTGGCTTGGGACTAACATCAGCCCAAAAGGTTGCGTTGCATTTCATCAAGATGAAGCGCCGCGTAATCATGCGAACATACCCTAGTGCAAGACTCCGAACATCCGTTTTTTTTCTTCTTGTTTTCGAATAAAGTTTCCGTCGTGCATAATATCAAAAAACACACTAATAAGCACATAACAGCGATAAACCCCCAATCTTGTAAAACACGGTAATCCCAATCCCCCTGATTCAAACCTATTCTTCTCCGGCTTTGAGTTCATACATCCACCATCCTGACACTGGCTGAACTGAGTCAAGTATAGCCTTCTGCTTCTTTTCAGGTGCCCGGGGCTTTGACGGTGTGTATGACTCTTGAGCAGGCTCCTCGACTGCTGTCACCTGTGACTCCTCGACTGCAATCACCTGTGGCTCCTCGACTGCTGCCGCCTTGTCAGGGGATTCTTTCGAGGTTGAACCCCCGGCATCTCGTCCCGGAAAACAAGTGAGCCTCAAGATAAACTCTCTCAAGCGAGCAATCTTGTTCGCCTTCTTCTCCGTCTTCTCCGTCTCCTTCATCTCCTCCGTTTCCTTCTGCTCCTTCTTCTTCTCAATCTGCTCCGTTTCCTCCGGGGTTTCCACCCTTGGTGTGGTCGTCGCTTTTTGGAAGCGCAGTCGCTATCAAATCTTGGCGGGTGCAAACCTTGACGCCCACTGAACCGGCCACCATCCTCGTCATGGCTTCCACTCCGTTATCGATGAGCTTGACGGGTACCGAGACGAAACCCTCTGGAACGTCACCGCCATTAATGTAATGGAACTGTACACCATCTATCTTGCAGCCTGCGTGGTATTGCTTTGTCTGGCCGTTATAGATGCCTTTATCGAGTCCCTTGGTATGCAGACAGGTCCCCTCGTGTGCCCAGAAGCAAAAGGCCGTGATCCATCCAGATAGATAGCTAGGCCCGGATCCGTTTTTTTGGTAGTGAACAATCTTGCCCCAAAAGTCGAGGATATCGGGATCCTCGGGATCGTCGAACGACCGAACAAGATGGTCGAGCACTGGCCGCAGAAGCTTGGCGAAGAGCTTAGCTTCTTTACCAAACTGGTATATCTTGTCAATGCGGTTCCTAATCTTGCGCCAGTCGTCTTTGGTCCCGAGTAGAGTTACCGACGGCAGACCACAGGATATGCACCCCACATAGGAAAAATAGTTCTGCATCGATCCCATCATGAGAATCGCCGCAGTCACCTTGTCTGTTGCCTCGGTAGTGGTAAAGTCGGGCATGATCCACTCTCTCAGTTTGGGGTCGACAATGTGCTCCTCCATTTGCTTGGTCATCTTGATGGCCAGTTCACCACAGTCGAGGGTCCCTTCAATGCGAACTGTCACCTCCTTCTTGCCCTCGTGCGCCACGAAATGGGACCTCAACTCCTCAGCATTCTTGTTGATGTAGAAGTTCAGCTGCGTAAGAATGGAGAACCAAATATCCTCAGGGCGGATCTGTAGATGGTGATGGTCGTTGTATGCTTCCCAGACTGCTGTGACGAAGCCGTTTGCGTCGGGATAGATTCCATTTCCTGGAATCTCGTCAAAAGAGGTTTGAATTATTCTCTGGCTCTTTTCATGCTCGTTTGGGCATGCCCGTTTGAAGAGGTTAAGCGATGATGTCGTCTCGCCTCCAAACCTCCATGCCTTAGCTGGGTGATCAGCTGGATAAATAGTAACGGGCATTTTAGGCACCTGAGTATGGTTGAAGTGAAAAGAGAAGATGGATTTACATTCTTTCGCTGGCTGCGTGGTGCTATTTTAAAGAACTCGAGGGATGTTGCAAGGTGAAAGAACTGGCAAGGTTACAGGAAACCAGGTATCACTCTTTGTCTACACGAGAGGGGTTACCCTTTGTCTACATAACGCCCGCGTGACTCATTAGACCAACACCTATTTATAGGATTCCTGGCTGGCCATCTATTCATACGTCCACCAACACAGCTTTGACAAAGAAGATGCTCGTCGGCGGCGGCCCTGAAAATAACTAAATAAGATCGGGATATAATGCTACGATGTATTGGAAATGTGTTCTTTGTTATAGTTGAAGCCGGGATAACCAAGCTAGGAGATCGACAAAGAAGATGGATAAGGCCAAGCCCTTTAGCAGCGTGACCCTACAGCCCCGTGCTCGTAGGTAGTCCCAGCTAAAAATAAGTCAGGCATAACATAGACCACCCTCTACAAAGACGTCTTTCAAGTTACAGCAGCCTCTTGTTTCATAGAAAATCCAAATCTATCGCGCCCCATCCATAACCAATCACATCTTCATCCCCTATACCAACCTGCTGAATACCATCCATTTCATCCCGGTTTATGGCCACCTGGCTCATCACAGGTGGTAGAGGTTGTTGCTGTAGTTGCTGCTGCTGGTACGGTTGATGTGGTTTCTGATGGGACATGGTCGCCCCTTGACTATCTGCTCGTTTGTTGTCATCGGATGGATACTCGACAAACTGGAAGCACGTCGACTTTCCCATCATCTCCTGCATCAGAGATGTCATTCGTGCAATGCAAGGCTTCATCAAAACCGGTAGACTGTCTTTGCCCCCGTAAACTTCTCCTGTAGCGTTCTCACCAGTGGTAGCTGCGCCTCCGGTAGTTCCTAGAGGGAAGACTGCGTCATCCGAGAAGAAGGCCGCCATCCCGCCAGATATGACACCTGCAAACTGACGTACTACTTGCGCAGCTCGGTGTGCGAGGCTCCACTCCTCTGGAAACGCTTCCAGGACTGATAGGGCGACCGCAACCTCATCCCTAGCTAGGAAGGGAAACGTCGATTGTGAGGTCCAGTTTGCTGAGCGGCATATTGCCACGAAGTCATACATCAAGACCAGACATATAGGCATAAGCCTGTAGAGAGTGTTGTAGTTGAGGGGTAATTGTTGCTGCTGGAAGAGCGCCGAGGTGGCCTGAAGCTGGCGCTGCGCGAATTGCTGTAGCTCTTGCCGTGATACAGCTCCGGCTGAGCTGTTGAAGTGGTTCGGGTAGTATAACAGGAGGAGTAGGTAGTAGTACCGCGCACTGAGCCAAGTTGTGCTGCTATGGATGGTGGTGTTATCGCCCCCTAATGGCGACATCAGACATCCTTGGCTATACCAATCCTCGATGGTCGCCCGTAAACTACTCAGCATTGCTCGCCTATCCAAGGGTGCTAGCTCGGCAATCTCAGCCTCTCTTCTAAAATGAATCTGCTCCAAGATGCGGCCTTCCAACTGGCGTAGCTGGATGACGTGTCGGCTTGTCTGCAGTCTCCTGGCGTATGTTATTCTCTCTCCGCTGGCAAATTCCTCGACAGTCAGACCGGGAAATGGCACGTCAGCATTGTCCGGAAGAGCCACAGGTAGACCTTGTGACACGGCCATCATGCGGTCGAGAGCAAAGATACTCCAGTAAAGACGGTGGCGTAGCTCTGTTTCAGCTGGTGGATATGTATTTTCATCTGCTGGTCGACGAGTCAGACCTATCGTGATAGCCTGCCGTGCCGCGATTCCGACGATGGAGTATACCAATGCTCCAGTCGGGTCAAACAGCGAGTAAAGCGCTAGTAGCATCAGAATCTGCACCGACTCGATGCTATCCCGGCAGACGCACTCTTGGATGATCTCGGCGTATGCCACCTTGAACTGTTTTGCCGTGTCTCTGGGGACACGGCTGGCTCGCTCCAGAGTGGTACAACCTATGGACATGACCAGATAAAGGAGAGTAGACTGGGAGTCACGAAGCCTTTGAGCAAGGTCACCCAGAGTCTCAAGATTCTCAAGTATCTTGGCCTGGTTCACAAAGGGGTATGCTCCGTTAACGTTCCGAAAGTAGGCGTCGACAAAGCGGCGAGCTGCCGCATCTGCTGGTAGACCGGGACCTGCCGCGAAGCTACCGGCTTCTGGATCGTGTGTCCCTGTTGAGCTTTGATAAGATACTTGACGTCCAGTTGGGCGAGCACTGTGACTGTCCGAGTCAATGGGTGAAGTGGTAATGCTTCCGTCCATTTGAACACTGAGACTCGGCGGCTCTAAGCCGGAGTGCCCTGGTTCGGCGCGGTTCGGAAGTAAGCCAACATCGACTTGAGCTGGGGAAAGATCAGATGATGACAATGCATCAAGTGCGTTCTGATCTCGAGCCTGCCCCGGACTGATATTCAGCCGACTCCCAAGTAAGGCGGCGAGGTCCGACCCAGTCTCAACGTCCTCAATTTTGGAACCACCGTATGTTTCAAGGAGGTGCCCATTGATGTAATCACTGAACCATCGGACCCGTGCTCTCAACTGCAATGCCTCGGCTTCAGGGGTAGCGGGTGGTGCACTATACGAGCAACTCTGACCTGCGCTGGCACAAAGACTACACGCGGGAAAGGTCCGGCTGCACTTCTTCTTGAATGAACGACACCTATCACAGGCAGGGATGGAATGGCGCCCTTGAGAGCTCCGAGCAGAACCAAATGGGCGGGGAGTAGAGGATGGCGGTTCGCGAAACCTGGCTGGAGAAGCGGAGCGGACCCGACTTGCCCTGGTCGGCGACGGTGAGTTTCGTCTCCGACGAGACTGATGTGATGGGCCTTTCATGTCCGAGGCTATGATGGATAATCTGCCCTTGTTAGGGATTCAGCGCGAATGAAGAGCCACTGGAATGAATACTTACCTCAATCAACCGCGCTCGGGTCGACCTCAATGCTGGTCTTATCAAGGATGTGCTCTGTCCCCATAACAACCAAGCAGCGGGTACAGCTACACTCTGAATAAAGTTGATCAGCCACTGTGGAATTGATTCTCACATGATCGGCTTGAGAAGGAGCTTGGGTAAATGGGGCGAGATGAGAGACAAGAAAGTCGTGGTGACAGGGGGACAACCAATTCTCCCCCACAACCGGAAGAAACATGTTCCGCCAAGGAGAACTACCCCAGATTCCGACAAGGCGGATATGACACGCCCTAGCCCCTTTTCAAAGATCGCGTAACCTTTGATGGATCGGACACGACTCAATATTACTAACATGTGGTAGAAAGCACGAGAAGCAGCCAGCCGCCCGATTAGACCTCTGCTGCATGACGAAGCGGCAGGGCAAGAGCGCAAGAAATGGTCTAAAGGGGCTGGAACTTCGGAGGGGGCTGGGATTGGACGTGATGGCACTTAAGATGGGCACGTTTGGGCGACGTGACATTAATTCGTTCTCAGGCCGGGTTCCTGGGTCACAGCATGCACCTCGGGACTCCAAGCTTTGATCGTGCAGAGGCTTGGACACTGAGGCATCCTCACCCGCAGAGCAGGGGGCCGAGACGGCCAATCTTCCCGTGGTTCAAGGCCATACTGTCACGCAGGTCTTATGCGTACTACAGTGCCAAATCGAGCGATAAAAGGTGTTTAATGTAAAAATGTTGACTTGCTTGTGTTATCGTTCTCTTTACTTTCCACAAGCCTTGTCCACTCATCCGTTCGAGAGTGGCTCAACAATTTATGAATGGAAATCTCTTTCTCCCGCCAATCAGGTACTTAACCACACCACATCTAGTATCCGATCCAGTCCCCCGATCACCATATCCGATATGATAAAGGCCGCTGCCAATATTCATGCTAGTTACGCTTTGTCTTCTGGAGACATGTGCTCCCTGTGTCCCTTTTCCTCAAGGAACACCTGAACCTGTGTAACATGCTTGCGGAACTGGCGAGGCGCAATCTTGTCTTCAAACATCTCATCAATCTCGGCAGGTGTTCGGCAGGTAATTTCTGGAAGGACAAAGAATCCGACGACACACGAGATGACACCGGCGGCGCCGAAGCTAATGAGGTCAGTAAACATGCTGTATAAGCAAGTAGAAGGGAGGGTTGACATACAAGTATCCCGTTCTAACACTCCAAGCTTTGAGCATGAGTGGAACCGTGTAGTTAAAGGCAATTCCGAGAACGAAAGAACCCATCAAGGCTATAGAAGCAGTTCGTGCTCGGAGTCGTTGGGTAGGAATCTCGGCGACGTATGAGTAAGAGATGCCGGCACCACCGACGACTCCATAGTTGGACACGCACCCCCAGAATACCTAAAATGATTAGTTTTGATTCAGTGGCATAGCGATAGAAACTACTCACCAAAAACTTTACCCAATTGATCATTCTGATAGTCAAAGGATCCAAGAATACCGATAGCGAGCATAGAGATGGCTCCGGCCCCAAAAAGACCGATAGTAAGCCAGCGCCGGCCAAATTTATCCGACATCAAGGTAGTTGTGAGAACGCCCAGAAGCTGACAAACAGCGAGTACAACCGTCACAGTGAAAGGATCGTCATTTCCAGCCAGTTGGACTAACCTGGGTTAGCCACAATAAAAAGGACGGTTTATAAAGCCAGGTCAACTCACAAAAGTATGTGCCGTAGTTTTTGGTGACACTCTGTCCTGCCAGCTGTTGCATTGCCTTGGGCCAGAAGCAAATGAAGAGTCGCCAAAGGTGGATTCCTCGGAAGATTTCCTGATACTGACTCTTGTTCTCGGCCGTGGATTCTCGTTTGTGCTCAACTGTAGCGATGATGATGGACTAAGACAAGTCAGCTTGAGTTCAAAGCAGAGTAGATGAAGAGATCCCACCAATTCATTCTTTACATCGTAGCCCGGAACGCCTTTGTGTGTCTTGGCTAGCACCTTTTCCGCCTTGTCAAACATGCCCCGCTGGACAAGCCACCCTGATACTGGTCAGCCTCAAAGTAAGTGATTCTAGCCACAGTCAAACTCACAAGGGCTTTCCGGGAGGCAGAAGAGGTTGATGATGAGCATACCGCCCAACATTCCCCACTGGGTGCGGATGGGAATCTGAAAGTTATACGGGTCCTTGAAGGACAGTTGTCGCAAGGCCAACGGGGCGAATATCTGCGAACAAACATACCAGCTGTGCCCGTGTTAGCGGTAATCCTAACCCTGTAGCTAGACAACTCACAGCATGTACGAGGTAGTCAAGAAACCTCGAATCTGGGTTGGCGCGTTTTCGGAAATGTAAACGGGATAGGTAGCCTGCATCATGCCAAGGCCAGCTCCTCCGATCAGCCTGGCAAAGAGCCAGTAGAGCCAGTTCGTGGCAGCGGATTCCAGGGCCACCGACTAGAGAATGTCAGTAAATAGGTGGTTACAAGACGGATAGTTTGCAACTCACGATTGCGAGAGAAAGCCAGGTGATGTGCATAGCAAATCGGCGCCCAATCCTGTCAATGACAATCTGAAGGAGGCCTACGCCGACGAATTGACCAGTCGATAGCATGCCTCCCCAAACAGCCACATGCGTAGGATTGAGCTTTGTGCCACCATTAGACATTTGTCGAATGAAACCTTTATTCGAGACAATGGCGTTTGCAAGCGCAAGTTCTTTCAACCCAGAGTCAGAATTGAGTTTGGCCTTCAGCGGGGGAGAGAACAAACAAACGTACGGTAACCTTCCAGGGCGGCACTAAACGCAGCCATCATACAAACTAAAGCTATGCGCCAGTATATACGCAAAGCTTTCAGGATGGGCAAGTCATCCAACTCGGATCGCATCTGGACCCCATCGCCCTCTGCCATCGCCTTTGGATGCTCGCCGCCATTGTCGGATGCTTCGACATGTGCGACAGGGTCCGTCTTCCCGTTGGAATGATCGGTATGTCGCATGGTGTGAATTGAATTGTGTCGCTGGAAAGGGGGAGGTTGTCGTTGCTGCTCGTGGGAAGGATCATGAAAGGCGTGAGGCGGGCGTGCTTGACTAAATATGCCCGACAGCGCTTTAGCTCTGATGACGATGAACCATGGTATTAGCGATTGAAACAATCTCCAGGATGTCACTATTCAGTCAGCGGTTGGAAGGAATCTTGATGGTAAACGCGCTCGGTCACGTTGGACTCAAACCGGGGACCGGAGTGCCTCCGACAAGGTAAAACCGGGGCCCACAACCTCCCGAGACCGGAGCGCACCCGACTCCGCACGATTGAAACCGGGTGACGGCGGCCAACTTTGGTGACATCTAGCGCTGAAGTGGAGGAGCATCCCCGGTAGTGAGTCGTGTGAGCCGGGGAAGATGTGGGGATTGATGCGGGGAGAATGGAACGAGAAATTCCACGGTAGTATTGGCTAGGCTAGAGCTACCTTATGATTGGCTCACCCGGAGGGAGCGATACAATAGATAAAAAGATACACAACGGGGTTACAACACAGCGCGCCATATGCCTATTATCCTGTGGCATGCAGTTTATTTATGCATGCGAGTGGGAGGAGGGTAAGGGAGACCTGCCCGTTACTACGTAGTAGGGGAAAAGCGGGGAGAATGGAACAAGAACAGGATCGCGATTCAGGGGTCCTAGTCTTAACATCGGACACTGCCCGACAAGAACCGGCCTCCACCCGACTCAGTTCATTCCTTCGAAGCGGTCAATCCAAATTCTCATGCCATATACTTGCCCATTTAGCACTACCTTGAGCCGCATACACCAGCCACGGGAATTCACCAGACTGAGAAAGCTCAACAAGCCCTCTCAAGGCACACAAAAGGATCCAGGTCTTACCAAGGACAGGCCAAACCACTCTCAACTCTTCATCTTCATAGCCTGCTCTGCGGCTTGCAACCGCCTCTTCTCAGTTGCTCCTGTCCTCCTCTCACAATGGCACCGACACGCATCATACTCGACACGGATCTATCCATGGGTGCCGGCGCTGATGTCGACGATGGATTCGCCCTTGCCCTGGCACATGCCGACCCAGACATTCAGCTCGAGTTGATCACCACTGTCAACGGAAATACTGACGTTGAGAGCGCTACCATCTTGACTGGTGTCCTCCTCAACCGACTCGGCATCCAAAACACTCCCCTCGTCCGTGGTTCCGCTACCCCTATAATCCATCCCGATCAGAAACGGACCCCTGCCCCTCATGTTCTGGCACAGAAAGAGACTGCGCGTGCTCCTACACCTGGTTACGCCCCCGTGGCCATCATCGAGCACATTCTGGCCAACCCAGGTGAAATCACCCTTGTCGCCATCGGGCCTCTCACCAATGTGGCCCTCGCTCTGCTTCTCGAACCTCGAATCAAGTCAGCCATCAAGGAGCTTGTAATCATGGGTGGCGTCTTCTTCGGAACCATGTACTCCCGCGACAAACCAGGAGAATTCAACGTCTTCTCAGACCCCGAAGCCGCCCGAACTGTGTTACGCTCCGGTATTCCTCAGCGATGGATCGGTCTCGACTGCACCCTACGAGTCCGACTAAACATGGCAGACGCCCAAGAACTTAAAAAGTCGTCGTCAAGTTTCGCCGCATTTGCTGGAGATGCCACAATCACCTACATAGACTATCAAGCCGTCAGGTTTCCGGGGAGACCCAAGACGGACTCGATTCCCATGCACGACCCCCTGGCTGTGGCCGTCGTGTCACATCCTGAATTGTGCGAGTATAGGGACATGGCTGTGTCGGTTATTACTGGTGATGGTGAAGCGCGTGGAATCATGGTCGCTGACCGACTTGAGACTCCTTCACCCCCAGTTCCGAATTGTCGAGTTGCGGTTGATGTCAATAGCGAGGCATTTCGATCACATTTCTTGACACTGATTCAAAAAGTTGTAAAGGCTTTTTTTTCCCTTTCTTGTTGAAACTCCTCCATAGATATAGATAATGATAGATTGGGTTTTTCTAATGCGCACGCCATTGCGAACTCGGGCCATGTCT
Organism: Fusarium oligoseptatum; assembly: GCA_003946995.1. Classification (NCBI taxonomy): domain Eukaryota; kingdom Fungi; phylum Ascomycota; class Sordariomycetes; order Hypocreales; family Nectriaceae; genus Fusarium; species Fusarium oligoseptatum. The sequence goes on from NKCK01000011.1 coordinate 388,616, forward strand.
CTTTTTTGAAGATCGGTAGTGTTGAGCTCCGAGCTGACAGGAGAGCTTTCATCGCCTCCATCTTTATGTAGCTTCCATGAAGAGGATATCAGGAGGAAGCTGCCTGGTCCTGGTTAGCATTTGCAAGGACGGAACCGGTAACTACCTAATCAGTGAGGCATGCTATGGACTTTGGTTGAATGGCCTGGTTGATAGACTAAATTCTTATGTCTGCCTAGGTACTCTCTACTTTATATGCCACTCTACCTCCTAGGATCCCTCTTTTCATTATCTCGCCAGTAGTATAAATCATCTTTCATCTAGAGCATTCTCATTGATACAATGTGGCGCATATTATTAGCTTCATCTTACATACTAAGTAATAGTATTGCGCTACTAAAAACAGAGTGTACGCATGTTACCACGGCTATCAGAGTTCTTGGTCTTCTAGCTCAGTTATCCCATCAAAGGTTGAGCTTCAACTATATTAAAAAATACAATATTAACCTAGCATGGTTCTCATTGAGCCATTGACGAAACGTCTGGGTACACAACTCAACTCGTGAGTTCAAAGACAAGGCATATCCTATCAACTTTTCTAGGCATTCTTGCGGGTCAAAGGCCTGCCAAACATTGGCTGTCAACTGCGCCCGGTAGGCTGACTCTTGTGCTTGGGAGGCTTTGTTCCGCACACTAGTCAATAAAAAAACGAGACACCAGTGTTAATATCTTAACTTATCCTCCCGTCCTCTAAGGATAGAGAATAAACTAAAAATAAAATTAATAAAAAGTACTCTAAGGTATTTATAATATTATAATAATATTCTTATATAATTTATATAAAATTATTTATTATATTTATAATAAGTTAGTTAATATCCTCTATCGTTCTGATGTCTCGTTTATTTCTTAACTCTTGTGCTCCGCCAACTTGCAGAGCACTCCAACGCCTCACGATAACCAAAGTGCTGTCTTAGGCATACCGACATGGGTCTCAGCCACGTCGTCCCTCGCTGATAGGATAGATGTGCATAGTGGCTTTTCAACTTTCAAGGTCAGCACTTCAGAGCCTGATTCTTCATGTAGGTATTGAACACCGCGAACCCCGCACGATGTCTCTCCCTCTTCCCATTTAATCACTCTCTACTGCTCATTCGGCAACATGGAAGTGGTTGGCAGCGTAGCAGCTGTGCTCCAGCTGGTTCAAGCCGTTGGGAAAACCGTCGTCCAGGTGAATCAGGTTTATCATGACGTCCGCGATATGGACGACACCCTCCGAAACTTTGACAACCAGCTCGGCGCCACGCAGATGATGCTCTCTGTCCTGTCAGACAGTATCCAACGCAGTACCTTAGGCCCGAGCACGCCACCTTGGTGGAACCAGGATGTGTTGGAGGGCCTCCTCAACAGCTGCAACAGATCCTACAGTCGACTTGGGGCCATTTTCTCCAACATTAGTCGCCAGATGTCATCTGGGACTGCTTTGGGGGCTTACATCAAGAAGAGGCGGTATGACAGCGATATCAATCTTCTCCGTCACTCTATCGACACATACACCACGGCCCTTCAGCTCCCTGTCCTCATCCAGACGATTCAAGGGTGAGTTTCTCTCTTTCACTGCCATCCATCAACTAGTTTCTAAGTCGCATCTAGGTGTTCTACCAATGCTCAATCTCCCGCTGGAGACATAGCCTCATCATTCAATGAATTGATGCGCCGCATAGACAATCTTCAGTCCTCTATAGACCACCTAGACCACGACCTCGTCACGCGAGCCCTTCGAAAAACCGAGATACTGACTCCCCAACAAGAACGATCTGAAGAAGCTCAGGAGGAACTGGGTGCTGTCGAGAAAAAGGAGAAGCTCGACATGGAGAATGACACACGTGCGACGCTTGGTGTGCTAAAGGGACTCATGGATCACGCCAAGGACTACGCTTCAAGTATCGAGTCAGCCTCGACGTCGTCTAGGCTCAAAAAGCCATTGTCAAAAGCGAGGAGAGATCATCGGGACACTACAAGAGCTATAACTAGCTCTACACCTCAACCCAGCGCTGTTGCCAGTTCAAATATTGACTCTGGGATTCGTCTTCCACCGAAAAAACGCCAGGATGTATCAGATTGGGCAGGCAACGTTGATCATGGAGATAACTTGTCTTCCGCATCTTTGGATGATTCACTGCCGTCAGTCACGACCACTACGCAATCAGCGTTGAGCACCAGCACAAAAGGCACCAGCACAAAAGGCACCAGCATTCTCGGCGAGTTGCATGAGAGAAGGATCCAAACGGTTGAGAGGCTCATGAAGGAAAAAATGTTTGACAGGGCCATCCCGCATCTCGACCGTCTTCTTCGCTCAAGCTCTGAGCCCGAGTTCGCCCAGAACGCTAGCCAATCAGCCCGTTCATTAGCAAAGGCTCTTGTTCATTCTCATAGCAATGACAGCACAGTCGAATACTATTGTCAAAAGTTCCCTTCGATCAGAGCCCTGGTCGAGGAGTATCAACTGCAACACGGCCTATGCCTCTTGGAACGGAGAAAATATGATGAAGTCATTGTTCTTTTGCAGTCGTACAAAAGCGCTTCAGTCTCATCGAAGGGTTGTTCTTGTTCTCAGTCCCCCAAGAGCTCCAGGGAGTCTCCTAAATACAGTGCTAAGCTCTCTGCAGAGGCGTCTGCTCCTGATTTCATTATCAGGCAAAAGATCCAAATTATTCTCTGCCGGGCACTCTTGCAGTCCTCAAGGGCCAATAGCACCGATGAAGCCTTCCCCATTCTTCAGAGGCTCCTGAAGCAGTGTTTCTTGGATTCGGCCGGCAAGGGGGACGCACACTGGCTCTTGGCAGAAGCCCATTACTTCAAGGGAAACTTTGAGGACGCAAAACCCCATGGCCTGCAGGCTTGCCAGATCAAGATGGACACACTCGGTCGTGATCACGAGGAGACAACGTCGTGCATCAAGCTCATGGCCAACATCTGTCTCTACAACAACGACCCAGACGAAGACCTGTGGAGGGGAATGCTCTCTCATCCCAAGCTTACCAATGTCGGCATGGATACATCACCACCAAAGTTCTCCCATGCTCAAGATCGTCTCATTTCTTGCACTAAAGAGATGCAGAAACTGGCAGCCAAGGACCCCAGCCAGGCCGCCAAGCTTGGAGTCAAATACTTGAAGGAAAACTATTCCCCAATCTTGAGCCAAAGGATGTCCGCGGCATGGTTCATGAACAACAGAGACTTCGCTCCACGCACGCGAGAGTCCCTCTCGGACTTCTTTTTCTTCGACAAGCCTGTTATCTGCTGGGAATGTCTCAGTACACATATGGAAAAGACTCACACGCTTGCTGGAGTAGCGGTTGGTGCCGTATGCCGCAGGCATGGGCAGGATCGTCCGAGTGGTTTCACCGGCCTATCCCCTTTTCATTTCTTTGCAATGGCTGTCCCTCGATACGGAAGGTGGGAATCCCGAGGGAGTGAGAACTGTGTCGAGGAGATGAATGCGATTCTCGAGATTGCCCAGATGGAAAACCCCGGGAGGCAAACCACTGATGAAATTATCAACGCAACCATGCACTACATGACCATATCCAGGGCAGTATCTGCCTTGTGGCTGGCTGCTATTCATGACAATCAGGCAGCTGTCAACTTCTTACTTTCCCTGGGCCAGACAAATGCAGCTCAGGGCAGCACGCTTCTCCAGAACACGACATACGACGGGGGTCGTAAGAGAATGGTCCAACTTTCAGCACTATTTGAGCCGATCAAGTCTCCTATTTTCGCCACTGAGAGATGCTGGGGATCCTTCCTCAAAGCTTTCGATGCGCTGACGTCCGAGGAGGCATGTCAACTACTTCAGCCACCGACTCCTACAAAATGGCCATGGTGGTTCAGTTGCCCTTTCATGCTCGACAGGTTCCTTACCAAGTGTGGAAGAAAAAACTGGGATATACAATACCAGGCTGGAAAAGGTGTATCTGGCTCACTACTTCGGCTCTTGGTCCAAAGTGTGGCTGTCCCATCATCGGGTTCCCATCCCCTACTTCTTGAGTCAAGTGATATAAAGAAGCTCTTTTGGACCATATGGAAGCATGGAAAGAAGGCAAGCAATCTCCGTTTCATGATGCAGGCCATCAGAACTACCATCGACAGCATCCCTTATTTCTACAAGCAACGGGTATATGTTGAGGCGAAGAAGCGCCTACAACTCTGGTTTTTCATTCTCGATCAGCTTGAAACAAAGAACGTCAAACTCGATGACAAGTCCAGGAGGGTGCTGGAAGAATGTTGCGACAAGCTATTTCATAGATTACCCCTGAGGGGGTTCAACAGTTTCAGCAGTCACCTTTTAATGCGGAGTGCTAGGGGGGACGAGGGAGTTTCCCGTGCTCGAAATCAGTGTAGGGAAGAAGTAATGAGAACAGGTTGGGGAATGGAGGTGGCGGAAATGATTGATTTGGTTTGGAATTTCCTAGATCGTCCCCGCGACACAGCCGCTCGCCGTCGTCCATGGGGGATCGACTGTCCTGAATGTTGATGAGTACGATCTTCTAGCTCGGCTTCGACTATAATAAAGAGCATATTTTTAATATATCATAGCATCATATCCCAATGCTAACACAGTCGTTTATGAGTACAAATGGTCCGAGAAGGTCATCATTTTTCATTCGTAGAGCAAGGCAAACCCCGACTTGATCTGAAATATATCCCCCATCTTCTAAGCAACCAGTCCAAGGCGTCTAGTCCCGACGTGAAATGACCGTAGGTATATCCAACTGATATACGAACCAGGAGCTATAGTGCTTCCACTCATGTGTCGGATCAACGAGGTTTATCTATCTCAAATCAGTAAGAGGTAATCAATCAAGGGGTAGTGCTCTCACATCGTAGAGGCTGTATATCGTCGCGATAGCCTTGTAAATCTCCAACTTGGCCAAATTCTTCCCCAGGCATACACGTGTTCCTGCTCCAAAGACAAAGTCCAAGACTTCGTGCATTCGTCGGAATCTCTGGCTAAATGCAGTCTCCTCCTCGCCGTCCTGTTTGAGCCATCTCTCAGGGACGAAGGAGTCAACTTCAGCCCCAAAGACGCCAGGATCTCGGCTGGTAACCGCAGGATTCAGTCCGACCTTTGTCCCAGCTGGGAGAAAAACGACCATCTGGAAGGACATGCCCCCCTTCGGGGACAACACGCTCCGGCGCAAGACCTATACCAGGACAAACTCGCATAGCCTCTCGAATAACGGCGTCCAGATAAACCAGCTCCTTCAAATCCTTCCACTGGGCTGGAGTCTCCAAGCTGGCTTGATCAAGCTCAAGAAAGAGCTTCTGCTTCGCTTCTGGATTCTTGGCCAAAAAGTACACTACCGCACGCATGGCCGAAGCCGTCGTATCGCCGCCAGCAATGACTGTGGGCAAGAGCCAATTCATCAGCTGAGCGTCGTTTACCATCCCCGGGTGCTGCTCGTCCAGACCGAGATACTTGTCGAGGAGGTGAGGAACGTTCTGGGATCTCAGCCCTTTTTCGGCAATCTCTTGCTTGTATTCGGAAATAGCTCTGACCGCGTACAGAGTGCCTGTCAGCTGTGGTTTGGGCCCAATTCGCTTGATGGGGTTCTTGTCGAGGAGGTAGTCAAGCCAGGGGATTTGGCAGACCTGTCTCTGTTAACCCTGCGCTTCCGAGTTCTCTTATGCTCACGTACAGGGGCAAAGTAACGCATCGAGTTGACAGAATCCTCAATCAACCCATCGACATCTTGCTCCTTCTCAATGAAGCCGTAATGTCTCCCGAAGGTAACGTTTGCCATAGAATCCCAGGCCACTATATAACGCACGTTAGCAATTTTTTCGCAGCAGAACAAGAAGGTCGACAAACACCAGCCCAGCCAATCGTCCATCATGCACACTTTTTCCCTTTGACGGCCCATCAACAAACTTTTTCGTTAAGTTTGGACGTGATCATGTTAATTGTAACGTCCAGTAGGGGTTCGATGTCCATCAGCCGGCTCATGGAAAAGAACTTGGAGATTGGTTTAATCTGCTGTGCGTGCCATGCAAGGTCCCGAGTGTTAAATACGTTGGCCAGTCGCTTGCCGTTGATCAGGACGTCGTTGATCATGTACATGTCACTCTATTACACTGATGTTAGCCTTTACTCCTACTAATGGCAAACTCATACCTTGACCCAAGCCTTCTTTGTCGAATACACCGTCTTAATCATCTCCGGGTCGTTGAGAATGATGGCATTGGGTCCAACCCGAACAGCAGAACCATACTTCTTGTGCCATCTGCGGTTGACCTTGTCGATTTGTCCAGGAAGTACGGCAGCCGCGCGCCAAATATCAGTAAACTTGGCAACAAATGGTCCTGGGAAACCCCTCAGGGGTGAAAGAAAGAGTTGCCATAGTACCGACAAGCATAGGAGAACTGCCCCTATGCCTAGCATATGAGTGTACTCGAGCTGAAAGAGAGCCATTGTACCGCCTATCAACTCAAGTTTGGTCCAGACTAGTCAGTAATGAGAGATAACAAAGACCACAACTTATACTTATCCGAAGGTCCCCCATGCCAAGACGACTCAATCCCGTGGCTCTCCATCTAGTCCTGCCTTAGCCTCCGTATGATCCTCGCATGCACGGTTGATCAGATCGCCATCGCGTCATAACCACAGCTTTCAGCCCAGAAGGATCCATAACATGCAACTTATACCGTACCCGGGCCAATAGACGACGATATATCCTGTATGTATGAAACTAGGGCTTGACTAATTCCACAGCCTTGATTGAACACTCAGCCGGAGAACGGGAAAAACGCGTCATTCCCGCTGCGGGCCGCTGCAAGTGCGATTCCTTCTGCAGGCTGTCGGATATATTAAAAAGAGACTGACCCAGACTTGGTGGCATTTGTAACTCTCCAGGGTTGCTCCCTGGTGTTATTGTAGTATGTAAGATCAAGTGATTCCAAGGAGGGACGCATGGCGAGGTAGGGCGCTCCGAGTAATTGTCGTCAATTTGCACTTTATGCAACCCATTCATCATTTCTCTGTGGGAGATAAAGCTTAGCAAGAGCTTGAAATCATCTTGCAGAGGGGCAGAGGGGGGGAATGCGGAGCGAGAGCAGCCACCAACACGTGGCTGTTGCGGATGAATGGGAAACGCGGGGCACTTGATAGCCTACTTAGCATTGGGGCAAAAGAAAAGTGTGTACAAACGAGGCTCTGAGAAGTTGTGCTGCGATAAGGATCAGGCTCTGCGTAAGGGTTGTGAATGAGGCAGCGTGAAGGTCTCTCGCATGAGTCGACAACACCTGAGTCGACCTATTCGACCAATACCGTTCTTTCCTGTGAGTTGTCGTCACTCAGCTAAGTTATGACTCCTTCGGCCTCTTGTAAGAGTTTAGTTAAACCATTGTTGTTACGCATTCACGGGCTACGACGTATACACCACGCGGCATGCGGTTGGTCAGATGACTTGATCAACTGTAACTACAGACACTTCGCCGCACAAGAGGTAACTGTTCACTGACAACAGAACTAATTCACGTGATGTAAAATAGAGTCATTATATTCATTGAGCCTCTTTGACCTGAGGTACCCAAGTTGAACAGGCTTGGGTGTTGATGCTGACTAGGTGGTCAATGTCAATGGTGAGAAACTCTCGTCCCCTCAACAGGGGCTTAAAAGTCCAGAAGTCTTTGATAACTAATTGAATCGCGACTTTGTCGAATTAGGCATTTTCCCAAAAACCGGTATCTACCGTTCTTGGAATTCTCATACTTGAGTGGCTCGAGATGGGCCTTGCGTAGGTGGCCCCTGAACAATGCCCAGGTTTCGAAAGGACGGGAACAATGGGCACAAAGGACTCTCCCCAGATTAGCAGTTGCACGCACAAAGATATCAAGAGGGATTCCATAATCAATACGTGAGTAATAGATTCCCAATCAGGTGTGTTCTTGTGTTCCTCTCATGCTTTCACACAACCATTGTTCGTCAGTTAATAGATGACTACCTCATCCATCAAAGCAGTGATACTCAAGCACTAAGACATGCCCGGTATCAACACCAATGGCCGAAAAAACTATAAGACGGCGGAATCTCAACTCCTTCTACTCCCCAAGTCTCTCAGGTTTTCCATTCTCATCCAGCTTCACCTACCTTCACCTAGACGCATTACCACACACACATCCCATCCTTCAGAACTAACCATCCCAGATCAAACACTCTCATCATGAGCGGCCTCCCAGAACCATGGGAGATCTTGATCCCCGTCAACCAGGTTCCCAACCTGCCATTTTTAACTGCCGCTCTCGGACGCCATATGACGCCCAGCCAATTCACCGTCCGAGTCGAAGGAACCAACTACTCAATCAGGGGACACGCTGGGAACCCCAGCAATATCGCTTCCGCTCTGGGGCAGGCTGGAGCTTGGCAGCCCACTCCGCAGCCTGGACCTCCTCCCCGGGATCCCCTAACTCCTGAGCCGTGAGTTGTTGACTACTCTTCCGGCCATGTTTCTTGACCTGTTTTGCAATTGGAAGTGTTGAATACAGCATCACACGGGACGGCCTCATCCTGTCTTGAAGATTTGGCTACACGCTCTCAAAATGAGCGGGGGAACAGATACAGGGCGGTATTTTGTATTGACCATGATTGCGAATAGGGAGGATTGCTTCCTTGAAAAGCGGTTAGTTAGTTAGGCTTTGTGAAGTTGTCGAGCTAAGCAGAGGGGAAGATTGCACAGCTCGAAATCTTCACCACATAGTGAAGCAACCTTAATCAAGCTTATTTGCTTTAATTAACCCTTTTTTCTGGTTTGTGCAGTTGGGTGACAGACTTGACGCCTTGCAGTTTACCCCTTCGTGCTGCAAGCTAGATTGATAGCAAGGTCCGGGACTAACACTCACCACTCATCACGTAGGCCACAACAAGTAACCCAGATTAATTACCAAATATACCTCAACTTCTATTAATAGCTTATCTATGCAAGAATACTTGAATACAGTGAATTCAACTTGCCTGATGTTGGAATCATAGTCTCCTGGTTTCACTCAGCTCCAGGCAGAACTTATCCAGACCCAAGACACCATCTCCCTCAGCACTAGGCCTTTTTCTTTTCTTACAGGACCAATTATTCCTTTCAACGGGAACCAAAGCCGACAAGATTGTAAAGCCCCGGGCATTTGACCTACTAAAGTGGCAAATCCGACCGGTGTGGATGTTTCGTATCGAAGTGACAGAGTGTTTCCATCTCAAGTTATGAGGACAAGATGTGCACATGCATAGAATGATAGCTTATCTACACTATTAATAATGAGATTATATGGGGTTTAGATAAGATTCTATTGCATACAAACATCCATTGTAGAGTGAGCCATGCAGTCGGTTCACATCTTTTTATCCCGTTGGTCACATACCCTATAACTACTCACAACCCATGTTCGTTCACCACGCAGCCTGAGTTTGTACAGCCGTGGCTGTTTATCATAGGAGGAATCTTTCAGACACCAGTGTATCCAGTCTCTCCTCAAACGGCCAAGGCGTGGTCAATCATGCGCACCGTTAAGCCATCTTGTGTGGCAAGCGGCCCCCCATGATGGCCACTGTGCCACCCCTATGCTACGCACGACGACACGACTGGAACACGCATTGAGTAAGAATGTTGTAAAACGCAAGACATTCACGCGGTGCCAGCCTCTCGTCCCTAGCCTTCTCATCCAGCTGGGTGGCTGGGCTTTCTGGTCCCACCGACAGGTCTCAACAACAACCCAGACCAACAACACCATAACCCAAGAGATGTGAGACATCAAATGCCAACGGTCTGTCAACACTACAAACTCACGCACCATCACACTACAGGCTCAAACTCATAACACTCATATTGATCGTCAAAGAAATTAATATCTTCATATTGGGGGGTCATATCTTTCGTCGTCGAATCTATCCTTGATCCAATTTTGCAAAGATGCCAAAGGGGTATGATGAACGGAATGCTCGCAACCAAACAAAAATGACAGACGTAGGCTGCTGAGCCCAGTCGGATCCGCCTTTCACCGTACTCCTGTCTTGCTATGCAATCCCTTCACATTCCAACAACCGTATCGCCACAAATGCTGCGCTCGTACCTTTTCACCCGGGTAACCCTCCATCTTCGTCGAAACCCATAAATCACTCTCGCTGCCTGCTCCCTTTCGTACCACAGTCTCCGTTCCTGCGTGAGTTGGTACCGTCTGACCCAAAATCTATGTACGGAATCGAATGCATCCCCCGTGGGAGCATCCCTTAGTCGGCCCAACCCAGCATCTCAAGAGTCCCTCGAGCATCCGCAGCTGCCATGCCACTAACAGCGAGCTGTCGAACCTGGCTTCCGCGACGGAGACGCTGCAGTCCAACCGACATCTTCCAAGCCTCCGACTCATCGATGACGAATACGTATCGCTTGCCTTCTTGATCTCGAACCGAGGCCCGTAGCAGGTGCAGGCCTTTAGATTTCCACTCTCCAGTCTGGCCAGTCGAAGAAGGAATGTTAGTATCTCGGAAAGTTCGATCGCATAAACCAAGACGACAACAAGTTTTGCACGCGCGCAACATCTCGGACAAGTACACGTCGGCTTCGTCGCCAATGAAGGCCTTGGTCGCACCACGGTCGCGGGTTCGAGAAGCGGCCGTTTTGTGAAGGAAGGGGTTCGTTTTCGTGTCGGGGGCGGGGGAGGAAGCAGACGGCGAATTCAAGCAATGCGGGGGGCACCATACCTCGACTTGTTTCAACGTCCAGGCCTTAACATCCCATTCCCGCTGAGGTACGCTCCTGACATCGTCATCGATGAAGAGGCCCTCAGTGGTGATGCGGAGGATCAGTCCGTCAGTGACGGTTCCAACTCCTGAGATGAGCTGGCTTGCGGGCATCTTGGAGAACTGGTTCATGAACAGGTAGACACCTGAGATGACAATCTTGTCAGGATCCTTGGTGGAGTAAGGACCACTGCGCACTGAAGGCGGCGGTGACGTTCGGGACGTCGTCTGAGACGCAGCCCATGACGATTCCGACCCAATCGACGACGCTGACCTCTTGTGCTGCGGTTTGGCCTTGTCGTACGGCCGGTGACCAGTCTCGGTGCTGACGCCCGAAATGTTAGACTTGGCAGCGGCAGGAGTAGCCGTTCGTTGAGATGAAGCAGCTGAGCTGGGAGGAGGCTGTCTGGAAGCTGTTGAGGTGGTTGAACGAGGCGCGGCGGGTGGTTTGCCGTTTGGCCACATGCTCATCCTCTCACCCACGCCTGAGTAGGCATAGCTAGTTCCCTGACGGGATGGGATGGTTTCCTCTTCAGCCTTCTCCCGCTCAGCCTTTTCTCTCTCGGCCTTTTCCTTCTCAGCCTTCTCCTTTTCAAGCCTTTCCCTCTCCAACCTCTCCTTCTCGAGACTCTCTCTGGCGATTCGAGCCTTCTCCATCCTTTCAGCGCGCTCCTTTTCAGCTCTCTCCTTCTCGTGCTGCTTCTCCAACTCCTCCTTTTCCTTTTTCCCTCTGCAGCTCCTCCTCTTTTCGCTTTTTCTTCCTTCTCCTTTTTCAAGCTCTTTCTGTTTCTTCTGCTCTTCTCGAAGTCTAGCTTCTTCGGCCTCCTTCTTCCTTTGAGCGTCCCGTTCTGCGGCATACTTCTTCCGCCGGGCTTCGCGCTCCTCGGCTTCCTTTCTCTTTCGTTCTTCTGCCTCGCGAGCTTCTCGTTCTCTCCGCTCTTCTCGCTCACGGGCTTCCTTAGCCTCCTTCTCTAAGCGCTCGCGTTCTTTTCGCTCATGCTCCAACTTTGCAGCCAAGTCTCTAGCTAGCTGCTCAGTTTCAAGGCGTTCCTTGCGCTCCCTGGCTTCGCGTTCCTTTCGCTCGCGTTCTTTTTCACGCTCCTGGCGTTCTTTGGCATCCTTGGCTCGTAGTTCGGCCAGTCGCCTAGCCGCATCCTCTCGTCGTTTTTGCTCTGCCTCCTTCGCCTTTCGCTCCTCTTCCCGTTTCCTCATCTCCTCGCGAGCCTTTTCCCATGACCCCTTTTTGTTTAGGTGTCTCGGTTTTTGGCGGGTTTCGGGGCCGGTTCTGGCTCAGGCTCGGGCTTGGGTTCAACCTTGGGTTCAACCTTAGGCTCAGGCTTCGGTTCGGGTTTGGGCTCAGGTTCTGATTTTGGGGCCGGAGCTGGTTCAGGTTCTGGCTCAGGTTTGGGA